>JABMCL010002859.1:0-55000 GCA_018857735.1 Alviniconcha marisindica | reverse complement strand
GTGTGTGTGTGTGTGTGTTGGTGTGGTGTGCTTGTTAGTGTGTGTGTGTGTGTGTGTGTGTGTGTGTGTGGTGTGTGTGTGTAGTGTGTGTGTGTGTGGTGTGTGTGTGTGTGTGTGTGTGTGTGTGTGTGTGTGTGTGTGTGTTGTGTTTAGTGTGGTCGTGGTGTGTGTGTGTGTGTTGTTGTGTGTGTGTGTGGTGTGTGTGTGTGGGTGTGTAGTGTGTGTGTGTGTGTGTTGTAGTTTGTGGTGTGTGTGTGTTGTGTTGGTGTGTGTGCGTCGTGTGTGTGTTGTGTGTGTGTTGTGTGTGTGTGTGTGTGTGTGTGTGTGTGTGTGTGTGTGTGTGTGTGGTGTGTGTGTGTGTGTGTGGTGTGTGTGTGTGGTGTTGTGTGTGTGTTGCGTGTGAGTGCGGCAGACAGAGACAGAGAGACACTGAGACAGACAGAGACAGAGAGACAGCCGGAGAGGACATAAAAGCCGCTGTACACTACTTGTGACTGAACTGAACGCATCACGTGTAGAGTGGCAAACTACAGAAACCATAGCTTTTCCCCTGGAACCGTCAGCCGGGACTGGAACAGCCAGCCGGCCCCACTATCTGACACTAGTCAGTGACAGCCCAGGGGCTGCCCTTGAACTGAGTCAGAAGCCGTAGCGCAAGACCGGTACCGGCATTGACAAAATAGACCAACAGCCTCTCTCTCTCTCTCTCTCTCTCTCTCTCTCTCTCTCTCTCTCTCTCTCTCTCTCTCTGTGACAGAATGGTCAATATTTTGATAGGGGTCACTCAAAGGAAGAAAAATGGTCGCCTATTTGGACTTTGTTGTTGTCCTCCCCATGTTGGTCATGAATTGTGTCCCTTGAATTTAATCTTCTGTTTAGAAATCGCATTATTTGGCTGTGCAGCACGAACAACACACTCGTAGTCATTGCATGCATATTATATATGAAAAGTGCTGCGTTCTCTCTGCACTCATCGCTTCACAAGATAAGAAACGTTTTGCGTTTTGGGTGGTGTTTTTTTGACGTGTCAGAGACCCGTGTCCCTTGAATTTTAATGTTTAGAAATCGCGTTTATATTTATGTGCAGCGGGAACAGATAATGCTACTTTGCTCTGGACACCTTTTTACGGCAGTCCAGCTGATCAGCATGTAGCTAAATTACCAATTTCTTTCTTTTTGAGAACTGACTATGGTTGGCAAGATGGGGTCTGCTGATAGCTGTGAGAATTTGCTCACGGCGTTGCAGACGATTAGAAGCTACGTGGCCAAACTTACCTCTGTTGTTCATGCGAACCCACCTAACTCGGAATCCCTCGGGGAAAATCGGGCAGTAAGCAGGCTCGTGTTTAATGCAAGAGACTCTTTGGAATCGGCTTTGCTGTGTTCTTGTCGTGAAGAAAACCCACCTTGTTCTAACGGTGGAGCAAGGACTACTGTAAATGATGAGGTGGATGGCTGTCTGGAGCAGAGTGATGTAGAGTCGCATTCGACTGACATCACAATTGATCTAGAGGATGATCTGGCGAATGTCACGACACAAGACTTGATTGATGAACCCGACTGGGATGGGGATGGCAATGAAAGCAAATCAGATGCATCAGGAGACATTTTAGTTGTGCCAGATGCATTTAAATCTGATGAGAGCAACAATTACTCACACACTGTTGATGGTGACCTCCCAAAGAATGGAAACTGTGCCACCGATACTTCTGCTACAAACAGCACAGCTGTGACAGACCAGATAGATGAATTTGCAGATATAGATTTTGATGATGATTTCTCAAATGATGGCCATTTGCCTGATGTGGAGGGAGCAAAAAGGAGTGGCGCAGAGGAGATGCTACAAAGGGAAGCATCACCATATGCAGAATCGATTGTAATTGTTTTTCTTTCCATAATCCATGAATTTTGATCCAAAACAAAAAGGTTCAAACGAATGCTTATTTATTTTAACAGGGACACACAGTATGCAATTTTTGGGGGAAATCCCCTTCATCAAGCTACAAAACGACACTTAAACACAGATAAACAGTCAAAAATGATGAAAAATTTATGAAAAAGAATTGTTTGGGTTTAGTTTTACAGCTTGTTCTAAAAACTAAACTCAAACAAGATAAGTCTTTTGCTTTAATTTTTTCATCATTTTTGACTGTTTATATGTTGTGTCATTTTGTGGCTTGATAAAGGGGATTTCCCTGAAAATTTGCATACTGTGTCCATGCTAAAATAAATAAGCGTTCGTTTGAACCTTTTTGTGTTTGGATCTTGTTTTAGAATGCTAGCATTCATTCTGTTTCAGATTTTTTATTTTCCCCCATGTATTTTGAGTTGAGATATTTGACAATCTCTCGTTCACATTACAAGTGTACGAATAAGGCCTTATGTATGTTTTCATCCATCACCAAAATGCAAACAACACATGCTGGTGTGTCACCTAACACTTTAATCACAGTTTTGAGTTTGTAATATAATAATATTACTTTAAGTTTAACTTAATATTCCATGAGTGACGATTCAGGTTTGACAGGTTCATGACTAAAAGTGAAACATTTGAGACTGTTGATAAATATGTGACACAATACAAGTTACAACTACCATTATAACTAGCAGTAATGTCACAGTCACTGAATCTGAATGATGTCACTTGATTGAGTGAATGATGCTTGCTTAATTTAATAATTATAATAATATAGCCTCACATTCTCAGTTAATCAAATACTTGAAATAGGCACAGAATGTATGTTGCTTTGTACAGTTACTGTAATTATGTGCAAACATTTTTCCATTTGTGTTGTTGCCTGCCATGATAGTACTTTTACTCTATTACTTTGTATTAACACTGCTATGCTAAGTAACTAACACTGTTACTAGTGACATTGCTAACTAACAGTAACACTAATGTACATTTCCCCCATTTGTTCATGCAGGAGGATATGGATTTCAATGATGATGTGACTGATGTTGATGGTGATGACAACCAGCATGGGACTGAGGATGTTGACGATGGTATCACTCATTTTATAGCCTCGTTGATTGCTGAAGTGAAAGAGTGATAGTTTGACTGTGGTTGATTGCATCTGCATGACATGTGTCTGAACTTATTTATCATGAAATTTATGAATTACTATAATACAAGAGGAAATAATTCATTACAGAAAAAAAAAGTAAAAGAAAAAAGGTTTAAAACTATAATAGAAGCCAAAGGCAACATAAGGTGAAATGTAAGTCGTAATATAAATCTATTATAATTATACAGTTTATATAATATAGATAGATAGATAAAATTCACTTTTTCTCAGCCAAGAAAGTGTAATAACCATTTTATATTCACCAGTGATGTATTGATATAATGATTTTTTATAATGACAATGGCAATATAGGGCTAACATTATAACTATTCTGGTTTATTCAGACAGTTTTTAAACTATGAAAGTAATGAATAATGATTTGATCTGTTACTTATACAGTCATTTGTGCATGTATCCAATTGATTGAAATCATTAAATTTACTTGCATTATTTTATCTTCAGATCCAGAAAATCAGCCACAAGATCCAAGTTATTCGAAGGTCTTGAAGCAGTATTTTGGATACTCCAAATTTAGGCCGTAAGATTTTTGAAGTTTTACATCAAGATTTTCTGCTGAGTTTTAATGATGAAAGATGAAGAGTTTGAGAAAATTTAGGAATATTTTGGGTAATGTTGTTGAACTGAAGTTCTCAATAAAAAGTGTTAAAAAAAGAACAAGATTAAAATCAAAACAAAATTGTCATAGGGGATGGGGGTGGGGAGGGGTATATATAAATACTCATATCTGTGCACTTTCATCAGATTGCTAACTAGTGTGAGTCTTACTGATTTTTGAAGGAAGTTCACACAGTCTACAAACAGATCTGAGTCTAGCAATCTTAGTGCATCTGTCACTAGTGTCGCTGTCAGTGTTGCAGTCAGACACAGCTAGCATAATTTAGTTACACGAGTTAAAGCAGGATTCGCTGAACAGCACAACAGCATGTGCATTTTCTGGTACCATTTTTGTGTATCTGCTTGTGTGATAACTGATGTTGAAACTGACTCTCTTTTCATTCCTGACAGAATGATAGAACCATCATGGCTGATTGGGTGTAAAAATAAAAAATAAAAAAAGCAGTTCCGTTTCCTTGTCTTTTCGTGCAGACTCCAGTGGAAGATCATCAACTCTGTGCTAAATGACAAGAAGGACAACTGCGTTATCATGGCAACAGGTAACATGACTGCACACCGCCATATATGGCAGCAATTCTTGTATTTGCACCTCAGTGTTTATGTGTGCCTGTAGCGTATCATTGACATTGTACGGTTTCCCTTTCCGTTAGTTACTTTGTTTTAGTGGTCTGTGGATATAAATATGTGTGTATAAATTATAATTGGTAATTGCCATTGACTGGAAGTAAAGGATTGCTGTTTTAGTCTAAGTTGTCAATTGATGCAGATATATTTAACCAAAGGATTTCTGTGTGTGTGTGTTTGTGTGTGTGTGTGTTGTTTCAAGTTACTATTTGTTAATGTCAGTATTTACTTTGACTATGTTAAAGAGAGCTGCTTATCCTTCGTGTCACATGAAATAGTTATGGACCACCTATTGTGACATGGTTATGATACCATACTGCATGTAAACATTTGGGCTACCCGTTCCACTTTTCTTGAAACTTTGTCTTTTCTTCTGGTTCATCTTGTTCTTCTTGAATTGGGAAGTTTCCAGTATATGTGCTCCTGCTAACAGTAACACAGCGAAGTCATTGGCTTTGCAGCCTATGTGATCAGACTGTGCTAAAAATTCATAGTTCATGTACAGACACTTGATACATCTGTAACAAACAGTAACTGCTACCATTCTACTTTGCAGCCTGCGTAATGAGTTTGTGCTTAAAATTCATCTTTCATAATTATAGAGACACTTCATGCATCTGTAACAAACAGTAACAGTTACCGTTCTGCTTTGCAGGTTGTTGGAATCCTGTGCTACTAATATCCCTTTCCTTGTAGATGTTGCTCATATGATAGTGATACATATGATACCTACTATTCTTATCTGCAACTAACAGTAACAGTGCTCAGTTGACTATTGTTATTTCTGATATGCAGACTGAACAGAGTCTGTGTCGCTCTAAGAGTAAGTAAAGGCAACCAACCATTCTGCTTTACAAGTTATGGGAAAAGCCTGTGCTGCCAGTTCCCTTTTCCCATATGCTACCTGATCTCTAACTAGAGTTCTCTGTTTTCTGCTTTGATATGTTATGCTAAAGTCTGTGCTGACAATTCCACTCCATGCAGACACCTCATGTTACATATCTGGATCTACCAGTCTCATTAACTGAGCTAATTTTGCTTTACAGGCTGTGGGAAGAGTCTGTGCTACCAGTTCCACTCTCCGTGCCGACAATTCATGTTACATATATCTGGATCTGCCAGTCTCAGTAACTGTGCTGATTGTGCTTTTCAGGCTGTGGGAAGAGTCTGTGCTACTAGTACTAGCTCCCCTCTCCATGCAGACAATTCATGTTACATATCTGGATCTAACAGTAACTGTGCTAATTGTGCTTTACAGGCTATGAAAAGAGTGTGCTACCAGCCCCCCTCTCCATGCAGACACTTCCTGTTACATATCTGGATCTAACCAGTAACTGTGCTAATTGTGCTTTACAGGCTATGAAAAGAGTGTGCTACCAGCTCCCCTCTCCATGCAGACAATTCATGTTACATATCTGGATCTGCCAGTAACTGTGCTAATTGTGCTTTACAGGCTATGGGAACAGTCTGTGATACCAGCTCCCCTCTCCATGCAGACACTTCATGTTACATATCTGGATCTAACAGTAACTGTGCTAATTGTGCTTTACAGGCTATGAAAAGAGTCGTGCTACCAGCTCCCCTCTCCATGCAGACCTTCCTGTTACATATCTGGATCTAACATTACTGTGCTAATTGTGCTTTACAGGCTATGAAAAGAGTGTGCTACCAGTCCCCTCTCCATGCAGACACTTCATGTTACATATCTGGATCTGCCAGTAACTTTGCTATTGTGCTTTACAGGCTATGGGAACAGTCTGTGATACCAGGTCCCCTCTCCATGCAGACACTTCATGTTACATATCTGGATCTGCCAGTAACTGTGCTAATTGTGCTTTACAGGCTATGGAAAGAGTCTGTGCTACCAGTTCCCCTCGGTGTACACTCAGCGCCTGACTGTTGTCATCTCCCCTCTCATCTCCCTGATGGAGGACCAAGTACTGGGCTTGAAGTCAGTGGCTAAGCATTACTATAACAAACATTCAGAAAATCCACCTTTTTAATGCAAAATAAACCCCACCTGCTCACGCAATTGCTCAAACCCCATGCATTTACTAATACTGTTCACAAAAAAGTCCAGATCTGTATGACAGCAGGCTTAAATGAGTCTCTCATTCACTCAGTCTCTGACGTCGAGGTCCAAAGTCTATTTCAAAACTATCAACTTTGACAGCTGGCAGGCCTGGGTGGGTGACAGAACGAAGTCTGGCAGTTTGCTGCCTGTCCATCAGTTTGGGGCTGCATTACTAGTTTCCCACCATTCATATGCATGCTGGACCAACCACATTTCGCAGCTCTGCATCATGTCGGAACAGAAAACTGACCTGTTTTTTCATAGTCATGATGGTAGTTATGAGCCAGTTGCTTCCATTAGTTCTGAGTGAGTTGACATTAGGCCAGCTACTCAAGAAGATAAACAAACCAGCAGGAATCTGCCAATACCAGCAAAAGGCCAAAATCTAACCAGGCACCAGTGAAAAATGTTGATTGCCATGGAGGGTCCAAGCTTCACCTGAGTAGTGATATTATCCATCAGGCATGCACAGAATTCAAGCAGTAGGCACGAGGAGCAAAGGTTCATGTAGTGCAGGATTGTACTTTAAAAAAATATCACTGTCAGTGTATGCCGCGTCATGGCTGGCCGTACACATCTTTTTCGAGACGCTGTGTTTGCTGTATGCAGGTTCTGAAAGGTGTTTACAGCCCCAGGTTTGTGTTAATAAATCCTGACTTTTTGTTTGGCTTGCACTTTTCCCCTACCCTACTCTTACTCTTCCTAAGCACCACAAGCATTTATTTTTTATTTCTTGAAATGTGGAGTAGATGTGGTGCAGAACATGTGGACGCTGACATTATTTGGTAAATCGCATGTTTCTGTGTGTGCTTAAAGTCTCAGATGTGGAATTTCTCTCTCTCTCTCTCTCTCTCTCTCCTCTCTCTCTCTCTCTCTCTCTCTCTCTCTCTCTCTCTCTCTGTGTTTTTCTAGGGGTTTTGTTTGTTGTTTCTTTCATTTTTGACTGTTCATGAAGTTGTTAAAACACAAAAGTACAGCTCTGTTTGTTATTGTCTTCCAACTACTTGTTTACCAGGGCTGTCTGTTATTGTCTTCCAACTACTTGTTTACCAGGGGCTGTTTGTTATTGTCTTCCAACTATTTGTTTACCAGGGCTGTTTGTTATTGTCTTCCAACTACTTGTTTACCAGGGCTGTCTGTTCTTGGCTTCCAACTACTTGTTTACCAGGGTTGTTTGTTATTGTCTTCCAACTACTTGTTTACCAGGGCTGTCTGTTCTTGGCTTCCAGCTACTTGTTTACCAGGGGCTGTTTGTTATTGTCTTCCAACTACTTGTTTACCAGGGCTGTCTGTTCTTGGCTTCCAGCTACTTGTTTACCAGGGGCTGTTTGTTATTGTCTTCCAGCTACTTGTTTACCAGGGCGTCTGTTCTTGGCTTCCAACTACTTGTTTACCAGGGGTGTTTGTTTTGCTTCCACTACTTGTTTACCAGGGCTGTCTGTTTTGCTTCCAACTACTTGTTTACCAGGGTGTTTGTTATTGTCTTCCAACTACTTGTTTACCAGGGCTGTCTGTTCTTGGCTTCCAACTACTTGTTTACCAGGGCCGTGTGTTACTGTTTTTCTACTACTTGTTTACCAGGGCTGTCTGTTATTGTCTTCCAACTACTTGTTTTCCAGGGGCTGTTTGTTATTGTCTTCCAACTACTTGTTTACCAGGGCTGTCTGTTATTGTCTTCCAACTACTTGTTTACCAGGGCTGTTTGTTATTGTCTTCCAACTACTTGTTTACCAGGGCTGTTTGTTATTGTCTTCCAACTACTTGTTTCCAGGGGCTGTTTGTTATTGTCTTCCAACTACTTGTTTCCAGGGCTGTTTGTTATTGTCTTCCAACTACTTGTTTACCAGGGCTGTTTGTTATTGTCTTCCAACTACTTGTTTACAAGGGCTGTTTGTTATTGTCTTCCAACTACTTGTTTACCAGGGGCTGTTTGTTATTGTCTTCCAACTACTTGTTTCCCAGGGCTGCCAATATCCCAGCATGTCTGATGGGTACTGCGCAAGAAGACAGCTCCGCTGCCCGAACCAGTCTACTCAGGTTTGATACCAAATAAGTCATTTGTTTTGGGGGTTTTGTTCCTCTTTTTTTCTTTTGTCTTTTCATTCTTTTGTTTTTGGTTGGGGTGGTGGTGGTGGTGGTACAAACCATTTTGTCTATACACCTAGTTAAACCAGAAGCTATACAAATTATTCCATGGTAGTTGGTATGGCTAAATGGATAGATGAGCAAATCTTTCCTCAGTGTTCCCACAAGCCAGTGGAGTAACACTTGCTACCAGAACTGTGTTGGGGCTGGCAGTTTTCCAAGAGCAGAGTCCATGGATTTGGAGGTCTGGTGGCTACTTGAGTACCTCAGTGGATCATTGCTTCAGAGTTGGCAGAGATCAGAGACAGAAACAGAGTCAGGTGTACCCGCTGTTGTTTTGTTTAACCAGCTCTCAAAACAACGCAAAAAACATGCACACACAGAGTGCATGTGACATGTTATGTGTATCACTGTATGTGTGCGTCTGTGTGTATATGTGTGCGTGTGTGTGTTCTAGACAGGAAAGGGAGCAGGGTGTTTGCTAGTAGAGCTCCATTACAGATTTCACCACCTGATAGATGTTACACCAGTTTGAAAAATGTCTAGCACGATCACTGGTACTGTAAAAAGTCTGCACCTCCCATTTCAGGAATGAATATCGCCTGCTGTACATCACCCCAGAGTATGCCAGCACTGACGGCTCTCTCCTCCAGAAGCTACACAGCAAAGTTGGTCAGTCCCAATTTTCCTCCACTGAAAAAAAAATGTCCATTTCAGGTTATCATTGTCTTAAGTTACGATTAAACAGGAAAAGTGAATGCGTTTTTCCGCAGCTTAACAAGAAGAGTAAATGTCATGTCATTCGGTCACATAGGACTAGAGCGCAGCGGGTCTGCTCAGATGCAGAGACTAGTGCTACAGATAACATTGTGAAGTGCTTAGGGCTGATCTTGAGAAGAGGTGCTCAACAGATACTCATATAAAATAAAGAAAAATGTTTCAGTATCAGATTATTATATTGTATCCAGTGCATGAAATGTTTCAGTATCAGATTATTATATTGTATCCAGTGCATGAAATGTTTCAGTATCAGATTATTATATTGTATCCAGTGCATGAAATGTTTCAGTATCAAATTATTGTATCCAGTAATGAAATGTTTCAGTATCAGATTATTATATTGTATCCAGTGCATGAAATGAGAGCTGTATTTCCAGAAAGAAGTTGCACTGTTGTGCATAATCTCACCCGTTTTGAGCAAGCTTCTAGCTTGTTTCAGAGGAACAAGAGTGACAGCCATTTGGGTGTAATGCCAAACTGTCATATATATAATATATATATATATGTGTTACACATAAAATACAAGCATTGTTGTTTGATTAGTACGGATCAGTGAGAACTTACTTCCAGACTTTGTGTTTGCAGGTATTGATCTGATTGCAATAGACGAGGCGCACTGTGTGTCCCAGTGGGGCCATGATTTCCGGTCAGCGTACAGATCTTTAGGCTCTTTGAAAAAGACCTTTCCTCAGGTACATATAACGGGTTCAACAGGTATACATAGTCTTTCCCAGTCACCTTAAGATCTTTAGGCTCTTTGAAAGAAGCCTTTCCTCAGGTACCTATGATGGGTTCAACAGGTATACATAATCTTTCCCAGTCACCTTAAGATCTTTAGGCTCTTTGAAAGAAGCCTTTCCTCAGGTCCACAATCATGTTCAACAGGTATACATAGTCTTTCCCAGTCACCTTACAGATCTTTAGGCTCTTTGAAAAAAGACCTTCCTCAGGTACCTATAACGGGTTCAACAGGTATACATAGTCATTCCCAGACCTTACAGAGGCTTTTCCTCAGGTACACAGGTTGAACAGGTATACATAGTCTTTCCCAGTAACCTTACAGATCTTTAGGCTCTTTGAAAGAAGCCTTTCCTCAGGTACCTATGACGGGTTCAACAGGTATACATAATCTTTCCCAGTCACCTTAAGATCTTTAGGCTCTTTGAAAGAAGCCTTTCCTCAGGTCCACAATCATGTTCAACAGGTATACATAGTCTTTCCCAGTCACCTTACAGATCTTTAGGCTCTTTGAAAAAAGACCTTCCTCAGGTACCTATAACGGGTTCAACAGGTATACATAGTCATTCCCAGACCTTACAGAGGCTTTTCCTCAGGTACACAGGTTGAACAGGTATACATAGTCTTTCCCAGTAACCTTACAGATCTTTAGGCTCTTTGAAAGAAGCCTTTCCTCAGGTACCTATGATGGGTTCAACAGGTATACATAATCTTTCCCAGTCACCTTAAGATCTTTAGGCTCTTTGAAAGAAGCCTTTCCTCAGGTCCACAATCATGTTCAACAGGTATACATAGTCTTTCCCAGTCACCTTACAGATCTTTAGGCTCTTTGAAAAAAGACCTTCCTCAGGTACCTATAACGGGTTCAACAGGTATACATAGTCATTCCCAGACCTTACAGAGGCTTTTCCTCAGGTACACATAGTCTTTCCCAGTAACCTTACAGATCTATAGGCTCTTTGAAAGAGGCCTTTCCTCAGGTACACAATCAGGTTCAACAGGTATACATAGTCTTTCCCAGTCACCGTAAGATCTTTAGGCTCTTTGAAAGAGACCTTTCCTCAGGTACCTATAATGGCTCAACAGGTATACATAGTCTTTCCCAGTCACCTTAAGATCTTTAGGCTCTTTGAAAGAGGCCTTTCCTCAGGTACTCAATCAGGTTCAACAGGTATACATAGTCTTTCCCAGTCTCTTACAGATCTTTAGGCTCTTGAAAAGGCCTTTCCTCGGGTACACAATCAGGTTCAACAGGTATACATAGTCTTTCCCAGTCTCTTACAGATCTTTAGGCTCTTGAAAAGGCCTTTCCTCGGGTACACATACCAGGTTCATACCTAGTCTTTCCCAGTCAGCATGCAGACCTTTGGAGATCATTTCTATGGGGATACAGCCATATTCTTTTTCTACAAATATTTAGGCTCTTTAGAAGAGCCATTTTCAGAAGTATACATTTTCTTTTCCAATCCACCTACAGACATTCTTTAAAGGGAGGCATTTGTACAGGTACACACTTTCTTTCCACCTGTCAGTGTACAAAACTTGGCCTTTTTAAAGGGGATATTTCCCCAAATATACATAGTCTTTTCCAGTCAGCCTGCAGATCTCAGAGTTGAAAGGTGACGGTTCCACAGACCAATCACTGGTTCAGTCACAAGTTTTATTTTTCTTGTTTTTTTGTTTTGTTTGTTTGTTTTGATTTGTTGTTGTTTTCATGAGGTTTTAGTTGCCTGTTTTAGTGCTGTTTTGGGGGGTGCTTTTTAACTGTCTTCATCTCTTACAAGATTTTGCTCATTGTTTTAGGTGCCGATCATGGCGCTGACGGCCACAGCCACAGTTGAGGTTCGACGGGACATCTGCTGTAGTCTGAAACTACGTTCACCTACCATCACCTGCACTGGCTTTGACAGGTTAGGTCCACATTACATCTGTGGAACAGGGTTTGCTTTGTGGGTATAGATTTTGTTTTTGTTTTTATTTGTATATGACTTAGTGCCAAAAGGTGCGCAAATGGGGGGTCCGATTTTTGACTGTCAATAAAATCCTGTTCCAAACACTTTGTCTTGTTGTTGCTTTGTGTGTGCGTTCATAATTGGTCAGTATTACAGTGGAAACAATATGAGCTCCAAATCTGGAGCAGCTGGAGAAATATAATTTTTGAAAGTGAAAAGAGCCACAAATTCTGACCCCTGAAAACGGACACGCTCACGGTGAGTGCTTTCGATGCTTTCATTTACGTACATGACGAATCAAAACATTACCTCAGTCACCGATTTGCACAGAGGAGATATCGCTTTACACAGTGCATATAAAATCGATTATCACTAATTTTTGTTTTTGGAGCTAGAGGCTCCGAAATATCCCTCGGTCGAACGTTATGGTGTTGAAATGTTTCATGACCAGCATCCGCAGACAATCTAGTGAAGAACTGACTTTCTCTTTCGTCGAAACTTTACTCCAGTCACTGTGGTACGTCACTGCATCAGGCGCCAATGTTTTATTTTAATGCCAAATGTCTGGGTAGTTTTTAAAATATATTTTGCCATTCTTCATAAAATTGTTGCAATAAATAACGTTCAACAATGTCTTAAATTAAACAGCAAAAGGAAAAAAAAAAAGTTTTTGCGCTTTTGCACTACTTCCGGTCAGCCATGTTATACATCCGGGTCATTTGCTTTTAGCACATGGCCGCATTGAAGAGACGTTCTGATATGCGAAAGGTGTGTGGTAATATTTTCGAAGACCGTAACGTTCAACTTTATTTAAACGTTCATCGAGATTTAGTCAAATCTTCCGGTTATACGATGATATTTATATTGGTATATGCCGAATCTTTTCAAAGTATCGGAATGTTAGCATACAGAGTGAGTTTTTGTTGCTGTCGATCTAAAGTTTGTTCAGATGCTTTCGAAAATTTGTTTTCACCAAATTTCTTACAACATGAGTGCGTGTTGAAATCGTAATGTGCGACAGCAGATTGGTTATAACAGTATATTCTGATCGTACTCTTCACATTTTTTGCTTGCGCTTAACGCAGTTCATTTTGTTTACAAACTACGTCTTCAAACAAATCATCATATACGGTAGACAATTCGAATTTACGCAGGTTAAAGTCGTCGTTAGATGTTGAACATTACGATTACAACACGAGCTGTGGAAATAATAACGTTCGACATAATTATAGTGACCATGCCTGTCTGCCTTCCAGAGTTCTAAAAATGTAAGGTGCCGATCTTAATAGCATTATTCTTTGGCTGTGATTTTTTTTGTAATATTTATTAGAATTTTCTATTTATTATTATTAATTCTTTCACTTTTAAGTTAACTGTTCAACTATTTTTGTCCTAGGCACCTGAGTCAACATGACCAAGAAACACATGGATGACAGGTTGCATGTGTGTTTTCCTGTGACACCCAAAAGCAGCAAAAGTTGCACTCACTCTTACTTGCTCCATTTTCACTTACAAAACACTTACTTGTTTGTTAAATAATAAGTATTATTTATTTTGTTATGAAAAACAAAGTACCATGTCATCTATTTAACATTTGCTATCCACTACAACAAAATTAATGCAGCAAAAACTGTTCACATGGAAATAGTTATGTGTCTTATACTCTACAGTAATAAAAAGTTACTGATTTATCATTTTCATCAAGAAACAAACAGCATTGTACATCTTGTTGAAATAGTAACGTACGACATATTTCTTACATCATTTGCTGTTTATGTCAAGAAAGCTTAAATTTGAGGAGAAAAAAATCATCAAATCTTCCTTGTCACATATTGTTCTATTAAAGAATAACTGTTTATGTTTCAAAATGTGTTGCTTTTTATTCATTTAAAAATGTTCAAGATTGGCTGTATGTTGAATGTTATGTATTGCAACAAACTATGCATAGCGTGCTGTTCTGTGTGACACAGAACAACAACAGTTTACTTGGTAATACTCATGTGGATCACATCTTGTAAGATCAGTTGGGTTTTCACAGTTAACTGCATGATTAGCAGCACAGTGATGTGGGCTTGTTGTAATGTGTAATGTTCAACATCTTGTCACAAATCACACTGAAAGTCAAATTTCTCAGGAACGAAGAGCAGCACTGCCTTCTCCCTTCACTGGTGGATGACTTCACATGTGTTCATTCAAAAAATGCATTACTCACTCACATCCTGTCAACTTTATTTTCTAGTACCTCTGTCCTCTTTTCTTGCGCACCTTATGGCACTAAGTCATATGGGGAGAGGGGTGGAACCCATTGTTTTGTTCATTAAGACCCTGTTGAGCTTTATGCTTACCAGTCTAGGTGACTGTGGTGAATGTCAGGTTTACACTAGCTTTTGAAATCTTAGAGAAATTATCAAGCTCAAATTTTATGTGATTAATATGTGTGGACATGAGCGTGACGTAATGTTTTAAGCAACATTAGCATATATGTAAGGGAAATTATTGATGGGTATTTTACCTTGGCAGTAACTGCGTACTGCTGCAGCTACATCTACAATACTCTTCATGATGGTAACCTGAGTTGGGCTGATTGTTTTAAACAAAGGAGAAAAGTATTTTTCTCAGAATGAGTTATAGTCTTCTGTCTGCAGCAATTGTTCATATTTTTCTTCTTGTTTTGTTTGTTTGATGTTTGTTTTTAATGTTGTGGAACTGATTTTTGTTTGTTTAGTGGGTTTTTTTTTATGTTATGGAACTGATTTTTGTTTCATGTTTGTTTTTTTATGTTGAGGAACTGATTTTTGTTTGTTGCTTGTTTTTTATGTTGTGGAACTGATTTTTGTTTGTTTAGTGGTGTGTGTTTTTATGTAGTGGAACTGATTTTAGTTTGTTTGATGTTGTTTTTTATGTTGTAGAATTTATTTTTGTTTGTTTGATGGGTGTTTTTTAATGTTGTGGAACTGATTTTGGTTTGTCTATAGACCCAACCTGTACCTGTCAGTGTCGAGCAAAACTAGCCCCTCCATGGACCTGAAGAGCCAGATGACCAGGAAGGCCAGTGGCTATGAGTTTTCTTCCCCTACCATCGTCTACTGTCCTACCAAGAAGATGACCATGGAAGTCACCAGTGTTCTCAGTGGTCAGTTGTCTTCAGCACACATGTGATTCCTGTAGTTGCTATTTTGTGTGCATGTGTGTGTGTGTGCGCATGTGTGTGTGCATTTATACAGTTAAACTGTGAAGGCAGTCTCCGTTAATATGAACTTTTGCAGATTTAATGGTTTAGCTGTCCTTTGCTGTAATGTTTCTTTGCAGTTTTGATCTTTTAAGACAAATTTCAGCATGGGGAAAGAAACTTTTGATGGAATGGGGGGGGGGGATATGACTGGATGGGAAAAGAAAGTTTTGATGGTCCAAGTTGCTGTGTGTCATTCAGCCCAGCGCCCAGCAGTGTGTCATGTGCTGCAGAATATGTTTCCTGTATACATATTAATATAAACTGGTTTCTCATGATGTAAGTACACATGTACATATGTAGTGAGCGAAGGGAGGTAAATATATTTCCTCCCAGGCCGTTTTTGGCATCATAGTTGTTTGTGTGTGCGCCAGGTCTGGGCGCTTCGTGCCTGCCATACCATGCTGGACTGTCCTTGAAGGACAGGAAGCTGGCCCACAACAAGTTTGTTAATGACCAAGTGCAGGTTAGTGGGAGCTCGGGTATTCATCAAAGATTGTTTGTTGTTGTTTTCCATGTGATGCAGCAGAGTAATGTGTTATGGTCCTGTTTGTGTTTTCTGTAACATTTTCATGCCGGCATTCCTTTCATTATTTTGTTCCATCATTTATCTTTTTCTTTTCTTTTCTTTTTTCTTCTTTTTTATCTTGTGTAAAAGGTTCTTGAACAAACTTTGGACTTGGCTCAAACTTTACATTTTTGGAAAGAATAATATAGGGATGTAAGGACTAGATGCTTTGACTGATGTGTTCACTGAACACTTGCTAGAAAGAAAGTTTCATCAAGACCAGGAAAGAGTGTCAGTGGAAGATTTGATGAACTGATGTTCAGTTGTCCCTTGAGCCCCGGGCATTCTTTGCAGGAACAGTTCTATGTTCTACTGAGTCAAAGACAAAAATAATTACCTTGATAAAATTTATAGAGCTAAACTTATTTGTTCTAGGGGAGTAGTCAGAGAAACTCACTCTAGACTGTAGTCTCTTGGTTTTGCCCAGTACTCGTTGATTATAATATTGCAATACAGAGTTCCTTATTTGATCTGTTTCCCTCTTAGCTCTTCATGTTCTGCTTTTAGGATGGATTAAATTTTATGTTCAGGAGCTTCTAGTTTACTGGACGTCGTACTTGCCTGGGGCCCTTTGGTAATCAGCATAATATTATTAAGCTTGTGGCAACGAAGAGAAAAAAGGAGGGACAAATCTTGTGTAAGTCATTGAAAATGGATGGTTTGTGAAGGAACTGATGGTGGCAAACTGTGCTAATCAGTGCTGTCCCTTGAGTATGTTAGCGCCTGTTTAAATGGTGACAGTTTTACACAGGTGGTGGTTGCCACGGTGGCCTTTGGCATGGGGATCGACAAACCCGACGTGAGGAAGGTCATCCACTACGGAGGTAGGTGGTGGTGACTGGAGGAGCTGATGCACTGTCTTTCTTGCCCGGATGTCTGCTTCATACGTGTCACTGTTCATGCCATTTCATGTCGTGTCATGTCCGATTCAAACACAGACTCTGTACACTGATAGTTGATCCACCAGACATGCCAGAGGAGGGAAAAAAAGAGTTGCAAACACATTTTCTCTCCCTGTCATACAGCAGCAAAGTGTAGCACTTCACAAACAACATGGTTGTGGTATTATGCCTGATGACTCCAGCCACTAGATGAAGGATGCACTCTGATTAGCCAAAGCAGCTAAGGGGATGCAAGCTGCATTCCAATTGGTCAAAGCAGCTAAGGGGATGCAAGCTGCATTCTGACTGGTCAAAGCAGCTAAGGGGATGCAAGCTGCATTCTGATTGATCAGAGCGGCTAAGGGGATGCCAGCTGCATTCTGATTTGCTGAAACATGGGTTTTAGATGGTCTGAAACCGAGCTTGGCCAAAGTATGTGATTTAGATGGTCTGAAACAGAGCTTGGCCAGAGTATGTGATTTAGATGATCTGAAACAGAGCTTGGCCAAAGTATGTGATTTAGATGGTTGGAAACAGAGCTTGGCCAAAGTATATGATTTAGATGGTCTGAAACAGAGCTTGGCCAAAGCATGTTATTTAGATGGTCTGAAACAGAGCTTGGCCAAAGCATGTTATTTAGATGGTCTGAAACAGAGCTTGGCCAAAGTACGTGATTCAGATGGTCTGAAACAGAGCTTGGCCAAAGCATGTGATTTAGATGGTCTGAAACAGAGCTTGGCCAAAGCATGTGATTTAGATGGTCTGAAACAGAGCTTGGCCAAAGCATGTGATGTAGATGGTCTGAAACAGAGCTTGGCCACAGCATGTGATTTAGATGGTCAGAAACGGAACATGTTTTAAATCCATGATTGTTGCAGCTTAGATGAAGATCTGAAAGAGCTCTTGGGTGGTCAGTGTGTTATCTTTTGCTGCCTTGGGCAAGAATGGCAGTACCCGCCCATTAAGCCCCCATGACTATGTTGCTTTAATTGTTTCACATTTTGTCATTTGTTATTCATTTGCATCAAACAGTTTCCCCTTTTTCATGGTGACGTTGTGTAGCAAGCCTTGAGCTGTTGCTGTTGCTTGTACATTATTCTTTTACATTAAAGCCAGTTTCCCCTTTTTCATGGTGACATTATGTAGCAAGCCATGAGCTGTTGATGTTGCTTGGACATTATTCTTTTACATTAAAGCCAATTTCCCCTTTTTCATGGATATATTCTGTAGCAAGCCATGAGCTGTTGCTGTTGCTTTTGATTCTTTTTTTGGGGGGTGGGGGGGGGGGGGGGGGATGGCAGCTAGCTTCTCTCTGCTGAACCTTTCCCAGGAAAGACATGGCTTGTATGATCTGTTCTCCAGCACCCAAAGACATCGAGTCATACTACCAAGAGTTGGGGCGAGCTGGCAGAGACGGCATGCCGAGCTCCTGTCACGTCTTCTACTCCAGTGCCGACTTCATCGTCAGCAGGTAATGCTCTTTACACTTCGACTGACAAGTACAGCAAGTAATGCTCTTTACACTTTGACTGCCAAGTACAGCAGGTTGGGAAGACAGTTGTGCTCGCAGCTCAAGGATTGACACTTTACACTTTGACTGCCAAGTACAGCAGGTTGGGAAGACAGTTGTGCTCGCAGCTCAAGGATTGACACTTTACACTTTGACTGCCAAGTACAGCAGGTTGGAAAGACAGTTGTGCTCGCAGCTCAAGGATTGACACTTTGACTGCCAAGTACAACAGGTTGGGAAGACAGTTGTGCTTGCAGCTCAAGGATTGACACTAAACAGTTCAGGGGCTTACTTTGAAAAAGAAATTCTTCATTGGATCCTCAGCAAAAAATTCCAGGATGCAGAAGGCACACATGGTGCTCTAATTGTGTTGCTCCGTTGCAGATTTTTCATTGATGAGATCTGCAGTTAATGTGCATGAAGCATATGACACACATGGTACACTGATTGTGTTGATCCACATTACAGACATTTCATCCGTGAGAAACTCCATGGTGAGGAAAAAGGTTTGAGAGCACAAGGCTCAGAGTGCACCGACTTTGTGCATCTACTCCGTTTGCAGGTGTTCCGTGAAGGAGATCCACAGCGAGAAGGCCAAGGAATGAAAGGCACACACAACTCATTGTCTTTTGTTGCTCCACTTTGTTGACAAGCATACAGCAGGCCAGAGCGAGAATTTTAGGAAGTGCGAGAAGTGCACTTGCTGTGTTGGTCCATTTTGTTATAGACATTTCATCATAAGATCTGCAGTGAGAAGCTATGAAGCAGTTGTTGTGTTGATCTATTCCTCTTGC
The DNA here is from genome assembly GCA_018857735.1 of Alviniconcha marisindica. NCBI lineage: Eukaryota > Metazoa > Mollusca > Gastropoda > Provannidae > Alviniconcha > Alviniconcha marisindica. The sequence goes on along the minus strand of JABMCL010002859.1, from coordinate 36,061 downwards.
AGGAATTTCATCGTAAGAGTGAGAAGCTTTGTAAGGATAAGGCACAGATGATGCATTTATTGTGTTGATCTATTCTTCCTGCAGGCATTTCATCAATGAGATCAAGAGTGAGAAGTTCCAGGAGTAAAAAACACAGATGGTGCATTTGGTGTGTTGATCTATTCTTCCTGCAGATGTTTCATCAATGAGATCAAGAGTGAGAAGTTCCGGGACCATAAAACACAGATGATGCATTTATTGTTGATCTATTCTTCCTGCAGACATTTCATCAATGAGATCAAGAGTGAGAAGTTCCGGGACCATAAAACACAGATGATGCATTTATTGTTGATCTATTCTTCCTGCAGGCATTTCATCAATGAGATCAAGAGTGAGAGGTTCCGGGACCATAAAACACAGATGATGCATTTATTGTTGATCTATTCTTCCTGCAGGCATTTCATCAATGAGATCAAGAGTGAGAAGTTCCAGGAGTATAAAACACAGATGATGCATTTATTGTGTTGATCTATTCTTCCTGCAGGCATTTCATCAATGAGATCAAGAGTGAGAAGTTCCGGGACCATAAAACACAGATGATGCATTTATTGTTGATTTATTCTTCCTGCAGACATTTCATCAATGAGATCAAGAGTGAAAAGTTCCGGGACCATAAAACACAGATGATGCTCAAGATGCAGCAGTACCTCAGCACCACCTCCTGTCGACGCAGGTAAGCCGCACCCTGTAGGATTTGAAACAATGTCTGTAAGCACCGTTGGAGACACAAGGCAAAAGTCTAATTGACATTCTTGCCCTGGTTTTATTTTTGTAACCTTTTGGAAGTAGCACTCCTGGGTTTGTTTTGTACAGATTTGGTGTGTTTGTGTGTGTATAAGTGCTATTTATATATATGCATGTACTCCTCAGTATTTTTTACCATGACACAATGCTTTTTCTTGACATCTGATCTCCCACTCCATGCTTATTTATTTATTTATTTTTAAAAATGAGAAAAATCTTGCCATATTATTTCATATTGAATTGAAAAGACATATTCTGGATTGGCCAGTGAAACATGATTTTGAACAGTCTAATATGTATAAAAGTATATTGTAATGATGGCTGGATGTTTCTGAATAAATGCCCCACATTGATGTGCTTGGCAACAGTGAAAAAAATATTTCAAAAATAAAGGAACTAGCTGTCTGAAAAAGAAAACAAAACAAAAACAAAAAATGTTATCAGTCAGCAGTGATTTGTACTTTATCTTTATGTCTGTATGCTGTTTCCCAGGCTGCTGTTGAGTCATTTTGAGGGGCAAGAAGTTTTGGACGTTGGGGGTACCGAGAACTGCTGTGACAATTGCAGTAAGAGGTCAGTATTCATGTCAGCTCTGTATTATTATTCTGGTGGTTGTGGTGTTATCTTTTGTTTCTTCGATTTTTGTTGAAATTATTTGCTCAAATCAACAGCTTTCATGAATGTGTCATTTTAAGGAAGTCTGTTTGGAATTTAATACTGTCTGCCCTCACAGTTCCATTTTCAACATACACACAACTTGTGTACAGTTTGGGTATATTGTGCATGCTCTAACATCAAAAATTAGAACTGTTTGACAATGGAAAAAAGCCACAAAATATGTGGCAGCAAAGCCTTGGAGAATCACCTGCAAACTGTGGCTTTTAACCAGTAAAGTTGATTTTGCAAGTGCCGATTTAAATGTTTGTGTCATCTGTCGATGCCTTCCTAGAAGTCACAAGAATAATTTGGAAAATATGCATTGCAGAGAAAACCAGCCAAAGGTTGTTACTGAATAAGTTTGCTTGCTCCTGCATTTATTTTGATATGGAAAAGGCCTGAGTAAGAGCAGATGTAGGGTTGTTACTCATTGTTTGTGTGCATCACCATGCGTGTGTGTGTTGTGTCCATGGGAGTGAGCTGGCTGAATTTGTTGGTCAGCATCTAGAAACTTCCCCCCACTTTTCACACCTGCCCCCACCCCCCACCCGCCTCCCATTATTACTCCAAATAAAAATTGAAGGTAGGCAGGTGTTGGACACGTAAGTCTTGCTTAGTTTGTGTTGTTACTTGTAAAGCATTTGTTTGCAGCTTGTTCCCACTTTTTCAAATCAAGCAGTGACATTCTTCTTCTGTGTAGGCAACCAATGTCTTTATGTAGAAGTACGAGTTTGCACTGAGGATGTAATGGGAGAATCAATGAGATGAAGTAAATGTATGACGGTGCTGACCAGCACTTTCATATCTGACCCACAGGATTGAAAGCAGTCGGCGACAGAATTTCTTGGGCAACAAGAACTGGCAGACGTCTGAGTCGCTAGTGCCACAAGACCAAGCCATTGACCTGGGCAAGGAGGCTCTGGAGCTCTTCACGGCCATTGATGTGAGTGATCATGACACAGCCATTGATGTGAGTGATCATGACACATGACACAGCCATTGATGTGAGTGATCATGACACATGACACAGCCATTGATGTGAGTGATCATGACACAGCCATTGATGTGAGTGATCATGACATGTGACACAGCCATGATGTGAGTGATCATGACACAGTGAATGATCATGACAGTCTTCGATGTGAGTGATCATGACAGTCTTCGATGTGAGTGATCATGACAGTCATTGATGCAAGTGATCATGACAGTCATCGATGTGAGTGATCATGACACGGCCATTGATGTGAGTGATCATGACACAGCCATTGACATCATTGATGTGAGTGATCATGACACAGTCATTGATGTGAGTGATCATGACACAGCCATTGATGCAAGTGATCATGACACAGCCATTGATGTGAGTGATCATGACACAGTCGTTGATGTGAGTGATCATGACAGTCATTGATGTGAGTGATCATGACACAGTCGTTGATGTGAGTGATCATGACAGTCATTGATGTGAGTGTGTGAATGATCATGACAGTCATTGTTGTGAGTGATCATGACACAGTCATTGATGTGAGTGATCATGACACGGCCATTGATGTGAATGCTCATGGTGGGCCATTGATGCAAGTGATCATGATGCTGTTCTGTTGTTACCTGTCTTCAAGATCCCTTCTCTCCCAGCTCCCAGGCAGGAAGGATCCTTGGGATCCTCCTGTCAGACCAGACTGCCTAATGGTCTTCAGAAATATGGGGACCAAAAATGGTCATGTGCCTAAGCCTTAGAAAAACAGTCAGTGCTGTTTCTGTGGAAACTGGCAGTCACTTCCAAAAATGCTAGCAGTCTGCAGTCCCTTCACACAAACCTGAATTCCTTGTGGTTTTTCATTTATTTTGTGCAGGTCTTTGTTGTTTCTAAATTTTTCTTCGCATGTTTTGATGTGCGTCCATACCATGTCTGTGTGTGTGTGCTCCAGCAGTGTAAACAAGAGAATGTCAGTGTGTGGCAGGTTACAGGGGGCTGAGTGTTTCTGTAAACAACGGACTGTCGGTGTGTGGCAGGTTACAGGGAACAGGTTTGGGTTGAGTGTTCATGTAAACAGACTGTCAGTGTGTGGCAGGTTACAGGGGGCTGAGTGTTCCTGTAAACAGACTGTTGGGGTGTGGCAGGTTACAAGGGGTTGAGTGTTCCTGTAAACAGACTGTTGGGGTGTGGCAGGTTACAAGGGGTTGAGTGCTCCTGTAAACAGACTGTTGGTGTGTGGCAGGTTACAAGGGGCTGAGTGTTCTGTAAAAGAGTTTTCCTGTAAACAACAGACTGTCGGTTTGTGGCAGGTTGCAGGGGGCTGAGTGCACCTGTAAACAACAGACTACTGGTGTGTGGCAGGCTACAGGGGGCTGAGTGTTCCTGTAAACAACAGACTGTCTGTGTGTGGCAGGTTACAGGGGGCTGAGTGTTCCTGTAAACAACAGACTGTCTGTGTGTGGCAGGTTACAGGGGGCTGAGTGTTCCTGTAAACAACACTGTCGTGTGTGGCAGGTTACAGGGGGCTGAGTGTTCCTGTAAACAACACTGTCGGTGTGTGGCAGGTTACAGGGGGCTGAGTGTTCCTGTAAACAACAGACTGTCTGTGTGGCAGGTTACAGGGGGCTGAGTGTTCCTGTAAACAACAGACTGTCTGTGTGGGCAGGTTACAGGGGGCTGAGTGTTCCTGTAAACAACACTGTCGGTGTGTGGCAGGTTACAGGGGGCTGAGTGTTCCTGTAAACAACAGACTGTCTGTGTGTGGCAGGTTACAGGGGGCTGAGTGTTCCTGTAAACAACAGACTGTCTGTGTGTGGCAGGTTACAGGGGGCTGAGTGTTCCTGTAAACAACAGACTGTCCGTGTGGGTCAGGTACAGGGGGCTGAGTGTCCCTGTAAACAACGACTGTGGCAGGCAGCTGATCACCGTACACAGACTGTTTGTGTGGCAGGTTACAGGGGTTGAGTGTCCTGTAAACACGACTGTCTGTGTGTGGCAGGTTACAGGGGGCTGAGTGCTATCCTGTAAACAACAGACTGTCTGTGTGTGGCAGGTTACAGGGGGCTGAGTGTTCCTGTAAACAACAGACTGTCTGTGTGTGGCAGGTTACAGGGGGCTGAGTGTTCCTGTAAACAACACTGTCGGTGTGTGGCAGGTTAAAAGGGGCTGAGTGTTCCTGTAAACAACAGACTGTGTGTGGCAGGTTACAGGGGGCTGAGTGTTCCTGTAAACAACAGACTGTCTGTGTGTGGCAGGTTACAGGGAACCGGTTTGGGCTGAGTGTTCCTGTCCAGTTCCTGATGGGTTCCAACACGCAGAAGCTGCAAAAGCTACGCAGCATCACGCGCCACAGACTGTTTGGCTCAGGAAAGTAAGGGTTTGGGTCCATCCATTCTCATCTCTTGAGAGGAAAACGTTGGCCAATTAAGGCTTTCTTTGTGTTTTCAGGACGCTGTTTTGCCTGCGGACCACAGGAAATTTAAAGTCCCTTTATGCAGGAGCAGCCACCTGTGGCGGAATAATCGGTGTCTGAATGAGGCATAGTGTAGTCTTCTTGCATTCAGGTTATTTCTTGTCATCATTGTAGGATGGATGAGTCGTGTAATTCTCACTTGTACCAAGAAATGCTCTAATTTTCTGTTGCCTCACACTGAGATCAGAACTGACACACAGGTAAAATATGAACGTTTTGGATCTGTACAGTCCAAAACAAATATTAATGTTGCAGTATTTTGGATGAATTGCATTTCACAAGCAGCAAGCAAACAGTTATTCTGCCAAAATGCTGACAGAGTTGATATACTGAATATCCATTGCAAAGCAAGTGATCAAACAATGCTTCAGAATAAACAGTAAAGTAAACACTGTTTCAGCTTTTGTTACAGCAAAGAAACATCAAAGTAAACAGTCAAGTAAACACTGTTTCAGCTATGTTACAACAAAGAAGCATTAAAGTAAACAGTAAAGTAAACACTGTTTCAGCTATGTTACAACAAAGAAGCATCAAAGTAAACAGTAAAGTAAACACTGTTTCGGCTATGTTACAGCAAAGAAGCATCAAAGTAAACAGTAAAGTAAATGCTGTTTACTTTGATGCTTCTTTGCTGTAACATAGTAACAGAATGTAAATGCTGTTTCAGCTATGTTACAGCAAAGAAGCATCAAAGTAAACAGAAAGTAAACACTGTTTCAGCTATGTTACAGCAAAGAAGCATCAAAGTAAACAGTCAAGTAAATGCTGTTTCAGCTATGTTACAGCAAAGAAGCATAAAAGTTAAGTTTACATTGAATTACCACTTTGTTATTTATTGGCACTTAGAAGATTGTCATTTGATCAGTTCATAAACTGAGTGTCCACATGTCTCCGTTACAAAGTGCTGTATTGCTAGTGCTATACTGCTGTCCAATTTGTTTACAAGAAAGAAGAAGAAAAAAGTGCTGTGTGGATCTCTGTGTTTATTTGTAATGCGTGATATTGCTGTCCAGTGTGTTTAGTATAAAGTGCTATATTTCTGTTCTTTCTTTTCAGACAAAGAACACCAAAATTTTGGAAAGCTTTGGGTGAGTGTAAAGTGGCTTTGTTTGTGATTTTGTTTCTGTCCTCTGTGTAATATTTCTGTTTGCTTTGTACCTACATTAAAGTTTATGGTTTTGTTTCTTTTTGTGTGTGTAATAAAAAAAACTAATATCTGTGTGTGCTTTGTACTTATGTTAATATTTCTTCAAAAAATAACTTGCAAGAAAAATTCTCTGTAACCATGAGTACAGGATCTAACAGACACATCACCTCAGGTAACTGTGCCACAGGAGGACTGGTCAAGATGGTTAACTATTATAATCAGGAAGACGTATGAAGATGATTGAGAATGCCATCTGACAGACCCATCAGCGCGATCAAATACACCCCTGGGAAGATGTGGCAAGATGCTCAACTATACCATAGGAAAGACATATCAAGACAATCAGATACACTGTTGGGAAGATGTGGCAAGATGCTCAACTATACCATAGGAAAGACATATCAAGACAATCAGATACACGTTGGGAAGATGTGGCAAGGTGCTCAACTATACCATAGGAAAGACATATCAAGACAATCAGATACACTGTTGGGAAGATGTGGCAAGATGCTCAACTATACCATAGGAAAGACATATCAAGACAATCAGATACACTGTTGGGAAGATGTGGCAAGATGCTCAACTATACCATAGGAAAGACATATCAAGACAATCAGATACACTGTTGGGAAGATGTGGCAAGGTGCTCAACTATACTTTAGGAAAGACATGTCAAGACAATAATAAAGATGCATGTCATGGGGAAGAAATAGCAAGACCACGAACAATGCTGTGGAGAAAACGATACGAAAGGATAACTTGACACTTCTCACTTCTACTTCTGATAGTCATGTGATAGAGGCAGCCACCGAGTGAAATGGTTTTGGTCAAAATGTAAAATAAGCATAACTTTTCATCAGATTAACCCCAGCTGTAAACTGATACGATACGATACAAAGTGATGCTTAATGTCCTCGAATGTCAGCTGACATATTAGGGACAAGCTAAGACCAATGCCAAAGCATGGTTCAATAAATCTTTACATCCACAGAAGCCATAAGGCTCGTTAGGACGGACAGCCCAGGATGGCCACCTCGACTCTCACACATCTCCTGAACTATGAGATACGCTGATGTTTCTCTGCCGCTTTTAAAGTTTGACAGCAATTTGGGCACCTGATCACCCTGATATTACTGTACTGGTTGACTGGGTATACAACATTAGCTTACTTACGTACTGGGCAACTGCTCAGAGCTCAGAAGCTGCGTGAAAGTCGAGGTGGACGTCCTGGTGGACCGCTTCAGTCTCTTATGTGGACGTAAAGCAACATTGAACTCAGACTTGGGCAACTGCTCATTAACTATGTTGGTTCTGCGTGGCAGGAAAATGTCTGATCTTCGAGGGTTACCTCCGAGAGCAAGCGGTGCAGCATGGTTTCGGGGCCACAGTGGAGCTGAGCAAGAAGGCTGCTGATTGGATGAAGCAGGCCAGAGCCGCAGATGCACCGTCCATGAAACTGGTCCCCAGTCAGGACCTGCTGGTGGAGCTGCGAGCTGCCGCTGTCAAGGAGGCCATTCGAAGTAGCGGCAGGTGTGTCCGCTTTTGTTTGCCGACCTTCCTTCTCCTCTCTCTGCTCACTTGTGTGAATAGAGTGAGCACCTGTGGTTGTCAGTGTCTGCCCGGTGGTCTGTATGTTTGTCCAGCTGTTCACAACTGTAAAATTGCCTTTCCCGAGACACCACTGAACTGAAAGTGGTCTTTCAAGGTTTGTGTGGTGATAGGCTGTGTTGAGCTTTTCACCCATTTCATAGTGATTTTAGTGACCCGGGTTCTCAAGTCAGGGCCGTGTCAGGTTGGTCAGAATGCAGGTTTTGCACAATGAAAAGTTCTTATCTGATCAAAATGAAGCTTTGTATTTTAATCTGCTTAAAAACAGTTATGTGTCCTTTGTTATCACTCCCCCAGTTCTTTGACTGCTTCAGTCTCTTGTGTGGAACGGCATGGAGCGACCTTCCCCTAGTTCTCGGAAGGAAACCCTCTGAACTTCTTCAGATCAAACCTCACAACTGTTTGTGTGTTGTTGTTTTTGGTGTGTTTTTAAACAATGGACCTGTTTCCTTCTCTTTTACTGCTGTTTTCCTCCACTGTAAGCCTCCGTTCAGTATCCATTAAGTAAGGTTTGTAAATTGGGTATAGCGTACTCAGGTGTGCCTGTGTGTGTGCTTAGATTGTCCTGCTGTGCAAGATTTTGCACTTTGTAAACACTTTAGTTATTATTATTGATATATATTTTTCCTGTGTTCTTTTAGCTCAAGGCCCCAAATTCATGGAGTGGGTCCACGGGGCATGCCTGCTGCTGCAGCCACATCATCTTCAGTGGCCACCACCAGCAGAGCTCCAAGTGATGCTGGTACCACTGCTGCCATTTCCCGCAGTCCTCTGGTCCCTGAGGTAGACCCACACACAGCCAAACTACAGGTGAGAGAGACAGAACAGTGTGTAACTGAACCACTGACCACCCTGTGTTTGACCACCCTTCTTGTGTGTGTTTTGTTTTTTTGGTGGGGGGGGGGGGGGGGGGCAGACCCACAGACAGCTAAACTTCTGGAGAGAGAGAGAGAGAGAAAAAAAAACAGTTCACAGTTGAAACTGACCACCATCACGAGTGACCTCCCCTGTTTTTGACTACTGTCATTGTTTTGGTTTTTACTGATTCATTTTGACAGTTGTTTTTTGTTTGTGAAGGCTTCATTCATGTACATATGCCCCTCATCAAAGGCCATTTCCGTTTCTGATTCCACAACTTTTTGATGAACCAGTTCATCAACATCATAAATTATCTAAAACCTTCGCCCTGATGTAACCGTACCGGTTGACTGGGCATAAAACACCAAATTACTTACTATCTAAAACCAGTTGTCAATTCTTTCCCCACACTGCAGGTCTCTTGTTGTTGTTGTTGCTTTTCAAGCTGCAGTGCAAGAGGTTGCTATCACAGCGGTACTGTGCAGGGCGTGCAGAGCTGTTGCAAAGTTGTTCACCTCCTCGCGCCAAGGGTTTGCAGGGCTTAAGGAACCCACAGAATGGCTTAAAGATGGCTCTTGCAGTTGTACCTGTGGTGGAGTTTACATACCTTGTATTTACTCACATTCCACATGAGTTTCCATAGGCAGCTCAGGTCTTTGTTGTGTTTATTTGATGTTTTTCGGGCACTAATTAACTCCGTTGTGTGTTGTTTCTTCCATTTGAGATTTCCTTGTTTTCAGCAAGCAAGGTGGCTGCCTTCCACAGCGCTTTGACATCAACTTGGTAGTGGGAGTTTTGTTGTTGTTGTTGGAATGCCTTTCTTGATTTGACCATTTTGTAGTTTGGGGAGTATTTCCGTAACCTCCATTTGACTGAAGGTATTGAGATTCATAGAGCATTATGATACTTATGTGTACTCTTTCAGATGGAGCTGTACGCCAAACTGGTGAAACAGCGTAATGAGATTTCCCAGGAGACGGGATTCACACCTCACAGCATCGCCAGCAACAAGGTGCTGCTGGACCTGGCTCGTATCAGGTCAGCGTGCTCTTGCTTGTGTTTCTTGCTAGTACACCTGGTGCATCATCATCTTGAGCATCAGAGTAAACTTCCAAGGAGACGGTGTGCATGTGTGTGTGAGAGAGAGAGAGAGTGTGTGTGTGTGAGAGAGAGTGTGTGTGAGAGAGAGAGAGTGTGTGTGTGTGTGGAGGGGGGGTGATGAAATGAGCACATCCTTATGTCTTTGTAAGCGCTCTGGGCTCTTATGAGATGGGGTGCCATAAATAATCTATTATTATTGTTAAAAATGTAATTGGCATGAGAAGAGATTACGGTGACAGCCCATATTGGAGCGCACTGTTCATCAAAGGAAGAGGGCATACACCATGCAAATAGACTGGACATTTTCAGCAGCAGCAGCATTGCATTGATGTTCCTTCCAGGCCCAGCAACAGCGTCAACCTGCAGAGGATTGAGGACTTGCCAGCAGCCAAAGCGGAACGGTTCGGTCATTACTTTGTGGACACCATTGTGACATTCTGTCAACAACACAGCCTCTCTTTGGATCAGTTCCCAAAATGCATTTTGTACCAGGTACGTTTGGACTCAGACTGTGGATGTTTGGACTTATTTTCATGTGTGTTTAATTGTAGCACTATACAAAAGTGATCTGTTATTTTTTATTATTATCTTTCCCTTTTCCTTTCTCTCATCACCCTTTTTGTGTGTGGGGTGGGCAGGTGGGGAGGGAGTGAAAAAATGTTATGTCAGTATATTCAATAGCTATCAAAACAAAACTTGCATGATTGTACCTGTGTGTACCAATTTCAGTGACTGTGACCTTATTTCAATGTCACAGTGTTGCCAGAGAGGTCAAACTGAGTTCTTCTGTTTAAAGTTTTTATTTTGATCTCTTTTATCCATGCATCACATATGTTTTAAATGCTGTGAGCCATGCCATTGAGGAGGCCTCTGTCTTTAAGGAAAAGTATAACTGTTGTCACCTTTCACACCCATGTGTGTGTGCTGGTGTGCATGTGCTTTTTATTGGCATTGTGTGCATGCGATCCTTTGTGTGTTTGTGCACATGAGCACACACGATTTTGTGTGCATGTTTTTGCCATGTTTTGTATGAAGACGTTTGTTGATTTTCAGTTTTTTGTTTGTACGCTTGTATACTATTGATTTGTATAATTATGGGTATTTGTGCATTGTATGTTTTTCTTTAAGTTGTAAAGCACTTTGAGATTCTGAAAGCGCTCTATAGGTTCTCTATTATTATTTCGTTAATTTCAAAGTGCCTTCTATTTTGTGCATGCATAAAATAAAACAAATTTAGTTTTGCAGTACATGTAATACTAACAGGGTGATGAACCTGATTGTTTCATGTTGGAATTATGCTTCTTTATGTGCACTGTGTTGTTGTTTTGTGTGTGTATCTGTTTGGAAACAAATGCTATGCCAAGTGAATGATGCCATGAGCTGATGGTTGTTTCCAGGAGGAGGGAGGCACCAAGATGGCAGCAGAACTGATGCAGCTGACAGACACCCAGCGTACATCGTTCATCATGTTTGTCACAGAGAACAGAAACCTGGTAGGTCACCTGTCATCTTTTATTTTCCCTCTCAGTTATCACACTGGTTGTAAAAATTGTAATAGGCTTCTGACAAAAAGGCTTGGTTCAGTGATAATATTAAAAAAATGTTTGCTGTATATCCAGTTATAAGCTGCATCAGACATAATACAGTAATACATTCTGACAAAGAATATGATCACGTACTGTCAGCCTATGTTTACACTCAGTCTCATCCAACTTGAACAGTCATTACATCAACACCACAGGCAGTCTATATCCACAACATGCAGTCAAATCACTTGATTATCACTCAACACCACACACACCTCACCACACACACACACACAACACACACACACACATACCTCACCACACACAACACACACACCACACACACATACACACACCTTACCACACACATAACAACAACACACGCACACACACACACACATGACACAGTACACTTACACAAAATAGATACAGGCTACAGGCAGCAGTAGTCCTGTAGACTCAACAAAACATCAGGAGCAGAAAGCCATTTTAGTTTTCTCCTCATGTTCAGGCTTTTCACTACCAAAATTGTTCTACTGCAATTTGTTTTAATGTGGACATTGGACTTTCTCAGAACAGGAAGATCAGAACCATGTAAGCCCAGTCAGCATATCTGAATTATTTCATAATCATTAGTTTCAGATCTGTGAACATTAAATACATGTTCTGACATTCATTCAGACTTTATTCCATGAAAAACAAAAGTCAGTACACAGGCTGATCTGTTGACTGTTTTTAGATTTGTGGGAATAATTCAAATATACAGGGGGACAAAATAAAGGTAAGAATGTACAGATTATGCTGGCAGAAGGTGATAACATTTCTTTTCCCAAAACTGTAGACCTGATGTGTTTTCTGTTTCATAATGCTGTCTTCATCCAACTCAAGTATCTAAGCTGTGTAAATTAAGCTTTGTACAGTCAGAATGCTTGTGTGTGTGGGTGCCTGTGTGTGCGCGCATGTGTGTGTGTGCGTGTGTGTGTGTGTGTGCATGCTTAAGTTAGAATAGTCTATGGGCATGATTTTGCGCTTTACAAATACTTTAATTATTATTTATTAATTATTATTATAAGGGAAGCTGCACTTTTCTCTGCAGGGAACATTGTTTTTCCCAGTCATCCATCACAAATCTGCCTTCAGTTATGAATTGCTGCACAGAAAATCTTGCCCTGATATAACTGCGCTGGTTGACTGGGTGTAAAACACCAATTAATGGCAGTTTACTTACTTACTGCACAGAAAATCAGTCAAACATGTGAGCCAAGTGATCCAGCTTGCACTGAACATTCATGACTCATTGCTGTAACTTATCCAACATGCAGTGAGAGATTTAATGGGACAATAAATCTCTCGCCAAGGGCTCTCAGCATGTGTTCACCTAAACCCATGTTATGATACTTGGCACAGTTTGTATATTGCTCATGAGAAGACATGGCTTGCGGCTTGCCCAAACATCACCAAGTTTAGTAGTTGGACTTTGTTCAAAAATACAAACTCTGGCAACTTGCAGGGTCAATGTCTTAAGCAGGCGATTTGTTTCCCAAATGTGTTCAAATACCAGCTCAGGCTAGTTGCAGGGTCATTGTTTTAAGAGGTCGATTTGTTTCCCAAATGTGTTCAAATACCAGCTCAGGCTAGTTGCAGGGTCATTGTTTTAAGAGGTTTGTTTGTTTCCCAAATGTGTTCAAATACTGGCTCAGGCTAGTTGCAGGGTCATTGTTGTAAGAGGTTGATTTGTTTCCCAAATGTGTTCAAATACCAGCTCACACATGTTGCAGGGTCATTGTTTTAAGAGGTCAGTTTGTTTCCCAAATGTGTTCAAATATCAGCTCAGGCAAGTTGCAGGGTCATGGTCTTTAGCAGCAGTTTGTTTCCCAAATCCTTTTTAATCCACCTTAACCCCCTCCCCCTGTCCCCCCTCCCCCCATGCCCTGTTCACCAGGAAGAGGTTGCTTCCCTTCGTGGACTGAAGACATCCACCATCGTCAGTCACTTGTGTGAAGCCTTGAGAGTGGGGCTGATGGTGGACATTCGGCGTCTTGGGGTCACACCCGCTGTGGAACACCTCATCACCGAAATCATACGGTCACCACCCATCAACAATGGTCAGTGAACTCAGTTTTGTTATAAAGTCAGTCACCACCCATCAGCAATGGTCAGTGAACTCAGTTTTGTTATCAAGTCCATCAGCAATGGTCAGTAGGTAAAAGTCATTACCCATCAGCAATGGTCAGTAGGTAAAAGTCACTACCATCACTAATGGTCAGTAGGTAAAAGTCACCACCCATCAGCAATGGTCAGTAGGTAAAAGTTACTGCTCATCGGCAATGGTCAGTAGGTAAAGGTCACCCCCATCGGCAATGATCAGTAGGTAAAAGTCACTGCCCATCAGCAATGGTCAATAGGTGAAAGTCACTACCCATCAGCAAGAGTCAGTAGGTAAAAGTCACTGTCCATCAGCAATGGTCAGTAGGTAAAAGTCACTACCCATCCACAATGATCAGTAGGTGAAAGTCACCACCCATCAACAATGGTCAGTAGGTGAAAGTCACTACCATCAGCAATGGTCAGTAGGTGAAAGTCACCACCCATCAGCAATGGTCAGTAGGTGAAAGTCACCACCCATCAGCAATGGTCAGTAGGTGAAAGTCACCACCCATCAGCAAGGGTCAGTGAATTCCATTTTGTCATCAAGGCACCACCTGTCAAGGGCTGGTCTTATTAAGTCATCAACCATCAAAACAATCAGTTGGTTCAGTTATGTTCTGAAGTCATCACCTATCAGAAGTGGTCAGTTAGCTCTGTTCATTATAAAGTCACTACCCATCAACAGCAGTAATAGACGATCTTCAGAAATCCAGGGGACTGCACTCGGTAAGAGCCTTCGGGCATGGACCTGTATATATAGGTCCATGCCTGCGGGTGTAGCGCAGAGTAGCCACGCTTTTGTTGGGGGTACAGTGAGCACGTGGGCAAGGTGACGGACACCCGTAAACAAAAGGCAGAAAAGGCATCAGAAATGCCGATCAAGCACTCACTGCTCATGGGGAACGTGCAGATTGGATAGTAGCTTCCCCCAGCTGGGTGTCTAGTATAAATTATAACAGGTCCATGCCTGAAGATCTCAAAGTGTCGCAGATCAGCTCTTCTCCGCTGCCATCTCCATTCAGGGGACTTCACTTTCCCAGAGTAAGAAAACATTGTCAAATTATCTTCGTCTGTTATTTCTGTAAATCGTCTGTTGGCTCAGTTTTGTCATCACAAAGTCACCATCAGTTTTGTCATTATTAAGGCACCACCCAACAACAGCAGTCATTAACTCAGTTTTGTCGTCATAAACTCACCACCCAACAGCAACAGTCGTGAATTCAGTTTTGTCATCATAGGGTCACCACCCAACAGCAACAGTCATTAACTCAGTTTTGTCGTCGTAAGGTCACCACGGGGCAGCTGCAAGATGACAATCTTGTTCTTTTTGTTCATCCACCGTTTTAATCTAGCTGCATGCAAAGCCTGTCTTCGACTCAGTCCCTTTTCTGTGCTGGTCGGCAACAGAGATCTGCAGCCTGACTCGCATCAAGGACCAGCTCCCACCCTACGTCGAGTACAACCAGATCAAGGTGGTCATCGCCTCCCTGGTGGCGCAGTGCGGCCAGACCACCAACAGCGAAGGCAACATCGTTCTGGCCACCCTCCCTGCATCCTCCTCATCCGCTGTCGAGGTAGTCTTGGACAGTGAGGAGGAGGATGTGGAGCTTGTGCCCACGCCCAAGAAGGGTGATGCCGCAGCGGCAGACCGCACCTCTGCTTGGTCAGCGCCTAGTCATGCCAGTCCCCCCAGGCTGGCGTCGCAAAGAGTGAGTTGTGATCTCCTTTTTCTTTCTTCATTTCAGGTCAGTGATCTCCTTTTTCTTTCTTCTTTTTAGGTCCGTGATCTCCTTTTTCTTTCTTCTTTTTAGGTCAGTGATCTCCTTTTTCTTTCTTCTTTTTAGGTCAGTGATCTCCTTTTTCTTTCTTCTTATAGGTCAGTGATCTCCTTTTTCTTTCTTCTTTTTAGGTCAGTGATCTCCTTTTTCTTTCTTCTTATAGGTCAGTGATCTCCTTTTTCTTTCTTCTTTTTAGGTCAGTGATCTCCTTTTTCTTTCTTCTTATAGGTCAGTGATCTCCTTTTTCTTTCTTCTTTTTAGGTCTGTGATCTCCTTTATCTTTCTTCTTTCTGTCATTAAAGAGGAACCCAGGCAGAGCTGCAAGTTGGCCTGAAGAAAATGAAAATGTGCAAACATTTCCTTTACCTAGGATCATAATATAATGATGGAAATTTGTAAGCACCCTATTTGTCAAAAATATTTTGACAGCCCAAGGCACATACAAAAGCAAGAATAGTGATAACATGTTACAGCATAAAAGAAAAGAAAAAAACTTAATACATCCACTCATTTCCTAGCAGACACATATGTATACAAATACACATGCATGCACACACACACACACACACACACACACACACACACACACACACACACACACACACACACACAATCACACACATAAAGTGCTTTTTACCAAAATTATGCAATGTGTGTTAATTCACAGTTTTCATGGCATTGTGAAATGGAATTTGCATGCATGTACAGCTGACGATCATTCTCACTAAATTAATTGTTTTCATTTTTGTCATGACGAGTCTGTGGAGCACGTACATTTTGACACTTTGATTAATGAGCTGCTGACTTGCTTTGTGACAGAGATCTGATGCCACACCCGCACAACGTCTTTCACAGCTCGCACACGCTTCCACCCTCATCAAGGCTGAATCATCCCCAGCCATCAAAGTAGAAGCTCCCACCGAATCACCAACAGTCAAGTCAGCATCCTCGTCTCTGGCCAAATTCCACCATTCCAGCCAGGCAGCCAAGAGACCACTTCCTGTCTGGATGTCGACCTCTGGCTCCTGCTCTTCCCGGCCCCAGGCCGGCCCCAGCTCAGGGAAGCAGTCCTCCGGTCGGGATGCCAAGCGCAAGGTTCCGGAGTGGATGATTGCTTCCAGTTCCAGACCCGGCAGTGGGGACAGCGTCAGCAAAAAGATCAAGTCCAACAGTCTGTTCCGGTAGCCTGACAGGGTTTGGAGCAGAGTGGTGGGATGAACACAGGTGGGGAGTTGGGAGGGGGGGTGTATATCAAGTAGTGTGGGTAGGGTTGGGAGGGGGGTGTATATCAAGTAGTGTGGGTAGGGTTGGGAGGGGGGTGTATATCAAGTAGGGGGTAGTTGGGAGGGGGGTGTATATCAAGTAGTGTGGGTAGGGTTGGGAGGGGGGTGTATATCAAGTAGTGTGGGTAGGGTTGGGAGGGGGGTGTATATCAAGTAGTGTGGGTAGGGTTGGGAGGGGGGTGTATATCAAGTAGTGGGGTTGGGAGGGGGTGTATATCAAGTAGTGTTGGTGGAGTTGGGAGGGGGGTGTATATCAAGTAGTGTGGGTAGGGTTGGAGGGGGTGTATATCAAGTATGTGGGGTTGGGAGGGGTGTGTATATCAAGTAGTGTGGGTGGAGTTGGGAGGGGGGTGTATATCAAGTAGTGTGGGTAGGGTTGGGAGGGGGTGTATATCAAGTAGTGGGGTTGGGAGGGGGGTGTAATATCAAGTGAGGGGTGTTTGTAGGTGGGTTGGGAGGGGGGTGTATATCAAGTAGTGTTGGTGGAGTTGGGAGGGGGGTGTATATCAAGTAGTGTGGGTGGAGTTGGGAGGGGGGTGTATATCAAGTAGTGTGGTGGAGTTGGGAGGGGGGTGTATATCAAGTAGTGTGGGTGGAGTTGGGAGGGGGGTGTATATCAAGTAGTGTGGGTGGGGAGTTGGGAGGGGGGTGTATATCAAGTAGTGTGGGTGGGGAGTTGGGAGGGGGGTGTATATCAAGTAGTGTGGGTGGGGAGTTGGGAGGGGGGTGTATATCAATAGTGTGGGTGGGGAGTTGGGAGGGGGGTGTAAATCAAATAGTGTGGGTGGGGAGTTGGGAGGGGGGTGTATATCAAGTAGTGTGGGTGGGGAGTTGGGAGGGGGGTGTATATCGAGTAGTGTGGGTGGGGTTCTGTTGACGCTTAGCCATGGATCTGTAGGTCTGTGTCTGTGCAAATGATTTCGTGTTCCAGATCAGAAACGAGCTGGTCAAGGACCTGTTGGACTGTTTAAAAAGTTTCCGCTTCTTGTTATGTTTGTTATTTGAAACAGAGCTTTGGGAATGCGTTGCCCTCTTTCCAAAATCATTGTGTTCAGTGCTTCCTTTGGAAGGAAGACAAGCAGAATAGGACAGAGCTTGGAATCAGTGATCTGTTAACCCTTTGAGCCCCTGCTGTTCTGGTAAACAGTTATTCCCAACCCCTGAGTTTTGTCTTTCAACACTTGTATTGTTTATGCTGCTGCTAACACACCCCCCCCCCCCCCCCCCCCCCCCCACCCACCCCCACCCCACCCCCCTTAATGAAGGTAAAAGATAATCTGTGTGCATGTTTTGATAGTTTTGTGTTTGTTTTTGAGTGTGTGTGTGTGTATAGTTGTGTGTTTTTTTTAATGAAAGGTAAAAGATAATCTCTGATATTGTGCCATATAATTCATGTGCATATTCCCTATATTTTGTGCTGTTTAATTTGTTTAACTTTTTGCTTCAGCCAACACACATTCATGCAATCAGCATTCACTTAACAAAGATACAAGCGAAACACACTAATCAACAAACAATAGACTCAAAATGTCACAATAAAGAAGTTCAGTGCGCCAACAGAAGCAACTTAGTCCACAGAATTCACATTTTATAAAGAAATAATGCTGCACATGTTATCCACAATGCTAAATGTTACATAATGTTCAGAGTTCACCAACTAATACAAACAGTTTTTTTTGTTTTGTTTTGTTTTCTGTTTGTTCTGTTATTATGCAAATGCAGAAAATCACAGCAGAATCTCCCAAACAACTGAAAATGGTACAAATTTGTTGCCAGAATGTGCCTTGTCACTTGATCGGAAGCAAAGGTTCATGCTCTTCAGTAAAGAAGAGCTGCTGTGATTCCCTCCTCTTTACCTCTCGTCACTCTACTGTGACACATGGGCCGTTTCGAGGCTTTGCTCATTGCTGATGACGCTTGGGTTCCTGTCAGCAGGCAGCATCCACAAACATTGTTTCCTGTCCACCAGGAGACCTGTCTTAAAGGGGAATCGAAGCAAAGATGCAAGTCGGCCTAAACTCAGGGAACATGTACACATATTTCTGTCTGCAGGCTTTGTTTGGTGGTTCTATCAATATTTATGCAAAAGAAATACTGTTTGTTTTTTGCTTCAAATTTGCACTCCACTCGGTACTGCCATGTTGGTTTGCTCATGACCAATAAACAGAAAAAAGTTGGCGTGTCACATATTTGATAAAGGAATGAGTGAACAACTGCTGGTGAGGCTGACAGAATAGAACAGATCTAAGGAAATGTACTCACCAATGCGATGAAACCCAAGGAAACAATAGTACACAAGCACTTTAGACAAAAATTGTGTTCTTCAGGTGTAAGATAGACAACAAAAAAGAAGAAGGAAGCAAAGAAGAGGACAGACAAGGGTCATCAAAATGACAAAAATTAGGAGAAGCATGATCTGCCAATGTAATTATGAATAAACACACACACACACACACATTGGTAAGTACATTTCCCTAGATCTGTTCTACATATTTGATACTTTGCCATACATTCTGCCCTTGTTCATGATGTCACTGATACAAACTGCTGGGTATAAAATGACAGCACTCACTGTTGTTTTTTTGCAAGTTTCAAACACCATCTCTCTTTTCCTTCTTTCCTTCTTTTTTTTCCCCCTCGCCATTTTGATAGGGCCCATAATGCTTCCTCTTTTCGATTCCCCTTTAAGATGACTTTTTGGTGCTACATGCATGAGATTGCATGTATACAACATGTGAATATGTAATTATGGATCTGACTGCTTGATGATAATAATAATAATGTTCGTATGTAATGCATTCAATAATGTCTTGACTGCTAACAGTATTAGATGCCCTAGGCATTTACTGTATGTTCAGTATAAAATAGTTCTCACCTCCTTCCACATTGTCTCTGGTACAGCTCCTCCATGTGATGCCTCTCTGAGCTACTTCATCTCTACTCTCCTTTTCAACTGTCTTCACTCAGCGATGGATACTAGGGTCTTCCATGCTCCAAGCATGGGCCAGGGGACCATGGGGGAGAGATCCTTTCAATACAACAGACCTGTCACCTGGAACTCTCTTCCTCAGGCATACCTCTTCACCGTCTTCTTTTAAATCTAAATCAACAACCCACCTTATCTCTTCTGCACTCTAATTTGTTGTTTCTTCTCTTTTTCACCAACTTCTCACCAGTGATGTATGTATTTATAGTGATCAGATGTGTGCATCTGTAGGCATTTGTAAGTGAGACCGGGCACCATAAATAATTTATTATTAGATGACTGCATTCTAGTGCTTGTGCAGCTCTTTTGTTTATTTTTGTTTTTCCTTTTGTACACCAGTACATCATGTAAATCTGTGAGAATGCCAAGAGCTTCATACAAAAAAGTACAGGCTCTGTTTGTTTTGTAACTAAATAATTAAATACAGAAAGCAAAAGGTGTGTCTGATGTGTTCAGTCTTACTCCTAGTTTGTTTTGTTTTTCCCCTCTCTCCATTCAAAGACAATGTCTGAAAACAATCAAAAAGTTCTGTGATGTTCAGCACCACATTTATTTGCTTACAATCCAAAACCTACAAATGTAAATGAACTGACATTACCACCATCAGCAATAGCAAAACTAAAACACCATCCCCAGAAATAGACTGGGCAGGGTTTGGGGATGTTCTCCCTAAAAAGATAATGACCTGAGGCAAACCAGCTGCCCAGCATCATAATGTAGGGCTTTGGGTGAGTTCTCCCTAAAAAGACAATGACATGGGTATATAATCAGCTGCGAAGATAATGTAGGGCACATAGTTCAGGAGCTGTGTGAGAGTCGGGGTGGCCGTCCTGGGCTGTCCATCCTAACGAGCCTTCTGGTTTCCGTGGATGTAAAGCTATATTGAACCACGCTTCTGCATTGGTCACAGCTTGTCCCTAATATGTCAACTGACATCTGAGGACATTAAGCATCTCTTCATCATCATCAATGTAGGGCTTCAGGAGCTGTGTGAAAGTCAAGGTGGCCGTCCAGGGTTCCACGTCCTAATAAGCCTTGTGGTTTCTGTGGACATAAAGCAACACTGAACCATGCACACGCACTGGTCACAGTTTGTCCCTAAAATGTCAACCCGACATCCAAGGACATTAAGCTCTACATCATCATCATCAATGTAGGGCTTTGGGGATGTTCCCCCTAGAAAGACGATGACCTAAGGCAAACCAGCTGCCCAGCATCATAAGGTAGGGCTTGGGGGGAGTTTCCCCTAAAAAGACAACAACCTAAACCAGCTGCCCAGCATCATAATGTAGGGCTTTGGGGACGTTTTCCCTAAAAAGATGACCTTGAGCAAATCAACTGCCCAACATTATAGTTGATGCTAGGGATTGGGAAAATATCCTTAAATTTTGGGGGGGTTAAAACGACTATCCGGCTTTATAATTAATTTCAGGGTTTGGGGAAGTTCTCCCTTGAAAGACAACTACCTTGGGTAAATGAACTGCCCAGCATCATAGTTTGGGTAACCCAAATACCCAGCATAATAGTAAATGTTGGGGAAGTTCTCCATAAAAAGACAACAATGTTTGTTTAAACCAATAGCCCAGCACTGTAGTTGGGAATTGTGGACGTTCTCCCTAAAATGACGACCACCTTGGTTAAAGCAAAATTAATGGTCAGTATCAAAATTGATGCTGGGAAAGTTCTCCATGAAAATGCAACAACCTCGGGGTAAACCAAAATGCTCATCATCAATAATTAATGTTGGGGAAATTCTCCCTAAAAAGAATGACCTTGGATAAATTGTCCAGTATCATAATTTATGTTTGGGGTGGAGGAACCCCCCCAAAAATAAAAATAAAAAACTTTGGTAAACTAACTACCCAGCATCATAGTAAATGTCAGCATCAATAACTGTATGCTCATGCCTATTGGGCGATTCAGGCAGGGTTGTTAACTCCCTTGACTTTTGCCCGGCATCACTTAAGTCACTTGGCTGCTTTTATTTCCGGTGTGTACTTTCTTCACAGTGGAAGGCGGTGACAGCGAATTTGCGAATTTTACACTGCCAACTTGAAAGGCATTTTTGGAGGCCCGTAGTCATAATGTGTCTGGCAATAAGCAATAACTTGTTGCTCGTGCTATAGGATGCTCCAAAACGCATTTTTTCTACAAACTCACGATCTTCTGGTCAGCCCAAAAAGGATGCAAAAACACTTTTTTTCCACCCTCCATCCCCTTTCCACGGTAATTTTTGCAACTGCAACAGTATTGGCATTTGTACTGTTTCACGATTCTAGGTTCAACTTCCACTGTTATACACAGCGTGAAGCAACGCCTACTCAGAAATCAGCCCAGAAGTGCGCTGCGACATCTTGCAACTTCTTGCGCGAAAGATTACAAAGCGCATTCACTCTAGCAAACCAGCTTCGCTGAATCGCCCAATAGTGGTCCAGTTATCTCTGACCCACAGAAGTGTGGCGAATCAGCAAGAAAACAGTAATTGGATTTTAACTGCACAGCATCACCTCAGGACAATCAAACTGTCATAAGCAAATGCACATTTCAACACTTCTTGTATAAGGTAAACTCTCTCAAGTCAAATCCACAAGATCAAACCATATACAAAACAAAATATGCATATATATACATGTACACAAATATCAAACAAATTTTCAGAGTTAGTCCCAGTAATATTGCCCTTGTTAAAAAAATCATATATGGTCAGAACAAAAAACAGAAAATGCCTGACAGTAACTCGAGACGTTGCTTCTCAGCATGCCTACAGGCACTTTGATATTGTATAAATAATACCCGAGTGGCATCAACAAACAAGGGAGTTAATTAGCACTAGAAACGCACAACAAAAGTACAACAACAAAGACCTGAGATCTGGTGGAGTTTATGTACCTTGTATTTACACGCATGCCAGGTGAGAGTTACCGTAGGCGACTCGGGTCTTTGTTATTGTACTTGTGTTGCATGTTTCAAGCCCTAATTAACTCCCTTGTTGATTATGCATGAGCTCTCTAGACCTTGTTCCATTTTAGATTAATAATACCTGAGTGGGTTGTGGCGATTGAGTAGAAGCTGATGAGTCAGTCAAACCCCTTGCATTCCCCATACCATCTATAGCACCTACTTTTAAGTGGAAACTGTTCAGACCAACATGCTGTATTAGACACAATACCTCTGCTGTTTGATCAAGACCAATGTCAATGAAAATTACACCACAATAAACAGCAAAACTTGTAACTCCTGCTTGAATGCATTCTTGACCTCCTACATGTACTCTACTATTTGGAGCTGCCATTTTGAACACACAGTTGACTGTGTATGAATTGTAGCAATCTGTAGCAAACTGAAAGGATTTTTCAGGGCACGAATACTTCATAAAATGATGAGAACAAACCCCTGAGCACAAAACAAAATAATCATTTTCTTTCAAAAAAACGTACATGGAAACTCCATTTTCTTCATACTTAAATTTAAAACCAAAACCCTGCAGATACTTTTCCTCATACTTAAAAGCACAATATCACAGATAGAAGAAAAACTTGAAATGACTGGAACATGTACATTTTCTGTCTGGAGGATTTATACAGTATCCTTCCTCTAGATATGGGTCACCAGTGTTTGCCACAATCTGTGTAATTATTACATTTTTAAACAAATAAATTAGCCAAACATGGGACATTTAACTCGTAACATACTTCAAAAGAACCAGTACACAAAAAACAACAAAGCACAATGACTCCAGTGTATCCTATAGCTTTAGTTGTATTTTTTCAAAGACAGAAATGAGGTTCTTTCCTGATGTCAACTTTTCAGTAAGTTCACAAACAACTGAGACCTCCAACTTTTTTGTCGCTGATCCAACAGTAACTGTCTTACAACAACAAAGCATTTTTTTGTAAAGACATTTAAACAATAACTTTGTGCTCATAAGTCCACCATGACATCTGACCAAGCATTTGAAAACTGTCTTAAGGCATCACAAAAATAACTGCTTGCCGTTTTCAATAACAAAATATGTTCCCAGTGATTTTATTAGACTGTATGGCTGTTTTTCCTGCACTTTACAACCCACCAGCCAGCAAACTGCAAAGCTAAAATTGTGTGTACTCTCTTATCAGATGGACGAGTACCCAAAGTGAACCTTATTCCAATGTTACTGCACTCATCGTCATGATTTATTCAGCATCTGAAAATAGGCAGGTGATCATGAAGGCAGAACTACCTCTCATCACTGGCTCATATAGCTAACAGTGTTGTCAATGTTCACTGGTACAGCACCACATTTACTCCATGTTTAGAAGGAGGAGAGAAAAGTACAGCACATTCATGGCTCATATAGCTAACAGTGTTGTCAGTGTTCACAGACATTTACCACATTTACTCCATGTTTTGAAGGAGGAGAGAAAAGTACAGCATATATTCAAGACCCTTCACAGAAGTATGGCACTGGTGAAAGAGAGAAAAGAAAGAAACGTATCTCAAAGGTTAAACTTCGCACCGACAATTTGTGCAGAAAGTCTGACATTTTACGTTGTTCCTACACTGTCCCTGAGTGTTACGCTTCCTGAGGAGCATCCCAAAACAGAGCATAATAATGCGTACCATCCTCTTGATACGGACACAGAAACCTAAGGTGGACATTGCGAGCTGCAGCCTCTGCTAAGGCTGGCAGTAACCCCAAGTGTGAAACGCCCATCCGATGATAGCAGTTGTGTTTCCCACGGGGGGACCAAACGCCACTGACAAACCAGTCGCCATCCGCAGGGTAGAAGTGGACGTATCGCAGACCAGCACAGTGCCGTGCCTGTCTGCCCAGTTCCGCCAGAAAACTGTCCACTGTCATCTGGACCCATGATAATGTTCTGTGTTTCACTCTACTCTTTCTGGAGGGTTTGCCTGTGGTTTTGGTTGGCAGTGACGGTGCTTTGTGAGTGTGCTCGTGTTGCATGGAAGAGTGCACTTGAACTTCTCTCTGCGCTGCGCAGTGGGGCACATTTTCCTGCATTGGTGACTCTGTCAACAGTTTAGCTTGAGGACATTCCTCAGTTCGCGTGGGAAGCAAAGATCCAGATGACGAATCTTCATCTTGGGTCAATGGAGGTGATGATTTCCTTTTCCTGCTCATCCATCCATAATTGGCACACTGTTTGACACCGTCGGTTCCAGCCTGTCCATCATCTTCAGTTTTAGTCTGGCTGGAGATCTTGCAGGGACCGACACCTCCAGCCATAATGGCTGTGACCAACAGGTCTGATTTCCACTGTAACACACACTGGCTCAGCACATGAAAACCACAGTTTCTTCTTCTTCTTAGTAAATGAACATACTCTTTAGCTGGAACACAAATATCCACCTCCTGGACACAGCTTGTATCCGATGGTGACAAGAGTACCATTCCCAAAATCATGTTGTCTCTTGTGTAGGTGGTGATGTATTCAGGTTGAAATCCCTCTTTGGAACATTTAGGAAGCATTGTCTGGAGCTGGTTTACGTCAACATCCAACAACACCTTCCTTTCTTTGGACTCAACGTCCTTGGAAAAGACTATGTTGAAAGTGACATCCTGTCCGCGTTTCCTGTCCGCAGCATTCACCCCCACCCATGTCAGCCCAAACCCGAAGAGTTTTTTCTCCTCAATTTCTTGCCAGACTTTTTGGGGTGGAACGTTCACCATTACACACTGACTTTCATCTCTGGTTGTCAGACAGAGTATTTCCCCACACGTCCTCGCCACACCACGTGGGAAAGGCGAGAGGTGGCCCACAGAGCTAAGCGCAAGTTTGACCACGCCATCCAGGTCCATGTCTGCGGCCCAGGCATTGAGCAGAAAGGCCCAGGAGAGGCCGCTGTGGTGGCGCTGCACTGTTCCACAGGTTCCTTCCATGGCTCCCGTGTGACCCCACGTGTTTCCCCAGTCCTGGACATCCAGACCCAGTCCATACCAGTCTCGGCCAGATTCGTACGGCGGACGCTCAAGCATGGACTGAACAGTACTTGGATCCAGAATCTTGGTCCCCAGTCCTTTGAGTTGGTGGTGAGTTGCCAGATCCTCAATGCAGGTCTGATCTCCTTCAGTAGCCTGTCAAGGAGAGAGAAAAGAACAGTATTACTAGTAAGCAGAGATGCCTTGTGAAAGCAGGCAGGTTCTCAAGGTCAGCAAAAAGTACTTCTGTTACAAAAACATTGATAAAACAATCACCTGAAGCCTGCCAATGTTTGCATATTTTCTCCATTTTCAGGACAGCTTGCAACTTTGTTTTCAAAAAGCAAGTGGCTGGGGCTATTAGAATTACTTCTTCCTGACAGACTTCTTAGCACAAAACACAAAGGGTATTTTAAACACCATTCTGTTTTTAACAATCCAAGGTATCGAAAGGGTTTCACCTTTACCTCATTTCACTTTGGACAATCTAAGATACTGAAGAGGTTTCACTTTACTTCATTTCACTTTGGACAACCTAAGATACTGAAGAGGTTTCATTTTACCTCATTTCACTTTGGACAATCTAAGATACTGAAGAGGTTTTTCTTGACCTCATTCCACTCTGGACAATCTAAGATACTGAAGAGGTTTTCCTTTACCTCATTCCACTTTGCAGAATCCAGTGTACCGAGAACTTTACCTCATTCCACTTTGGACAATCCAAGGTACCAAGATGGTTTCACTTGAACACATTCCACTTACTTCAAACAGGCATTTTAAACACTATTTTCGACAATCCAGTGTACCGAGAGGGTTTTACTTTATTTTATTCCACTTTGGACAATCTAGGAAGCTGAGAGGACTTCACTTAACTCATTCTATTTTGAGCAATTTAGGGTACAGAAAGGGTTTCGCTTTCCACCCATTTAAAACAGGTATTCTGAACACTATTTTGTTTTTTAATCCAGGGTACTGAGAAGGTTTTCACTTTACCTCACTCAACTTTGGACAATCTGGTATACCGATAGGGTTTTACTTTTACCTCATTCCATTTTGGACAATCTAAGATACTGAAGAGGTTTTTGTTTATTTCATTCAACTCTGGACAATCCAGGGTACCTAGAGGATTTCACATTACCTCATTCAACTCTGGACAATCCAGGGTACCTAGAGGATTTCACGTCACCTCATTCAACTCTGGACAATCCAGGGTACCTAGAGGATTTCACGTTACCTCATTCAACTCTGGACAATCCAGGGTACCTAGAGGATTTCACGTTACCTCATTCAACTCTGGACAATCCAGGTCCAGGGTTGAAAAAATGGTCAAGATGTCACGAGCTGTGGCAATCCATCCCCCAAAGGCTCCAGTGTTGCCCATGAGGAAGGAGCCATACTGCGGCAACACGGAGCTGTCTTCCTGCCCAGGCATCACGCTGGCTGCTGTTGCCGGCTCTTTGATGTTGAAGTATTCACCCTGCGCAAGTCCAGTGGAAGAACAGTTCAGCAGAGGTAAGTCTCACCATGACAATATTCAATATAACGTCTCACTCTGACACTGTTCAATATACTCTAAGTGTAACACCTAACACAAAGCAGCTGGGACTATCACAGTGAATTCTTCATGAACAATTCTTACACAGTTTGTCCCCCTAACATCTGTGCGCAGCCTAACAACCATTCCTGATGTAGCTGCTTTGACTGTTCAAAGACATTACCGCAAACCTCAGCACAAGGAGTTATCTCCCTTAGACCACACACCACCTGCACTTGGGTTCCCCAAAGCAACCCAAACACCAGCTGCACTTGGGTCCCCAAAGCAACCCAAAATTATCGTCATTTAATACCACATAGAGTGGCCTCCCCCTGACACCGGGGACAGGGAGGAGATTTGGGAGGGGGAGGGGGGGGGGGGGGGTCCTGTCCGCTGTATAAGACCCACTGGCCAGTTCCTTTATTTCATCCTATCACAGAGTTCAGGAGCTGTGTGAAAGTCGAGGTGGCCGTCCTGGGCTCCCATCCCCAATAAGCCTATGAGTCCTGTGGACTTAAAGCAACACTTCAACACCAGCCTTTTTTCACTTAGACCACACCTGTTGTGCTACATGGCTGTCCATACTACTACCAGAGCTGTACTAGTAAACACCCAGCTCCCTTTCCCACTCAAAACACACACTTGAAAGCACACACACACACACACACACCACATGCACTCTCTCACAAGTCACTGTGCTGCTAATTGTAGCCCAGTTAGCAGAGGCCAAGGGTGTCTGGAGTTCAATGAAAACTGGCATTTCAAGCGGAAATGGGAGGCAACACAACACAGTTTGATTCACCCCACAGGAAAAGTACTGCAACCAGTAAATGCACACACAAATGGTACAGTCCAGTAATTATTCAAGTGGAATTTGTTGCCCACCTCGTCAGACTGCCAATGTACACGATGCTCGCAGCCAACATACATGAGGGAAAGGTTGATGCCGGACAGCAGTGACATGACGTAACTCTCGTAGCTCTGGCCTGTCACAGCCTCTATGACTTCTCCCAGTGCAAGGTAACCCAGGTTTGAGTAAGAGTGCCTCGACCCTGGACAGAGGTTGGACATTACATGTGACTGACACAACTTTACATTCAATGATTCAATTATCATGACCTACTAGGCACACAGGGACATCCACCGGTTCAATGATCATTACCTACCACAGGGACATCTGCCAATTCAATGATCATTACCTACCTACCAGGCACACATGGACATCCACCGGCTCAATGATCATTACCTACCAGGGACACTGGTTCAATGATCATTACCTACCAGGCACAAAGATACTGGTTCAATGATCATTACCTACCAGGCACAAAGACACTAGTTCAATTATCATTACCTACGAGGCACAAAGACACTGGTTCAATGATCATTACCTACCAGGCACACAGACACTGGTTTAATTATCATTACCTACCAGGCACACAGGACACCAGTTCAATTATCATTACCTACCAGACACACATGCACATCCACTGGTTCAATTATCATTACCTACCAGGCACACATGCACATCCACTGGTGCCATTATCATTACCTACCAGGCACACAGAGACATCCACCTGTTCGATTATCATTACCTACCAAGCACACAGAGACATCCACCAGTTCGATTATCATTACCTACCAAGCACACAGAGACATCCACCTGTTCCATTATCATTACCTACCAGGCACACAGGGAATAAGAATGTGTTATTTTCTTCAGGTCATTCTGAACTTTGGCAGGCTCTGCAACTACCTCCAGTGCAGAGTAGACCAAGTTGGTGAAGGTGTTGGTTTCAAAAATTATACACAACACCAAGTCCAAAAAAAAAAGCTGGAAGTAGGCAAACACTTTACAAAGTGACCTGCTGATGGTGGTATTATAATATATATATATATGCCATAACTTGTAGCAAGCAGTTTCACGTGGCACCAGCCATGTAACAATCAAACACGACTGTAATCAATTCAGCGGATATTCTAAATGCACTGACTAAAGCTACAGTCACTCATTCAGAGCCACATATGACCAGAGCATAGACGCAGAGATAATACCACTATAGTTGCCATTGTGAAGTGCTTATGGCTCATCTCAAGTTGAAGCACTCAACAAGTGTTCATATAAATATAAACAAATAATCTTGTACAGTTCACAGAGCTCAGGAGCTGTGTGAAAGTCGAGGTGGCTGTACTGGGCTCCCGGTCCCTAATAAGCCTGATGGTTTCTGTGGACGTAAAGCAAGACTGAAATGTATCATTCTTTCCTTTGACTCTCAACTACATCTTCCATCAGCCCAATGCAGCAAGTGGGTCTTTGTTATTCCAAAAATAACATGTACCAGGGTTTGACACAGAACATACATGGTGGCACCAAGGCAGGTAAATACCTGGAGGAAACTGCAGTTTTCTGTTCAGCACATACTGCAACAAATGAGCGTTGTACTGGGGTGATGTCACCTGGACCCCAGTGGGAGGAGGCACTCTCCAGAAAACTGCGTCCCCCGCCACATCCCGATCCCAGCCAGCAGAATGTTGCAGCAGGTGGCGAACTGTAACTCGAGACAGGCGTTTATCACCTCGGGTCTTCAACTGCTTCAGTAACCCTGTGAGACAGAAAGCACAAAAGGAAACAGTAGGTACAGTGGAAAACACACACACACAACACACACACACACACACACACACACACACACACACACACACACACACACACACACACACACACACACAGAATGACAGACAGGCGCATTGCAAGGTGACTACAAACCCAACTGTTTGAACTGAGAGATAAAGTTTTGTTATCATGTCCATATTAAACAGTGGCAATAAGACATTAAATCTTTCTTTTTTTAAATGCAGTGGAACTCCTATTCTAAGACCACCCCCAAAACCAGGAAAAGCGGTTTTACAAGATGGGTAGTCCTTGGTCAGAGTTCATTTACATTAGAATATGAAGGCGAATGGGGGAAGGCTGCACACACAAAAAAGGGAAATTAATACAGTGGTGGTCTCTCATCAGGGTGTGATCACAGTTCTGGCATGTGTGCATGTGTGCGTGCATGTGTGCATGCGTGCGTGTGTGTGTGTGCGTGTGTTTATGTGTCTGTGTGCAGGGGATGGGGGTGGGGTGGGGGGAATCAGAAATGTTCACATAACCTGTCCACAGTTCCCTATTTGTACTTGTGAACACAGTACTTACAAACATGGCCTGCAGGCACAGTCAACAGGTGATCAGCATTTGGCTTACTTGCAAAGCTCTACTTGCAAAATTCCTACCCAACCCAGCAGCACTTTGTCAAACTGTGTAGAGACAGATAAAGATAGTAATGTTAGCAGCATCTCAAACTGCTGATCACTGTTGTCACATTCACCTTTTGTGCCAAAAACCTTGGCATCTAGGGACAGCCGGCCCTCTTGGCAGAGTCTGAGGACAGCAATTGCTGTGACAGGTTTGCTGATGCTGGCCACTCGCAGGCCAGTTGACGCCTTCATCCTGCGCCCAGCCCCAGCCACTCCATACCCTGAATCACAATACACAACATATCCTGAAACTTCACCTTGCATACAACCCAGTCCTACACCTGCATCACAATACAAAACAAACTCCTGAACCTTCATCCTGCATAAAACCCAGTCCTATTCCTGCATCACAATACTGAACATACTCCTGAACCTTCATCCTGCATAAAACCCAGTCCTATACCTCAATCGCAGTACAAAACATACTCCTGAACCTTCATCCTGCATAAAACCCATTGCATCACAATACAAAACATACTCCTGAACCTTCATCCTGCATAAAACCCAGTCCTAGACCTGCATCACACGCCCTGATATAACTGCACTGGTTAACTGGGCGTAAAACACCAATTTACTTTACTATTACCTGCATCACAATACAAAACATACTCCTGAATCTTCATCCTGCATAAAACCCAGTCCTATATGTGCATCACAATACAAAACATACTCCTGAACCTTCATCTAGCATAAAACCTGCATCACAATATAAAACATACCCCTGAACCTTCATCCTGCATAAAACCCAGCCTTATACCTGCATCACAATACAAAACATACTCCTGAACCTTCATTCTGCATAAAACCCAGCCCTATACCTGCATCACAATACAAAACATAATCCTGAACCTTCATCATGCATAAAACCCAGTTCTATATCTGCATCACAATACAAAACATACTCCTGAACCTTCATCCTGCATAAAACCCAGTCCTATATTCTGCATCACAATACAAAACATACTCCTGAACTTTCATCCAGCATAAAACCCAGTCCTATACCCTGTATCACAACACAAAATAAACTCATAAACCTTCATCCTGCATGAAACCCAGTTATATAACCTATACCCTGTACCATGAAGAACTTGCGAGCCTTTACTGTGCATGGAGGACCTTGATTTGTAGTTTTATCTCAAGGACTTTTGTAGAGTCAGCACAGCATTTGACTCCAGAGAAGTATTGGGGCACTTGCAAAGCCTGGCATGTAACAGTCTCACATCTGTGTGGTGACTATGCTCAACTGTGCAGCTTTCAAGAATGTGTTCTCGCTCTACATCACAGACTCTCCTGTGTACTTTCCACATAAATGATGAGTGCTCCCTTTAGTCTTATAATATATATATATATAGAGAGAGAGAGAGAGAGAGAGAGAGAGAGAGAGAGAGAGAGAGAGAGAGAGAGAGAGAGAGAGAGAGAGAGATGCTCAGCCCTAGTCTTAGAAACTAAAACTATTGTAATATAGTTGCATTATATAAAATGCGTTTTTAATATTAAAATCTTTTATACACTTTTCCATTCAATAATTATATGCATTACCTATTGACTGAAAGAGATCACAATGTGAAACAAACAAACAAAATATCAAAGTGGCCATGAGACCACCTCACCTTGTTCATACACAATGCGTCCATGTTTGGCAACAGCAAGAGTTGCCCCAGGAACATTCTGCTCCACCAGAAACTGGCAAATAATGTTGTCCAGCTGCTCCGTGGCACTACTGCTTGGTTCATTGGGACTGATGCTGGCTGGATAAAAAGCAACAACCAAACAACTCAGCTACAACTGTCATAATCATGGGAATATTTAAACGAAACTTGAAAAAGTAATAGCACGCAATTTTTTTACGAAGTATAGCTCTGTATATGAGAGTTATTTATTATTATTATTATTATTATTATTATTATTTGCCGCCACAGGAATTTGGTCATTGGTAACACTAACAAAATATTCCACAAAGAACCATGTTATGTGGTTCTTTGTGGAATATTTTGTTAGTGTTACAAATGACCAAATTCCTGTGGTGGCAAATAATAATAATAATAATAATAATAATTTCTTTTCAATTGATCTTGACTGGAGTTCCTGAGTTACTAGAGAATAACTATTGTTAACTCCAAATGCTCTCTTTCCAAGGACTACAACAGTACAAGTGACTGGAATGAGCTTCCCCAAGAAACTGTCAGCCTTCAGTCCTCTGACAGTGACATCTTCATTAAAAAGGTGTCATAAAGTAATGATTATTGCAAAAATCTGCAGTGAACTGGTTGACCATTACCCATAACAATGTGTGAGATGTAGAAAGTACACTGAAGGAAGGTGAGAAGAAGAAAAAATGTGTTTGATTACTATTATCCAGGTGACTGTGGAGTTTAAAAATGTAATGAAGAACAAGATCAGAGTTTAAAAGAGAGAGAGAGAGAGAGAGGGGTGGGGAGAGAGTGAGCCGGTTTGGCCTAGCGGTAAGGCGTTAGGCTGGTAAGCAGAAGGGCCTCAGTTCGAATCCGCTTTGGCTCTCCTTTCTCTTCAAAAATTGTGGTCTGTGGGCACTGTCTTGTTTGTGACTCTGTCCCTCACAATTAATAAAACATGAAAATGGCTCTTAATTATCACTGCCCATCTTAATGCAGGAGTCATTCTGGTACGTGGTGGCAGTGTAGCGGTAAGTATATAATCACCATACCTCCTTCCCCCCATCTCCCTGTCCCTAATAAGTCTTGTGGTTTCTGTGCTCGTTAAGCACCATGTTTACTAAGAGAGAGAGAGTGGTTAAAAAGAACTGTCAAATGACCAGCCTATCATTTGGGTGTGTACATAACCATTTCTCAGACTCTGTCCTTAATTTGACAGTCAGTACCTGAATGCACTGAGTAGCTGTGGTCGATGGAATGCCACTTTGTAGCAGACATCCTTGCCTTTCCATTCTCGCTACGAGTTGTCTCTCTTTATTGTAAGCTATTCGCACGGTGCGATGCGGATTACTTTTTTTTTTTCTCCCCGAGGGTCATGCGCACTGTGCTGTGCGAGTATGAGGGGTAATGCATAACTGCGGATCAATTTTGCAATTGGCCAACTAAAAAAACAAATGACTGACAAGCAACAAAAATCAAATTTAAAGACTCAAGATACCGTACAACATTTCTGAGCAGGTGTAATGTGTCATTATTTCGACCGACTCTACAATGACCGGCTCTTGTGCGGGTTTGCACCGCACATCAACTTCGGACAACACAATACGTACGGACGGCTTTTAGGCACTGCATATATATATGCGCACTGCATATTGCGAATGGACATATCCGGACTGTTGGCAAGAACCAAGCTTGGAACTGCACATAATTTTAGCAGCAGGATACAGTACATCTGGTGGAGTTCATGTCAGTGTATTTACTCGCATGCCAGGTGAGAGTTGCCAACGGTGACTCAGGTCTATGTTGTGTTTGTTTGACGTCCATCGAGCCCCATTTACCGACTCCCTGGTCTGTTGATTTGGCAGCAGGAGTTAACCGTTATGTACTTACCGTTTCCTTTTTTTGTACGGTTGCCTCCCTTGCCTTGTCAAACCCGCCTCTGACTGCACCACACTGCCCATCCCAGCCAGGGTCAGAAAAAGTCACTGTACAAAAGACCCGTGTTCAAAGTGGGTCAGTGGGGCCGGGTTGCGATTTACGAAATGTTAACCGTTAGTTTCTTTAAAGTTTAGTTTTGCATTTTGAGGTTGGTTTGCGCGGTGGAACCAAAGATTATATGCATCATATAATCTTTGGTGGAACTGCGGGGAGGAGGGGAAACGGGGGTATCTTGTTTTTAGTGTACAGAGAAAGAGTTCCATCATTTTTCAGCCGCGCTGTAAAACAGCCGTTTGTTGTACTTCTTCTAATCAGTGAGGAAAACTTGCATTACTTCTTGTCGCCGTAAGATCATAATACTGCTCAAATTTTGGGTCGAAGTGTTAAAAAAAAAGCAAAGAAAAAAAAGAAGCTACTAATTGTTGGGGCGTTACATTTAGAACTTCTCAAATTCTGCAGAGAGGCTATGGAATGCCGTCCACAGACTCTTGAAGTACTTTCTCAACAATAGTCTTTTAACTCACGTTTCAGTTTAGACGAGTGCTGAATTGCTGCTTTGAACCACTGCCACACGGTTGGGTGTGCGTGTGTGTGTGTGTGTGTGCGCGCGCGCGTGGTTGGGTTTGGTACGTGGTATGAAAGGTTGTATGTGAAAGAAAGAACGTAACAAAATGGATCACATATAGTTCAGTCAGTCTCTCTCAAACTAAAATGGGGTTATGGAAGGGGTGGTGTAATATGGATTGGTACACGTACGTTGTGCGATGTGGAATGAGGTAGAGTGTGGGCTGCGATACGGCACGATACGTGGTAGTGGAGGTGGTGTTACGCGAGATGTGATGTGTAAGTGGTGGGATGTAGACAGTGGTGGTGTACTGATGTGTGATGTGGAATGTTATGTGAAACATGGTAGTGGGATGTGGAATTAGGTGTGATCACAGTCAGATGTGGTGGAATGATGCAAGATGTGAGCATGTGAAATGCGGTGCAATGTTGTGCAACTAATTGTTGTGTGCGAGATGTGGTGATGCGATAAATGTGGCCTATATGTGGTGATCTGAAACTGATGTGGCGTGGAGTACATGGAATGTGGCGTTATGTGGTACATCAGTAATGTAAAATGGGGTGCAATGCGAAATGTCAGTGGTGTGATGCATAATGTGACCGATATGGTGCGATTTGAAATATGGTAAAGTGGAATAGTGTGATGCGAGAGGTGCTGGTGCGATATGGCGAGGAATGATGGTCTGACGTGGAATGTGGTGTGGTTTGGAATAATGTCCGAGATGGTGTTTGATGTGGAACGATGCAATGTAAAATGTGGTGGTAATATGTGATGAGGTGCGAGATGCTATGGCAACGTGTTATACATTCAACATCTCAGTCACCACCACAGCTCAATAATATTTCACATCGAACCACATTTCCGGCACAGCACACCATACCACATTTCACATATTTAATACCACCAGATCACACATGGCGTGATGTGTATAGTGTGGTGTGAAATTTGGTGTGATGTGTGGAATTTGCTGTGCCTTATTCATCCTAATGTGGCTGTGATGCGGAATAAGGTACAATGTAGAATATGTGCGATGCTACATGTGATGCCATTCAACGTCAGATGAGGTGTTGTGAAATGTGGTGATGCGATGTGGAATGATGGTGTGGTACATGTGGAATATGGTGGTGTGCTGTGATGCAAAAATCATGTGGGTTATGGAATACTGAGTGATGTGGTTTGACGCCACCTTAGACACGATGGTGTGACTGATGCAGAATGAGTTGAAATGCAGTGTGGGATGTGTGGTGTGCTTTGGAATGTGTGCTGTTGAATAGTGTGATGTGCAATTATATTTGAACGTCTCACAGTGATGTGCATGGCGTGGTGCGAGGTGGAATGTGGGCGTGATGTGGAATGGTGTGCCGAGATGTTGTGGGGCGAATTGATGTGAATTATGGTGTGATGTGAAATGTCAGTGGTGCGATGTGGAATGTTGCAATTTCAGACATGGTGTGATTGAAATGCAGAATGTGTGATGTGGAATATGGCGTGGTGTGGAATGCGTTGTCCTGGTATGTGGAATGTTGTATAATGCAAGATGTGGAAAGTTACGAGGTGATGTGAAATGTGGTGGTGTGGAAATGCGGTGGTGTGGAATTGTGGTGAAGAAGAATGTGGCATGTGCTGCGACTGTTGTGTGATGTCAGATGTGGAAAATGATGCAATGTGTTGTCAGATGTGGTGGTGTGATGTAAAATCAAGATGTGGAGGTGTAATGCTATGTGGAATATGGTGTGGTGTGAAATATGCTGTTTAATGTGGGTGTGGTGTGGAATAGTTGTGGATGTGGAATGGTGTGATGTGGACTGTGGCTGTGTGATGTGGAAGATGTTGTGCTTGAGATGGGTTTGGG
>JABMCL010003257.1:410000-480509 GCA_018857735.1 Alviniconcha marisindica | reverse complement strand
CTGCTGAGCTGCTGAAGCCAGGCAGGAAAGGGTTATTGTGCAGGTTGTTATAAAGGGCACTGTTGCCCGGCGATGTTAGTGTATTTGTTGAATACATCTCCAAATGCTTGCTGTCAGTACTGTCCTAGGCGAGAAGGCCTCCGACGTGGAGCAGTCGCCCACCACCACATTGGACAGGAAGAGGACAACTGAACGAAGGCGTCATGTTTGGAGAGTTGAGTGTTTAGCTCTTTGTTTGCTCTAGGAGTGTGCATTGGTGGATGGGTTATTGTGGAGGTTGTTAGAAAGGGCATTTTTGCCGGGCGATGTTGCAATATTTGTTGAACAGATCTACACATGTTTTCTGTTAGTACTGTCCTAGGCGAGAAGGCCTCCGACGTGGAGCAGTCCTGAGGAGCATCTGCCAAGCTTCCTGACTGTCGCCCACCACCACATTGGACAGGAAGAGGACCAGTAAACGAAGGCAGCATGTTTGGTGAGTTGAGCGTTTTTCATTTTTTTTTCTTTACATTTCTTTCTAGGAGTGTGCATGGGTGTATGGGAATGGATGTGTGAGTGAATGTCTTTACAATGCCATTCTTGTGCGCCGACTGGACTGGAGAACGATGTCTAGGGCCTGACCTGCAAGGTCCGCGATAACGACATCATCAGGCTCCACGTGTCCCAGTCACCAGGAGTCAGCCTGGGGAGCTGCTGAAGCCAGTCAAGAAAAGGTTACTGTAGAGGTTGTTAGAAAGGGCGTTGTTGCCGGTCGATGTTGGAGTATTTGTTGAACACATCTACATACGTTTTCTGTCAGTACTGTCCTAGGCGAGAAGGCCTCCGACGTTGGAGCAGTGCTGAGGAGCATCTGCCAAGCTACCTGGCCGTCGCCCTCCATCACAATTGACAGGAAAGGGGAGGGCTGTGGATCTTCTCATCGTCGTCTTTCTTCTTCCTCTTGAACACTGAGACTGACTTTGTGCTGGTCGCATCGAGTCATTGGCGGCGGCGTGTCCCCCAGGGGTTTACCTTCCGCAACCACTCAGTGAGTGAGTCATTTTCATTTGTATCAGTGATATATAAAAGTACGAGTCATTTTCATTTGTATCAGTGATATATAAAAGTATTAGCCTACAGTACGTAGACTCAGTGCCCTCACTGACTGACTCAAGCTTTCTAGTCAGTAAACTCAGTCCGGTCACAGCGGGAAAAAGAGCACAACTCACACACACACACACACACACACACACACACACACACACACACACACACACACACACACACACACACACACACACACACCACCACCACCACCACACCACCGCGCCGCACACACACACACCACACACGCACACACACACACACACACACACACACACACACACACACACACACACACACACACACACACACACACACACACACACACACACACACACACGCACACGCACACTCACGCCGTCATGTCTTTGTAAAGCAGGTCTGTTTTTCTTAAGTGAATCACTGACCACCTCCCCTTGAGGGAATTTTACTCCACCGACGAAACATTAGCGTGAAGAGACCCTGCGGGATCTTGAGCATAAAACACAGAGCTAAAAAAACGCTCAGATACAAAAGCAAAATGCTTAACAATATTGACAATGTGCATACACACAGACACAGACACAGACACACACACACACACACACACACACACACACACACACACACACACACACACACACACACACACACACACACACACACACACACACACACACACACACACACACACACACACACACACACACACACACACGTGACACTGACACACACCGGCACTACACACACACACGCCGGCACACACACACACGCACGAACGCACGCACGACTCACTCACTCACTCATTCACTCACACACACACACTGACACTCTCTCTCTCTCTCTCTCTCTCTCTCTCTCTCTCTCTCTCTCTCTCTCTCTCTCTCTCTCTCTCCTCTCTCTCCTCTCCATTGACCAACGTGTTTTAAATCAAGAAAACCAAGCACATCTACACGAGGAGCACACCAGTTGCCGTGCCCTGTTTAACTCAGTCCTCACTCAAGTTCTTTCCCTGCTCCATCAAAAAGACTGGAACCAGCCGGCTTCCGACTGCCAACACCTCAGTAGCTTCAGTCACGGCACCACTCGGTGCCGGAGCTTGGCGGCAGCCTCCACAACCTGCAGCCAACTCCCACAGTCCTGATGTATACCTCCACAGTCCCATGACCATGAACCCAGATCCCTGTAAAAAAAATATAAAAAAATCATTAAACCCTGTCACTGATGTTTGCTCCGTTCAAACGCTGACATAAAACACTGACTGAATCAGTTATTCAGTTACTTTACTGGAATTCAGACAAAGTGATTCCACAGGCACTGATGCGGAGGAAGGACGCTTGTCTAGTCTTGTAGGCAATGGCTCGCCCTGGGAATGGCATAGTGGCGGGGATCTCAGTTGGAGTATAGCTATCTTCTAATGTCTCTGTATATGGTTGTTATACGTTCGGTCAGTCTGGACTGTACCATTTACGTGCTAGGAGTGTTTGCTATTGAAATTAGCCGTCTAATAGGCCGGCACCTGCATATGTTTACTATTTACTACTAGACATAACAAACCCTTTTAACCATTTGCTTTTTTAAGTGGCACCCAAGCCGCAACAAACTTGAGACCACCCAAAGAGGCGCTGCTCAGTTTTAATTGAAAGAAGAACCCACCAGCTGCTGAAAGTCAACGAGACAGTGTAGCACAGTGTATTTCATATTACGTGCAGTTTTGAAGAACCTTGCGTTTTCAGGTACAAGAGATGGAAAGTAAACCGCTGATTTTTTTGATTTTTTTGTGTTGCTGTTGTTTAAGAACTTGAAAAAAGTAAATCAGCAATACCTTCTTGTTCAAGACATTTGGCAAGAGTAATACACAAGTCGAGTTACGTCTAAATTCATGGAACGCTAAATAGTCACAGACTGTGACATGCGTTTGTAAAAAAATATCTGTTAAACACATACTACTTGAATGTCCTATGACTACAGAGTTATTTCAAAAAAATGGATATGATTTTTAATACTTGCAGCAATGTCAGAGATATTTTGTATAATACTGATGTTATAAATTCTATCGTTGTTAAATTCGATTGTTCCTAGTTCCTAGTTAAGTTAGTATAATATAATAATATAGTTGTTTTTATCTATCTTGATGTGAACAGACATAAAATAAAACATTTCCTAATTTGATTGATTGTTGTTGTTAGCTTGACTTTAAAATATAAAAAATGTTTGTCAGAAGTGGGATTCGAACCCACGCCTGGAGAACCAGACTGCGACCTGAACGCAGCGCCTTGGACCGCTCGGCCATCCTGACATACTATTATTGGGTAAATATAAATATATGTATTTGAAACATTGAAAAACTCGGTTTGCTCAGGAAAATATTTCATTTCTTTTTACATTATTTCGTCTCTTTGTAAACTGACAGTTACAGAACAAATATACGTTTATTTACTGTCAGTCGTGAAAAGGAGAATTCGTAGTTTTTTTGGGACGACCCCCTTCCTTCAAGAAGCTACTAGAATAGCCTCCCTTCCCCACATGTGCTTCTACAGTTCTTTACCGTAATTTCAGTTGACTGATACGTTATCGAACTACGATTCAACATGAAACTTCTTACCCACAATATGCTCACTTCCAATATAATAAAAGGTGTGACCAAAGGGTTTCCGCTGGGTATAAATGTAAGTTTTTAAACATATTTTAAACCCCCTGAGTACTTTTCGCTGCGCAGTTTCACAGAATGGTAGCTAGTGTACAATCGATTTTCGAATCGCCGGGAAGGCCTGAAACAATTGTCACACACCAAAACAGTTAACACACATTTTCTCAGTTTCTGTACTGTCCGTTTTGTTCGCTATTCACTTACAGTGGTAGGTCTGTTCTAATGGCAGACTGAGCATATGAGCCTGCACCCAAGTTCAAGTATTAACGTACCCGTTCTAGTACTTCTTCCGCAGTTCCTTTCAAGGACAGAGCTCTGTAAGACTAGAGGCAGTAGAGCGTTGCAAGACCAGCAGCGGTGCGTGTTTAAAATGTGGTCTCGGTTAGTACGTTGGGTGGAACTGAAACAATGAAACTTTCAAGGGCAAAATTGATCGACTTGTTGTTTTGTTCTATTTCTAATCTAAAGCAGACCTTTTGAATTTGAGTAAGGAGTTTAAATATTGCAAATAAAATCTTTTTTGTAGTGCCGAATGCAGTGCTCGGTGATGCTGTTTGATGCAGATTTATTTCACACTGCACTTTTTCTGAATCATTGAATTGCAGCACAAACGAATTGAGGTGCAGGAAGTGGACTTCAATCCAGAGTTCATCACAAAGCTGTTGCCCAATATTGCAAATAAAATCTTTTTTGTAGTGCCGAATGCAGTGCTCGGTGATGCTGTTTGATGCAGATTTATTTCACACTGCACTTTTTCTGAATCATTGAATTGCAGCACAAACGAATTGAGGTGCAGGATGTGGACTTCAATCCAGAGTTCATCACAAAGCTGTTGCCCAAGCTGGACTTCGCAGCTCTCAGACAGGCAGCAGCACAGGTAGGTTACATTACCAAGCTGTTACACACTCAGAAAGCCTCATTTTTAGATACCCTGCCTCCATCCTCTGTCATAACTGCTTACGTCATGGCGGTAGGTGTCAGACGACTGACAGTTCAGGTGTTGATCAAAAGGCAGTAACTTGACTCTTGAGTAAGTTGGTGACACTGACAGACAGCTGGGATTGTATTGATCAGCATTTTGGTTGTAGTTGTTTATAATGCTTAAATAATGCCAACACAGCTAACTAGTGCTAAAATTGTTCAGATTATGATGGTACTGTTTTGTATCATGCATAAACTGGGTAGGTTGATTCTGTTGCCACTGAAATAGTGAAAATGGAAGACACTGGTGCAATAGCTTTCGATGCCATGATGGGTAGTTTTAATTTACAAACCTGGGTAGGTTGATTCTCTTGCCAGTGAAAATAGAAAACACTGGTGCAATAACCTCTGATGAGTAGTTTTTAATTTACAAAGCTGGGTAGGTTGATTCTGTTGCCGCTGAAAATGGAAAACACTGGTGCAATAGCTTCTGATGGATAGTTTTAATTTACAAAGCTGGGTAGGTTGATTCTGTTGCCGCTGAAAATGGAAAACACTAGTGCAATAGCTTCTGGTGAATAGTTTAGCTGGGTAGGTTGATTCTGTTGCCACTGAAAATGGAAAACACTGGTGCAATAGCTTCTGATGAGCAGCTTTAATTCTGTAACTGCTGAAAATGGAACTGGAAGACACTTGGGCAATAACACTCTGATGAGTAGTTTTAACATGTGCTCACATTCACAATCACATTTGGTTGAATTTATTCCACGTGGCAGTGGTTGTGTACTTCACTACTTGCAGAGTGCTAGAGACAAGCTTCTGCTGGTTTAGAAGGTATGGTGTAAGATTAAAAAAGCTGAGGTACAGTGTATGATAATAATTACAGTTCCAATGTATATTATCATATAGGTCATATGTGTAATATGGAGATTGTATTTGTACAGAGTTGTACTTTGTAGTGATGATATATATTTTACAAACAGAAAGCTGGAAATGCTCAGGGGATCAGCCATGTTGGAATTCACAAGACAGGGGATGTATCAATCAGCAGTGTTGGAATTCACAAGACAGGGGATGTATCAATCAGCAGTGTTGGAATTCACAAGACAGGGGATGTATCAATCAGCAGTGTTGGAATTCACAAGACAGGGGATACGTATCAATCAGCTGTGTTGGAATTCACAAGATAGGGGACATGTATCGATCAGCAGTGTTGGAATTCACAAGACAGGGGATCTATCGATTAGCAATGTTGGAATTCACAAGACAGGGGATGTATCAATCAGCTTGTTAGAATTCACAAGACAGGGGATGTATCGATCAGCTGTGTTGGAATTCACAAGACAGGGGATGTATTGAACTGAACAGCAGTGTTGGAATTCACAAGACGGGATGAATTGATCAGCAGTGTTGGAATTCACAAGACAGGGGATGTATCGATCAGCCATGTTGGAATTCACAAGACAGGGGATGTATCGATCAGCAGTGTTAGAATTCACAAGACAGGAGATGTATCGATCAGCTGTGTTGGAATTCACAAGATAGGGGACATGTATCGATCAGCAGTGTTGGAATTCACAAGACAGGGGATCTATTGATTAGCAATGTTGGAATTCACAAGACAGGGGATGTATTGAACTGAACAGCAGTGTTGGAATTCACAAGACAGGGGATGTATCAATCAGCCATGTTGGAATTCACAAGACAGGGGATGTATCGATCAGCAGTGTTGGAATTCACAAGACAGGATGTATCGATCAGCCCTGTTGGAATTCACAAGACAGGGGATGTATCAATCAGCCATGTTGGAATTCACAAGACGGGATGTATCAATCAGCCATGCTGGAATTCACAAGACAGGGGATGTATCAATCAGCCATGTTGGAATTCACAAGACAGGGCATGTATCAATCAGCCATGTTGGAATTCACAAGACAGGGGATGTATCAGTCAGCAGTGTTGGAATTCACGAGACAGGGGCTGTATCAATCAGCAGTGTTGGAATTCACAAGACAGGGGATGTATCAATCAGCAGTGTTGGAATTCACAAGACAGGGGATGTATCAATCAGCAGTGTTGGAATTCACAAGACAGGGGATGTATTGAACTGAACAGCAGTGTTGGAATTCACAAGACAGGGGATGTATTGATCAGCAATGTTGGAATTCACAAGACAGGGGATGTATCACTGACAGACTTTGTAATGTGTTGTGTGCAGGTCGGGCACTCAGAAGGACTGCCAGAGACTTTACCAGATGCAGATGAGATGGATGAGGGGTTGCAGAAAATCCTGCACCATGTTCTTCTAGAGGTATGTGTGTGTTTGTGTGACACACACATTACAGAATAATAATATATTTAAAAATTTGTGTGTGTGTGTGCGTGTATATAATATATATATATCTATCTATCATTCTATGTGTGTGTGTGTGTGTGTGTGTGTGCATGTGTGTGTGTGCATGTTCTGACCCAGGTGGAGGTCATTGTGTTTGTGTAAACAGTCATGTTCACACGGTTTACTGTGTGGTGTTCTGGCCCAGGTGGAGGTCATTGTGTAAATGGTGTGTATTCATATGGCTTACTGTGTGGTGTTCTGACCCAGCTGCAGGTCATTGTGTGACCAGTGCATATGCATGGCTTACTGTGTGGTGTTCTGACCCAGTGGAGGTCATGGAGGATGTGTATGTGTAAACAGTGCATGTTCATATGGCTCAGAGTGGTTTACTGTGTGGTGTTCTAACCCAGGTGGAGGTCATCATGTTTGTGTAAACAGTGCATGTTCATATGGCTCAGAGTGGTTTACTGTGTGGTGTTCTAACCCAGGTGGAGGTCATCGTGTTTGTGTAAACAGTGTGTGTTCATATGGCTCAGAGTGGTTTACTGTGTGGTGATCTAACCCAGGTGGAGGTCATCGTGTTTGTGTAAACAGTGTGTGTTCATATGGCTCAGAGTGGTTTACTGTGTGGTGATCTAACCCAGGTGGAAGTCATTGTGTTTGTGTAAACAGTGTGTGTTCATATGGCTCAGAGTGGCTCAGAATAATAATATATTTAAAAGTTTGTGTGTGTGTGCGTGTATATAATATATATATCTATCTATCATTCTGTGTGTGTGTGTGTGTGTGTGTGTGTGTGTGTGTGTGTGTGTGTGTGTGTGTGTGTTTGTGTGGTGATCTAACC
Source organism: Alviniconcha marisindica (assembly GCA_018857735.1). Classification (NCBI taxonomy): domain Eukaryota; kingdom Metazoa; phylum Mollusca; class Gastropoda; family Provannidae; genus Alviniconcha; species Alviniconcha marisindica. The sequence continues at coordinate 472,697 of JABMCL010003257.1, read as the reverse complement.
CAGGTTTGTGTTTGTGTGGTGATCTAACCCAGGTGGAGGTCATCGTGTTTGTGTAAACAGTGTGTGTTCATATGGCTCAGAGTGGTTTACTGTGTGGTGATCTAACCCAGGTGGAGGTCATCGTGTTTGTGTAAACAGTGTGTGTTCATATGGCTCAGAGTGGTTTACTGTGTGGTGATCTAACCCAGGTGGAGGTCATCGTGTTTGTGTAAACAGTGTGTGTTCATATGGCTCTGAGTGGTTTACTGTGTGGTGATCTAACCCAGGTGGAGGTCATCGTGTTTGTGTAAACAGTGTGTGTTCATATGGCTCAGAGTGGTTTACTGTGTGGTGATCTGACCCAGGTGGAGGTCATGGAGAATGTTGTGTGTGTGTAACAGTGCGTGTTCATATGGTGTACTGTGTGGTGTTCTGTGGAGGTTGTTGTGTTTGTGTAAACAGTGTGTGTACATAAGGCCTACTGTGCAGTGTTCTGACCCAGAACACTGCACAGTGTTGCAGTGGAGGTTGTTGTGTTTGTGTAAACAAAGTGTGTACATACGGCTTACTGTGCAGTGTTCTGACCCAGGCAGGGGTGGTTGTGTTTGTGTAAACAGTGTGTGTTCATATGGCTTACTGTGCAGTGTTTTGACCCAGGCAGAGGTGGTTGTGTTTGTGTCAGCAGTGTGTGTTCACATGGCTTACTGTGCAGTGTTCTGACCCAGGCAGAGGTGGTTGTGTTTGTGTCATCAGTGCGTGTTCATTTGGCTTACTGTGCGGTGTTCTGACCCAGGTGGAGGTCATGGAGGGTGAGCTGGTGTGTCCGGAGACTGGCCGCAAGTTCCCCATACAGAATGGCATTCCCAACATGCTGCTGAATGAAGATGAAGTCAGCTAAACTGGAACCATCCAGTCTCCAAACACCATTAGGGAACATGGTGGGGATGGGAGGGGGTTAGGGGGGGAACTGGCTGTGAGAGAAAGTGTATGACTAAAGCAGAGAATGTATGTGTGTGTGTGTGTGTGTGTGTGTGTGTGTGTGTGTGTGTGTGTGTGTGTGTGACTTACATGGTTTATTGTGTTGATAAAAATAAAGTCACCAAAATCTATTCATTGTGATTGTTACTTTCTGTGAATACTTTTGTGTAGACCATTCAGTTTAGTAGAGCTGCATGCATATTACTGCATAGAAAGGTTTTCCAGCACAGCTTATCGATAAATGTCTGCAACCTACTGGTATGCTCAGTTGTTTTCATAGGCAGCAGCAGAAAAAGCCAAAAGCGTTAAAAGGAATTCTGTTGTTATTGTCTGATGATGTAATTATGGCACTTGCTTGGATTTGTTGAAAACACAAAGGAAAACTCTTATCGTTGTGCTCAAAAAGGATGTGTGTGTGCGATTGGAGTATACTGTAGCCTGCTGCTTCCAGTATACTGGTGAAAGGTACTGGTATGATGATGAAGAAAATAACACTGGTACTGTGCCAGTATAGATTGTCAAGCTGGTAATGGTATGCAGCTCTTTCAGGTGTGTGTGTGCGCTCTATTGCTGTTTGTCAGTGACTGGTGGTAGGTTGTTGTGTGTGTGTGTGTGTGTGTGCGCTCTGTTGCTGTTTGTCAGTGACTGGTGGTAGGTTGTTGTGTGTGTGTGTGCGCGCTCTATTGCTGTTTGTCAGTGACTGGTGGTAGGTTGTTGTGTGTGTGTGTGTGTGTGTGTTGTGCGCATTGGGCTGTTTGTCGTGGCTGGTTAGGTTGGCTTGTTCGTGTGTTTTTTTTTTTGTGTGTGTTGGTACTATGCTGTTAATGACAGTGTGGTGGTTAGTTGTTGTGTGTGTGTGTGTGTGTCTCTGCTGTTTCAGTGACTGGTGGTAGGTGTGTTGTGTGTGTGTGTGTGTGTGTCTATTGCTTTTTCAGTGACTGGTGGTAGGTTTGTGTGTGGTGTGCTATGTGTCGATGGTGGTGGGTTGTGTGTGCGTATTGCTGTTAAATGACTGGTGGTAGGTTTGTGTGTGCGTGTGTAGTGTGTGTGTTGTGTGTGCGTACTTGCTGTTGACATGACTGGTGGTAGGTTTGTGTGTGCGTGTACTACTGCTGTTAAATGACTGGTGGTAGGGTTTGTGGTGTGCGTGTGTACTACTGCTGTCAAATGACTGGTGGTAGGTTTGTGTGTGTGTGTACTATGCTGTCAAATGACTGGTGGTAGGTTTGTGTGTGCGTGTACTACTGCTGTCAGAATGACTGGTGGTAGGTTTGTGTGTGCATGTACTACTGCTGTCAGAATGACTGGTGGTAGGTTTGTGTGTGCGTGTACTACTGCTGTCAGAATGACTGGTGGTAGGTTTGTGTGTGCGTGTCTACTGCTGCCCAGAATGACTGGTGGTAGGTTTGTGTGTGCGTGTGCTACTGCTGTCAGAATGACTGGTGGTAGGTTTGTGTGTGCGTGTACTACTGCTGTCAAATGACTGGTGGTAGGTTTGTGTGTGCGTGTACTACTGCTGCCCAAATGACTGGTGGTAGGTTTGTGTGTGCGTGTACTACTGCTGTCAAATGACTGGTGGTAGGTTTGTGTGTGCGTGTACTACTGCTGTCAGAATGACTGGTGGTAGGTTTGTGTGTGCGTGTACTACTGCTGTCAAAATGACTGGTGGTAGGTTTGTGTGTGCGTGTACTACTGCTGTCAAAATGACTGGTGGTAGGTTTGTGTGTGTGCGTGTGTACTACTGCTGTCAAAATGACTGGTGGTAGGTTTGTGTGTGCGTGTACTACTGCTGTCAGAATGACTGGTGGTGAGCTGGTTGTGTGTGCACATGCTACCGCTGCTTGTCAGAATGGCAGTGGTTGGCAGGTTCTTGGTGTGTGTCAGTGTGCTGCTGCTGTTTGTCAGAATGACTGGTGGTAGGCTGTTGTTGTTGTGTATGTGTGTGTGTGTGTGTGTGTGTGTGTGTGCATGCACTACTGCTGCCTGTACACATACACCACCACTGCTACACTGAAATATGTTTTTACAAAAATAATTTTCACATCTGTTCCTATTTTTATATGTGTATAATATACACACTGAAACATAAAGCATTCATTTTGATATCCCATCCTGTTTTTATTCATATTTATACACACTAAAATATATATATTTTGTTGTTGTTGATATTCCATCCAGTTTTTAGATATGAATAATATGTATACACACACACACACACACACACACAGAGTCTGAAATATAAATCATATTTATTTTGATATCCCATCCTGTTTTGATTTACATACACACTGAAATATAAAACATATTCAGTCCAATGACACAATGAACATTTTGGTTATTAACTGCAATTATGAATAGCTGCTCTCCACACACACACACACACACACACACACATTCTCACACAAGCACGCACACACACAATGATACAAGGAATGATTGCACTGCATTCGTAGATGTATGCCATAAACATGTTGAACTGTAACGGATGATTCAGTATCTATACATTATTTTTTTTAAGTCTAGAAAGAAACTGAATGAGTGTGCGAACATATTATTGTATTGGATGTATGTTATACAATTAAATGTTCCATGATGATGAGCTTGGCAACAAACAAAAAACAAACAAAAAGCAAATGCACCCTTCCAAACTTCTCATATAATTATATGTATATTTAAAACCCTTTCTGAAGTCGGAATCAACACACAAGGGAGTTAATTAGCACTCAAAAGATGTCATGGCACAGCAACAAAGACCTGAATCACCTACGGTAACTCTCACCTGACAAGCGTGTCAACACAAGGTACACAAACTCCACCAGAGGTACATCCTCTTCCTTCCTCAAGTCAGTCCACAACCAAACATAAAGCACACATACACAATATTTTGAGGACTTATTCCCTTCAATATTACCCTGTTAAAGGAGCATGTAAGGCTAAGGCTAGGATGTGCTGGTATCGATTGTTCCATCTAATCTATCAAATCCAGATTAAAGAAAAAATTCAAAAAGGAAAGGACAGAAATAATTAAAAAAACATATAAATGCATATTGGCAAATACCAGAGCCACATGGCAGCAAGTGGCACATACCACCTACTATCATCTAGTTGCTTAACAAGAGCCATAAAAAAATACTTAAACAAACTCTTAACAAAAAAAGTTTGAGAATTTTCTGGAAAAAAGGTCATGAGAATGGATCATCAGCAGAAAAATAACAAGACAGAGTGTGAGGACTAGGCAGAAGAACAAGAGAGGAGATAGGAAAGAGGAATCAAATGACAGCCCTAAGATTCCAGACAGGGTTTTTTGAGACAGCCCCAGCCTCCCTTCAGGGAAAGGTCTGAGGTGGGAGACAGATACTGTCTCAAAATCAAGTTTCATTACTCACACAATAGTTCTGCCCAAGGACTCCTAACATAGGACAAGCTGACACAGCTTCACTACTCACACCACATCTCTGTCCAGGGACTCCCCACATAAGATTAGCTGTCAGTTTCACCACTCACACAATATTTCTGTCCAAGGACTCGCCACATAGGACAAACTGTCACAGTTTCACTACTCACACAATACTTCTGTCCCAGGACTCCCCACATAGGACAAGCTGTCACAGTTTCACTACTTCCTGCCCCAAGACTTCCTACAGCACATCACAGCTTCACTGCTCAGTCATACTTCACAATGTCACCACTCATACAATTGTCCTGCCCCAAGACTCCCAACATCAGACATCACAGCTTCACTACTCCCAACACTGTCTTGCCCTAAGACTCCCAACATAGGACATCACAGCTTCACTACTCCCAACACTGTCTTGCCCTAAGACTCCCAACATAGGACATCACAGCTTCACTACTCCCAACACTGTCTTGCCATTAGACTCCCAACATAGGACATCACTGCTTCAGTACTCCTAACACTGACTTGCCCTAAGACTCCTGGCATAGCTTCACTACCTTCAACACTGTCTTGCCCTAAGACTCCCAACATAGGATATTATAGCTTCACTACTCCCAACACTGTCTTGCCATTAGACTCCCAACATTGGACATCACAGCTTCATTACTCCCAACACTGTCTTGCCCTAAGACTCCCAACACTGGACATCACAGCTTCACTGCTCCGTCACCACTCATACTATTGCCCTTCCCCAAGACTCCCAATAAATTATTGGACACCACAGCTTCACTACTCCAACACTGTCTTGCCCTGACACTCCCAACATCGGAAATCGCAGCTTCATTACTCCCAACACGGTCTTGCTCTAAGACTCCCAACATTGGACATCACAGCTTCATTACTCCCAACACTGTCTTACCCTAAGACTCCCAGCATTGGACATCACAGCTTCACTACTCCTAACATTGTCTTGCCCTTAGACTCCCAACATAGGACATCACAGCTTCACTACTCCCAACACTGTCTTGCCCTTAAACTCCCAACATTGGACATCACAGCTTCATTACTCCCAACACTGTCTTGCCCTAAGACTCCCAACACTGGACATCACAGCTTCACTGCTCAGTCACCACTCATACTATTGCCCTTCCCCAAGACTCCCAATAAATTATTGGACACCACAGCTTCACTACTCCAACACTGTCTTGCCCTGACACTCCCAACATCGGAAATCACAGCTTCATTACTCCCAACACGGTCTTGCCCTAAGACTCCCAACATTGGACATCACAGCTTCATTACTCCCAACACTGTCTTACCCTAAGACTCCCAGCATTGGACATCACAGCTTCACTACTCCTAACATTGTCTTGCCCTTAGACTCCCAACATAGGACATCACAGCTTCACTACTCCCAACACTGTCTTGCCCTTAAACTCCCAGCAAAGAACATCACAACTTCACTTCTGCCAACACTGTCTTGCCCTAAGACTCCCAACACTGGACATCGCAGCTTCACTGCTCCCAACACTGTCTTGCCCTTAAACTCCCAGCAAAGAACATCACAACATCACTTCTGCCAACACTGTCTTGCCCTAAGACTCCCAACACTGGACATCGCAGCTTCACTGCTCAGTCACCACTCATACAAGTGCCCTTCCCCAAGACTCCCAATATTGGTCACCACAGCTTCACTACTCCCAACACAGTCTTGCCCTAACACTCCCAATATTGGACATCACAGCTTCACTACTCCCAACACTGTCTTGCCCTAAGACTCCCAACATAGGACATCACAGCTTCATTACTCCCAACACGGTCTTGCCCTAACACGTCCAACATTGGGCATCACAGCTTCACTATTCCTAACATTGTCTTGCCCTTAGACTCCCAACATAGGACATCACAGCTTCACTACTCCCAACACTGTCTTGCCCTAAGACTCCCAACATAGGACATCACAGCTTCATTACTCCCAAAACGGTCTTGCCCTAACACTTCCAATATTGGACATCACAGCTTCACTATTCCTAACATTGTCTTGCCCTTAGACTCCCAACATAGGACATCACAGCTTCACTACTCCCAACACTGTCTTGTCCTAAGACTCCCAACATAGGACATCACAGCTTCATTACTCCCAAAACGGTCTTGCCCTAACACTTCCAATATTGGACATCACAGCTTCACTACTCCTAACACTGTCTTGCCCTAAGACTCCCAGTCCCAAGACCCCCCACTGCCAACAAGACTTCCCCACTCCTACAATTTTCTCGTTTCCCGGATTTGGCCCGTTCCCTCCCCTGCGCAGGGCAGTTATCTAAATCCTGTACAAGTAGTGAGGAAAAGAAATCTTCACTAAAAGTAACTTGAATTCCCCAATGGTGAAATTTCCAATGGGAAAGATGAAACACAAAAACAGATACAAAGGTATAAGGGTCATTCTCCTGAAAACTGGACCAAAGAGGGTGCCGCTTTCCTGATGAAATAAAAATTTAACTAAAACATGAAACTTTTTAAACTACCGCTATATTTCTGATGGAATGTGTTTGGAGAAAAAAGGGAAATGCCACAACAGGTAAATGCATCATTATTTCTTGTGCTGTGAGCCTTTTTTGGTAAAAATTGCCGCATTTTCATGGCCGCCATTTGTGACATGGCTATGGGAAGGTTAGTTGATTGCAGATATTTCCTTGGAATTTTTCACGATTGAATAAAAACAGGTTTCATGCGAAAGAAGGAGGCTAGTTCTTACATACAAATGGTATTTATTGTGTGTTGCTTGCTACTAACAGCTCCAAACAAAGGAAAGATAATCAGTGTCTTGCATGCTACCGATGGTGTCTTCTGAGTGTGTATCATGATATTGTGACTTGTTCACAACAGAAACTAAGGAACTTTATTTTTTTCATCAGCATGGTAGATAACCACATTTTACCTTATTTCTAAGGCTTGTTTGATGACATGAGAGTAGATACGGAATAAATTACAGTCATTTCTTCAGGGGTGGTTGACGTGGTGTCTTACAATTGTGTAACGTGCGAGCACACAAAAGAATTATTTCTGCTTGTACCATTGACTTTCGCCCTACCCTAACGTACCAGTCCACATCAGCTGACTTGCGGCAGCAAGTTTGACCTCTTTTTGCGCTGTGTGTGGTGTATTATTTTACTACAAAAGGGAAAGCACTGAGGTGTCTTCAGGGGTGAGGGATGTAATGCTCGTGACACATATTTGTTCCCACTCGGCTGAGTGTTTCTACGCAACCTTTTGTAACCAAACTTGGTATCGTGGTGCACCACCATGAGCCAGAATGTCATGCGGGATTCTATCTTCAAGGTCAATGTCACAGTGTGGGCTTATATAATCAAAATGTGATGGTTTCTACTAGATCTTTTATTAGTTCTAAACCAGCAAGACTTTTGCAACCAAACTCAATTTGAGTGTAGATCATCATAAGCAAAGAAGTGTCCAATGAAAATGTTGGATTGCTGTGTTCAAGGTCAATGTCACAGCCAAGGTTAAAAGTTTCAGTTAATGTTAGTTTGGATGATATCTTATGCATCGCTGAACCATTTGTAACCAAACCCAGTATGGTGAGACATCATTATAAACCAGAGTGTCATATGTGACAAATGGGTTTCTATCTTCAAGGTCAAGGTCACAGTAACTGAATTTCGGTTCATACAATGAAATATGACTATTTCTGTTATATGTTCTGAACTGTTGATTTTTTGGCGACCAGCTTAGTTTGACAGTGCATGTTCAAAAGCTGGAATGTCTTGTGAAAAGGTTGCTTTGCTGTATTCAAGGTCAAGGTCAGAGTGAAGGTTCTGAACTTCAGTGAATGTTTCTCCGGACAATATCTCTGATCGGTCAAACTTAGTATGGTGATGCATCATCATCAGCCAGAGTATCATTCAGAAATATCATTTTGCGATGTTCAAGGTCAAAGCCACAATCGTTTCTACTAGATCTTCAGAAATACTGAAACTTTTGCGATCCAAATTAGTTTGATGATACATCATCACAAGACAGGGTAAGACACCATGAAAAGATTTTCTTGCTTTTACACAGGGCATAAGACAGAGAATATGGCTTGGGTGACTGTGGACTAGATTGCTGCCACTCTTGGCTATCCCGATATTTAAAGCAGGGGTCAATACCGGTTCCAATCAAGAAAATGTGGAAAGAACATTGCTTTTGTAATGAATATACTTGTTTATTAAGTTTTTGGGTTAATGGTTCAAGTATATCCTTTTGTACTTGTGATGATGTCTACATAACATGTGAGACAGATTATAATTAAGTGCGATTGGTTATTAACTTTAGAAAGCAAGAAACAAATATCCCTCTGACATGTATATTTATATACAAGGTTCAGACCAAGTTAGTGCAATGCATCCCCCCTCCTCCAAATTACTTTGGGGGGAGGGGGGAGGGGGGAATAAGGAAAAGAAACGTGTAATCTATTTCGTGCATGTCTGTACTTTGAAGAAGACATTTTAAACCAAAATCGTTAAAGAGGTAGGACAATTAAAACCCTACTTTTATTAAATGTCAGAAGTGACAGATATTCCTTTATTAATTAGGAAATACTGTATTAAAAAAAAAAGGCAGGAGTCAAACTGGCCACTGAGCTGACTCTATTCATGCATTTCTGGTGTCTTCTGTAAGATGTGAGACACTGACCTATGACGTAACATAATGCACAACTAACTAAGTTCCTGTTACCCTGTCAATGTATGTCTTATATTTATGTACACAAGAGATCTCAAGCTTTCATTTCCAAATAATAGCATTAAAAAATTCACACTTTGAATTGTTACCCTCTGTGTCACATTTTTGGCCAGTTTTCAGAATGACCCATATATGTTTGTTGACTGCAAAAAGGTTTTTGTTGTTTTTAATAATAATAAAAATGTTATTATTAATCGTGCAACTTGCTGACACATGTTGTTAGCATGATAACTGTTAGATCAGTCTAACATCACTTATGTGAAATCTAAGTAAGTAAGTAACTTGGTGATTTACGCCTATGTGAAAAGACTTTAAATAAGAAAGGGAGAAGGAAGGAAGGATGTACAAAAAAAACTAAAAACAAAAACTGATAAGCAGGGAACCAAAAACAAGCATCTCAGATAAACTCTGTGCTTGTAGTGAGGAACAAACCCTTCACAAAATTGACTTGAATTTCCCATGGCTAAATTTCTAACAGGAAAGATGGAGTACACACACACAAAAATATGACCAAAGTATCAAAAAACAAGCACCTCAGATAAACCACACAAAAAGTGCAATGTGCAAGGTATTAAACACAAGCACCTCAGATAAACCACACACAAAAAGTACAATGTGCAAGGTATTAAACACAAGCACCCGATAAACACACACAAAATACAGATCAAAAAACAAGACCCAATAAACCACACACAAAAAGTACAATGTGCAAGGTATTAAACACAAGCACCTCAGATAAACCACACACAAAAAGTACAATGTGCAAGGTATTAAACACAAGCACCTCAGATAAACCACACACAAAAAGTACAATGTGCAAGGTATTAAACACAAGCACCTCAGATAAACAGTATGCACACACAAACTACCAACACAAACACCTCCAACAAACAGTACACACACATGTACACACCAAAAAAGTGAATATGGTATAAAAAAATAAAAAAACTTTAATAAACTGTATGCATGCACCGATAAAGCATAGCACTGTATCAAACACAAATACATCAATGAACAATATGCACATGCAAACCAAAATATAAACACCCCAATATACAATATGCACATACACAAAAAAACACCTCCAATAGTACACACACACACACACCACAGGTAATGAGCATTAATGTATTAAAAACAAACACCTCCTGTAAACAAGGCATGCATGCATGTACACATGAGCACACTCACACACAAACACATATATACACTCACATGCACATGTAAACACACACAATGAGCAAGGTATCAAAAACAAACAGATAAACCATTTCAAAACTGCCAAAATTGAAATATAAAAAAAAACACCAAAAAAAGTGATCTACTCCATCCGGGCCGGTGACTGTTAAAATCTGGTCCAAAAAAGGAAATAAATACAAAGGTGTATGAGCCAAAGACAAAAACAAGCCGACTGTCATGCCATCAGACAATGATGTGCCACATGATTATGTAACATGGGCAAAATATATGACGTCATCCCTTTGGTCCGAACTATATCAGAACATAATTATGGCCAGCAAAGGGGTAAAAGTTCGCCTCATGAATCCTTAAAATCCTCATTTTGAAACTGCTCCAACATAAATATTCTGGTTATGACACATTACATCACCTTGGTTAGATACCGTTTCTGGCACTGTAATTGGGTGCTGGTTGTCCTGGTTATGTTGCCTTGGTTATATGCCATTTCCAGCACTGTAACTGGGGGCAGGTCGTGTCCTATCATAGCAGATAAGCATACACTGTCCTCAAAAAACTAAAACAAACCCACAACCACCCACCATAAAATGATGGTCTAGTGAGTGTACAGAGTACAATTTTTTTAGAGACAAATACCATCATTTTGTACAGGTACTAATCCTGACCAGTGCGTAGCCAACGAAAACAATAAGCAACACTCTTGATAAATCTGAATAAGTAATACAAGCATAGGTCATGGGTCCCTAAAAACTATCAGCTAACAAACAGTTAAAAAGCACACCAAAAGTTAAAACCTAAATAATGATGCTTTTGACTCCAACAGGTAAAATGAAATGTGCATTTTTGAATATTGTTTAGCAGGCATGGCAGATTTACCTTTGGCAATTAGTGATAAATGGACAGATGAGTATTCAAGGAAAACAATGATCTAAGCAACACTCTTAATACAGCTGAATAAACAATAGTAAGTAAACATGGTGCTTAACGTCCACAGAAACCATAAGGCTTATTAGGGATGGGGAGAAGGGGGGGGGGGGGGGGGGGGAAGAGGGTATGGAGGTGGGGGGAGGGAGGGAGATTATATACATATCGCTACACTGTCACCACCAGAATGATTCCTGCATTAAGATGGGCAGCGATGAGAGCCATTTTAATGTTTCAGTAGGAAGTGATGGACAAAGTCACAGGACAGTGTCCACAAACACAACCTTTTTGAAGAGAAAGGAGAGCCGAAGCGGTATCGAACCGAGGTCCTTCCGCTTACCAGCCTAACGCCTTACCGCTAGGCCACAACGGCTCACAAATAAACAATATATTTATTATGCATCATATACCATCCGCCACGACCCCCCAAAACACATGATAATTATATAGTAACAATGGGTACTTCAAGTGCCTAGCCCGCACAGGCCCTAAGCACTTACACATTCTTTAAATGTACATACATTGACAGAAAAGATTCAAAGCACACACACACACACACATGCATGCACACACACACACACACACACACACACAAACACACACATGCACACACACACACACACACACACCACACACACACACACACACACACACTACAAACAAATGGTTAGGTAATAGACACTAAAACGAAGCCTTGAAATGGAAGCAATTGCCAGCAGTATGGTGCGGGTAATCAAAACCATGAATGCTTTTTGTTCCATTACCTTTCCCATAACATATTTACTTCGATAAGTAATAAATGGACACAAAATAGAAGAAGCTGAACCGTGTGACTGAACTTATCCAGGCAAAGCACTGTGGGAAATATCAGACAACAATGAAAGGTAAATCAAACATGAAGAATTTCCACACGCACAGTCATAAAAGTAACAGTGTTTTTCACTAACAATCACAATGGTGCGCCCTACACACTGGAACATGCTTCAGCTGTCTGGAGTCCTCGCAAGCAAGGGGACATGCAAACACTTGAGAAAGTCCACCTTGGAGCCGCTAGATGCATTTTCAAGAACTATGCTGACACGTCCCCGGGGCAGCGTCACATCTATGCCTGAGAAATTGCAAAGGACAAGCCCGGAAGAACTAAGAAAGGCACAATCAATTTGGGACGCCCTACAAAATTATAGACATCAACCCAGCAGACTGCATCTATCATTCAGAGTCAGATTCAAGGAGAAGAGGAGCACAGTGTCTGCATCACCCAGTCCTCTTCAATTCCTTCTGGTGTCTAAGTGAACCCTAACCTGAGGGGGGCAAGGGTGTTAAAGATGAATGACCCCTGGCCTGACCTGTGTGTGACAAAGCTAACCGCAGCTGATGAACAACCCCCCCCACTCAAAAAGAAAAACCACCCCCACACTCCCTCCACCCCCTCAGCTCTGTCTCAACATTGACTCAAGTGTAGGTTGTGACCATGTTGTGACCATCTTTACTGTGCACACTGTTCTCACTCTCCCCGGACAGTCCCTCCACAATCTCAAACCCCTCGGCTCCACCTCAACACCGACTGGAATACAGGCTGTGACCATCTTTGCTGTGCGTGCTGTTCCTGCTCTCCCCGGACAGTCCCTCCACAATCTCAGACCCCTCGGCTCCACCTCAACAGCGACCGGAATACGGGCTGTGACCATCTCTGCTGTGCCACCTCAACCCTGACTGGAGTGCAGGCTGTGACCATCTTTGCTGTGCGTACTGTTCCCACTCTCCCTGGACAGTCCCTCCACAATCTCAAACCCCTCGGCTCCACCTCAACAGCGACTGGAATACGGGCTGTGACCATCTCTGCTGTGCATGCTGTTCCTGCTCTCCCCGGACAGTCCCTCCACGATCTCAAACCCCTTGGCTCTACCTCAACACCGACTGGAATACGGGCTGTGACCATCTTTGATGTGCACGCTGTTCCTGCTCTCCCTGGACAGTCCCTCCACAATCTCAAACCCATCATCCTTGGGGTCAACATCATGACTCCCCTTTTTTCGCTCCGCACTCACTCCAGAGCTGCTGTGAACATCCTCAGGCTGTGCAGGTTCTGCTGCTGCTGTGCTGGACCAGACCGTGTGCCCCCCCAAAGAACAAGCACCAGGTGTTTCTGGGCTGGACAAGCTTGGTGCAGCAACCTCTGAGGAGTTGCTGACGGCCTTCATCTTTGTGACTGTGGCGTTAGCTGCAGCGAAGCACTGCAGCATTGAAGAAAAATCATCATCAGTGTTCAACATCTTGCTGTAAGGCTTCGGGGTCAGAGAAACGTTCTGTTTGGTGGTGGCATTGTTGTTCTCCTCCCTCTCCATCTGTGCATCATCATGGGAATAAGCACACTTGCCCAGTGCTGTGCGCTGGTCGTGGAGAGCTGCGTCACACAGGATTGGGCACTTGCCGTGGGCAGCCTCTGGAGTCGGTGGTGCCAGTGATCCACCGACCAAGGAGTTGAAGAAGCTGGGTTCCTGCAGCCAGCTGCTTTCCACGGCAACATCTCCATTCTCTCTTGGCTCCCGTCTGCTCATGGCTGGCAAAGGAGAGGGAGGAAGACCGGTGCTGCCCCGTTCTTCTGGTAACGGCGAGGAGCCAAACTCTTGTGGAAAGCCACGTGAGGGCAGGAGCTGGTGCTGGTGATGCTGCCTGACAATGGTATGGTCACCAATCGCTTCTGCCAACTTGGAAGCCTGTGCCGGGATGGGTAAATCAGATGTTGGGAATGCTGCCTGAGTAAAAGCAGCAGGAGGCCCTGATAGGCTGAAATCAGCAGAGGGCCCTGACTGGTGGAAAGCAGCAGAGGGCAATGATTGGTTGAAAGCAGCTGATGGCCCTGATTGGTTGAAAGCAGCAGAGGGCACTGCTCGGTTGAAAGCAGCAGAGGGCAATGATTGGTTGAAAGCAGCTGAGGGCACTGGCTGGCTGAAAGCAGCTGAGGGCCCTGATTGGTTAAAGCTGGTTGAAGAGTCTTTGCTGCTGCTGTGTGACGCCCTAGTGGAGAGAAAAGAGGGCAGCAGATGGTCAATGCTGGCTCCTGAAGTGATCTGTGAGAACCCAGAGCCTGAGGAGGAGATAAGCTGAAAGCACAAACATCATTGTCAGTCGGTGTTCACACCTTAGCAGGTCTTTCTTTGTCCGCAGGTGTTTGTGCACTTGGTGTTTAACACAGGTGTTTATATTATGTTTGCAGATATCCACGTGTAAACGGGTGTTCTTGCATTAGCAGGTATTCTGCAGTAGCTGGTGTTTATGCATTAGGTGTTTATGTGTCAGCAGGTGTTCATGTGTGAGCAGGTGTTAACGCATAAGCCGGTATTCATGTTAGCAGCTCTTTGAGTGTTAACTGAATGTATTATTACTGTTAACTGTGTTCATACAGTGCTGTTCTCTTTCTCTCAAGCAGCTGCAGTGCCCTTCCCATGTTGTTGTTTTTAGTGCATGCTGAGGAAAGACACATGGAAGTGCAGTGCCTTGAATGGACAAATTAGCCATGAAAAAAGGCGGTGCCTTGAATGGACAAATTAGCCATGAAAAAAGGCAGTGCCTTGAACGGACAAATTAGCCATGAAAAAAGGCAGTGCCTTGAACGGACAAATTAGCCATGAAAAAAGGCAGTGCCTTGAACGGACAAATTTGCCATGAAAAAAGGCAGTGCCTTGAACGGACAAATTAGCCATGAAAAAAGGCAGTGCCTTGAACGGACAAATTAGCCATGAAAAAAGGCAGTGCCTTGAACGGACAAATTAGCCATGAAAAAAGGCAGTGCCTTGAACGGACAAATTTGCCATGAAAAAAGGCAGTGCCTTGAACGGACAAATTTGCCATGAAAAAAGGCAGTGCCTTGAACGGACAAATTAGCCATGAAAAAAGGCAGTGCCTTGAACGGACAAATTAGCCATGAAAAAAGGCAGTGCCTTGAACGGACAAATGAGCCATGAAAAAAGGCAGTGCCTTGAACGGACAAATTAGCCATGAAAAAAGGCAGTGCCTTGAACGAACAAATAAGCCATGAAAAAAGGCAGAGCCTTGAACGGACAAATTAGCCATGGCCATTGTCAGGTGAACAATGGCATAAAGTCAAAGCCAACATTCTGATGGCTGGGGAGGAGCATCTGAGCGTTCTGGAGTGCATCTACATCACTGATTCGGTGACCTTCCGGCAAAAAGTGAAAAGTAGCTTGGGAAGCTCAGGCTGGCACGAGACAATGTTCGACATCCACCTCTGAAGACTACAGTGGATTAACTGTCCTGGCCATGCAGGAGTCACAGGAAATGACAGAGCAGATTACTGGAAAGAGTGTTGAGCAGCTTGAGACATACACTATCTGTGGCCAGAAAGCCAAGGATATCACACCAGTGATCCCCAGGAGGAGATGGGCTCAGAAAGATGAAGTGCCTGATGAACTCCCATAAAAGGGTAAAAAAGAGCCACTGTCAATCGGACCAACATTGGAACTGTTTCAAAGGCAATTCAACACTACGACAACTTATGAGAGATGGGGTGGAGTGCATATGGGCTTTCTTGGGCGCAAAGACACCACCTTAAACTTAACTGACCACAAAGCAGACAGACTGGCAGGCAAAGC
Organism: Alviniconcha marisindica; assembly: GCA_018857735.1. Lineage (NCBI taxonomy): Eukaryota > Metazoa > Mollusca > Gastropoda > Provannidae > Alviniconcha > Alviniconcha marisindica. The sequence goes on along the minus strand of JABMCL010003257.1, from coordinate 456,869 downwards.
AAACATCACAAGCAGCCTGAATCTCTGAAAAGATCCGAAGTGTTGGGGAGCTTGAGACACTGTCCTGCAGGCACAAAGCCAAGGACAATACACCCTCAATCACCAAGAGGAGACTAACACGCATACATAAAAAGGTGGTGGTTTGATGATCTGCTTTGTAAAGAATGATACAGGGCAGCTGTCAACAAGAGATAAGTGCTTAAACCATTTCAAAGGCAACACTGGGGAACTCAAACTCAAACTCGAAAACCTTAATACTGAAGTATAGTAGTCTTAGGTCCATTTGGACCTATCTAACAGCCAGTCCTTGCTATATGACAGACACAAATAAACACGACAATACCACAAACAAATATTATAAGCATGATTAAGCAATTGATTAATGCAGTTTCACAGTTCCTACAAATGTGCAAAAACATGAAACTGCTTTTTCTTCTTCTTCAGTGTATCGGCACTATCTCAGACTGCTGCGTTGTAACTATCGCTTACGCTGGAGAAGCTTCTTCAAGCTGTTTTTTTCTTTCTCTTCAGTGTATCAGCACTATCTCAGACTGAGCTGCATTGTAACTATCACTTATGCTGGGGAAGCTTCTTTAAGCTGTTTTTTTTCTTTCTCTTCAGTGTATCAGCACTATCTCAGACTGAGCTGCATTGTAACTATCGCTTACGCTGGAGAAGCTTCTTCAAGCTGTTTTTTTCTTTCTCTTCAGTGTATCAATACTATCTCAAACTGCTGCATTGTAACTATCGCTTACACTGGGGAAGCTTCTTGAAGCTGGTTTTTTCTTTCTCTTCAGTGTATCAGCACTATCTCAGACTGAGCTGTGTTGTAACTATCGCTTACACAGGGGAAGCTTCTTCAAGCTGTTTTTTTCTTTCTCTTCAGTGTATCAGCACTATCTCAGACTGAGCTGCATTGTAACTATCGCTTACGCTGGGGAAGCTGCTTTAAGCTTTTTTTTCCTTTCTCTTCAGTGTATCAGCACTATCTCAGACTGAGCTGCGTTGTAACTATCGCTTACACTGGAGAAGCTTCTTCAAGCTGTTTTTTTCTTTCTCTTCAGAGTATCAATACTATCTCAAACTGCTGCGTTGTAACTATCGCTTACACTGGGGAAGCTTCTTCAAGCTGTTTTTTTCTTTCTCTTCAGTGTATCAGCACTATCTCAGACTGAGCTGCATTGTAACTATCGCTTACACAGGGGAAGCTTCTTCAAGCTGTTTTTTTTCTCTTCAGTGTATCAACACTATCTCAGACTGCTGCGTTGTACCTACCACTTACACTGGGGAAGCTTCTTCAAGCTTTTTTTTCCCTTCTCTTCAGTGTATCAGCACTATGTCAAACTGCTGCGTTGTAACTATCGCTTACACTGGGGAAACTTCTTCAAGCTGTTTTTTTCTTTCTCTTCAGTGTATCAGCACTATCTCAGACTGAGCTGCATTGTAACTATCGCTTACGCTGGGGAAGCTTCTTTAAGCTTTTTTTTTTCTTTCTCTTCAGTGTATCAATACTATCTCAAACTGCTGCGTTGTAACTATCGCTTACACTGGGGAAGCTTCTTGAAGCTGGTTTTTTCTTTCTCTTCAGTGTATCAGCACTATCTCAGACTGAGCTGCATTGTAACTATCGCTTACGCTGGGGAAGCTTCTTTAAGCTGTTTTTTTTCTTTCTCTTCAGTGTATCAATACTATCTCAAACTGCTGCGTTGTAACTATCGCTTACACTGGGGAAGCTTCTTGAAGCTGGTTTTTTCTTTCTCTTCAGTGTATCAGCACTATCTCAGACTGAGCTGCGTTGTAACTATCCTTACACAGGGGAAGCTTCTTCAAGCTGTTTTTTTTCTCTTCAGTGTATCAACACTATCTCAGACTGCTGCGTTGTACCTATCACTTACACTGGGGAAGCTTCTTCAAGCTTTTTTTCCCCTTCTCTTCAGTGTATCAGCACTATCTCAGACTGAGCTGCGTTGTAACTATCGCTTACACAGGGGAAGCTTCTTCAAGCTGTTTTTTTCCTCTTCAGTGTATCAACACTATCTCAGACTGCTGCGTTGTACCTATCGCTTACACTGGGGAAGCTTCTTCAAGCTTTTTTTTCTCCTTCTCTTCAGTGTATCAGCACTATCTCAGACTCAGCTGTGTTGTAATTATTGCTTACCTGGAAGCTGGAGGTGGATGATTCTGAGGATGCAGAGGATGTAACAGCTGGGCTCTCCTCTCTGATGGTGAGACTCTGCAGGTACTGTGCAACATTCAGCCTCGGCTTCTGCAAGCTGACGACCCCTTCCTCCTCCCTTGACTGGCCCGTTGTCATGGAGATGCCGCTCGTGTTGGACACACACGAGGCACCGCACAGAGAGGACGCGGAGCTGGGGGAGAGGGGAGGAGTGGCGCCCCCTGGTGAGACATGCTCTGCATGGTGAAGAGGTGTGGATGGGGAAGGTGGCTGGAGGGATGGTGGTGAGATTGGATGCAGCGCCTGCTGCTGATTCTGCTGCTCTACCAGCTCTGTCAGAGACGGAGGAGAGTACAGCTTAACTCAAAGTTGACCATCCCACCAGTCTCACAACCCTGTTGTACAGCTGTCACTCAAAGTCTAACACCCATCCCACCCAAATCATGTCTCTGTGCTGTCACAGCTGTCACTCAAAGTCTAACACCCATCCCACCAAATCCCTCCACTGTGCTGTCACAGCTGTCACTCAAAGTCTAACACCCATCCCACCCAAATCCCTCCACTGTGCTGTTACAGCTGTCACTCAAAGTCTAACACCCATCCCATCCAAATCCCTTCACTGTACTGTTACAGCTGTCACTCAAAGTCTAATACCCATCCCACCCAGGTCCCACCTCTGTACTGTCACAGCTCTCACTCAAAGTCTAACACCCATCCCACCCAGGTCCCACCTCTGTACTGTCACAGCTGTCACTCAAAGTCTAACACCCATCCCACCCAAGTCATGCCTCTGTACTGTCACAGCTGTCATTCAAAGTCCAACACCCATCCCACCCAAGTCATGTCTCTGTACTGTCACAGCTGTCATTCAAAGTCCAACACCCATCCCACCCAGGTCCCACCTTTGTACTGTCACAGCTGTCACTCAAAGTCTAACACCCATCCCACCCAAGTCATGTCTCTGTACTGTCACAGCTGTCATTCAAAGTCTAACACCCATCCCACCCAAGTCATGCCTCTGTACTGTCACAGCTGTCATTCAAAGTCTAACACCCATCCCACCCAAGTCATGCCTCTGTACTGTCACAGCTGTCATTCAAAATCTAACACCCATCCCATCCAAATCCCTTCACTGTACTGTTACAGCTGTCACTCAAAGTCTAATACCCATCCCACCCAGGTCCCACCTCTGTACTGTCACAGCTCTCACTCAAAGTCTAACACCCATCCCACCCAGGTCCCACCTCTGTACTGTCACAGCTGTCACTCAAAGTCTAACACCCATCCCACCCAAGTCATGCCTCTGTACTGTCACAGCTGTCATTCAAAGTCCAACACCCATCCCACCCAGGTCCCACCTCTGTACTGTCACAGCTCTCACTCAAAGTCTAACACCCATCCCACCCAGGTCCCACCTCTGTACTGTCACAGCTGTCACTCAAAGTCTAACACCCATCCCACCCAAGTCATGCCTCTGTACTGTCACAGCTGTCATTCAAAGTCCAACACCCATCCCACCCAAGTCATGTCTCTGTACTGTCACAGCTGTCATTCAAAGTCCTAACACCCATCCCACCCAGGTCCCACCTTTGTACTGTCACAGCTGTCACTCAAAGTCTAACACCCATCCCACCCAAGTCATGCTCTGTACTGTCACAGCTGTCATTCAAAGTCTAACACCCATCCCACCCAAGTCATGCCTCTGTACTGTCACAGCTGTCATTCAAAGTCTAACACCCATCCCACCCAAGTCACCTCTGTACTGTCACAGCTGTCATTCAAATCTAACACCCATCCCACCCAGGTCCCACCTCTGTACTGTCACAGCTGTCATTCAAAGTCTAACACCCATCCCACCCAAGTCCCACCTCTGTACTGTCACAGCTGTCATTCAAAGTCTAACACCCATCCCACCCAGGTCCCACCTCTGTACTGTCACAGCTGTCACTAAAAGTCTAACACCCATCCCACCCAGGTCCCGCCTCTGTACTGTCACAGCTGTCATTCAAAGTCTAACACCCATCCCACCCAGGTCCCACCTCTGTACTGTCACAGCTGTCACTCAAAGTCTAACACCCATCCCACCCAAGTCATGCCTCTGTACTGTCACAGCTGTCATTCAAAGTCCAACACCCATCCCACCCAGGTCCCACCTCTGTACTGTCACAGCTGTCATTCAAAGTCTAACACCCATCCCACCCAAGTCCCACCTCTGTACTGTCATGTCAAAAATTAGGGCTGGTCCCATCCAAGTCCTACCTCTGTACTGTCACAGCTGTCATTCAAAATCTAACACCCATCCCACCCAAGTCCCACCTCTGTACTGTCATGTCAAAAATTAGGGCTGGTCCCATCCAAGTCCTACCTCTGTACTGTCACAGCTGTCATTCAAAGTTTAACACCCATCCCACCCAAGTCCCACCTCTGTACTGTCATGTCAAAAATTAGGGCTGGTCCCATCCAAGTCCTACCTCTGTACCGTAGAAGTCGTCGCTCGAAGTCCTCATGCAGCTGCCGCAGCAGGAAGGTCTGGGTCCCTTCCTCCCGGAGAGCTTCACACAGGGCATCATAGGCTTCCGCCCCTTTCTTCCCCAAGATGTTCAGAAAGGTGGACGCCCTCTTCCGGCGAGTGGGGGGATGGCTGATCTCATCGCAGTCTTCCTCTGACAGGATGTGCCTCGAACGCAGGAAGTCCATGTGTCGATCGGGCATGAGCGAGGTCGTCAGAATTTGTCGCATGGACTCCAACACCTGTGGCAGTGAAGGTAAGTGTGAAATCAGGGTGTGAGGCAGGCAGGGGGGAGATCAGGGATGAGCAATGTGGTCAGAATTTGCCGCAGAGACTCCAACACCTGTGGCAATGAAGGTAAGTGTGAAATCAGGGTGTGGGGCAGGCAGGTCAGAGATCAGGGATGAGCAATGTGGTCAGAACTTGCTGCAGAGACTCCAACACCTGTGGCAGTGAAGGTAAGTGTGAAATTAGGGTGTGAGGCAGGCAGGGGGGAGATCAGGGATGAGCAATGTGGTCAAAATTTGCCGCAGAAACTCCAACACCTGTAGCAGTAAAGGTAAGTGTGAAATCAGGGTGTGAGGCAGTCAGGGGGGAGATCAGGGATGAGCAATGTGGTCAAAATTTGCCGCAGAAACTCCAACACCTGTAGCAGTGAAGGTAAGTGTGAAATGAGGGTGTGGGGCAGGCAGGTCTGTACACAAACTCCAAGCACTGGTTTATAAGCACATGGTGTGTGTGTGCGTGCGTGCGTGCATGCGTGTACTCATGCGCATGAGTGTGCGCATGATTTTGTGTGTGTGTTTTTGCCATGTTTTGTATAAAGTTGTTTGTTAATTTTCATATGTTTTATACGCTTGTATACTATTGATTTGTATAATTATGGGTATTTGTGCATTGTATGTTTTTCTTTAAGTTGTAAAGTGCTTTGAGATTCTGAAAGTGCTCTATGCGAAACTGTATGAAATAATATGCATACAGCCCACCACAATTAAGAAAAAAAATATATATAAAATAAACAAACCAAAACCCAGAACAACAGAGCAAGAGAAAAGTTAATAATAAAAATATTTAACAATTTTATAGCACCTTACACAACTGCATTGGCCCAACACACTTTCACTTTACAATCCAACATAAAATTATATGCTGTGATTAAAAAACACTATAAAACATGGATACACATAAGTTTAAGATATGAACAAATATAAGCATATATATATATCATTATATGTCATCCATGGATCCCTCCTGCAAATACTTGAAGCAGCTGAGGATCAGGATTACTGGGAGGTTTCAGAAAATAGATGGGTGTTTAACTAGCATTAACTGAAACTAGTGAAAGAGAAGTATTATAGTATATTTCAGAGAGGTAGACAGAAAAGATGAGATAGTTCCAAGTGACATGACTCTGATATTGGTGATAGGAGAATTTGTATTTGATGTTTGTGTACATACATGTATGTTTTGTTTTACATTGATGTATAGATTGAGTCGGTACATTTGATTGACGAAAGGACATACATATATATATATATATATATATATATATATATATATATATATATATATATATATATGAAGAGAATTTTAGAATGTCCATTTGGCTATGACAGTTTCATACCTGTCAACCCGTACAGTTTACCAGTATAAAAAAAGAAAAAAATCATTATTTTGGGGCGATATGGCCATACTGGAAAATGGATACAGGAAAACACAATTTTCATGAGATTTTGTTGTTGTTTTAAACTGAGAAAAAAGACTGAAAAACTGTTGAACGAGCAGCCGATACTCGCCATCACCAAATGCACACTGACTGGCCTAGTACAATAGGCTAAAAAATGTTGTTAAAAGTGAGATTTGAAGTCGTGCATATGTATTTAGCACAACATTGCTTCTTCATTCCACTGCCACACATGTTGGTGGAATTCAAAATGCCACTGCCACCAGGGAAAATAACAAAAGACCCTGGCCTGCATAAGGGAAATACAGGTTCACAAACACTGGACTACAGTTTACTCCCAAAAGGGGTCGACAGCTATGACAGTTTGATCCTCCTGAGGTGACCCTTCACTGCTAACAGTATGTTAAAAATCCAATTATTAATTAACCACACACAATATCTATGTAGTCAGCCAGATGAATACAACTGTTCATCGTTACTTCAACGTAGCGGTAGCAATTGACGGAAGAACGTAAATGAGGTATCAGCCCATGCAATGAGATGAAATGAAGCCATGACACCTTCAGTTGTTGCTGCTTCTGCACCAATTACTATGAGAATCTAATACTAGTAGTAACATGCTACCTTCAGACGCTTTACCTCCATTTCTGGAGAGTGGATGCTGTTCTGCAAGGAGCTTATCACAGCCGAAGAAAGTTCCCACATAACTGCGCAGCGCATTTATAACAGCATCTTAAGGTAGCCCTGGTGTTCTTCCTGGTGACAGTGTGTGGTGACACAGCCCATGTCAAAGCGGGACACCTTCAGTAATAAACTCCAAGCATCCATTTTAGGTTGATGACATCCTTCCTCAGCAAAGCTTGTACTGTTGCAGTGTGCTTCAGTGAAACACTGCACCGTCCTCTAATCCCCCTTGTTCCCAAACCCAGCCAGGCATCACAAAACAAACCTGATCACTAAGACATGCGGCATGTCTTAGTGATCAGGTTTGTTTGTGGGTTTTCCTTACCATCTGGGGAATTTTCCTGTTTCCACCACCATGGCAAGGGAAGGTGTGCTGATTTCCCAAAATCAGTATCCAGCCCCCTGCTGTCAACACCACATCCTGATACTGCTACTGCTTCCACCCCCACCTACGCCAGTGCTGTATAGTAATTTTAGTACACCTCCACCTATGTCAGCACTGTATAGAAATTTTAGTATATAATTATTTTATATCAAGTTCATGTTTGCCTGCCTTTCACTCTCTGTCCATCTGTCTCAGATGCCAAATTCTGCAATACAAGTTTTGATGGAAATTCACAAAATAATGTGTTACCCCCTCTTAGCTGCTTACTATTAAGTACTTCTTCTTTTTTTTTTTTTTTCTTTTTTTTTGGGGGGGGGAGGGCTAATTTAGTCTGCTTTCATGTGTGTGTGTGTGTGTGTGTGTGTGTGTGTGTGTGTGTGTGTGTGTGTGCATGCCTGTGTGTGTGGTGTGTGTGTGTGCGTGTGTGTGTGAGGGAGTGTTTGGGGTGGGGGGTGGAGAGGGAGATATAGAGAGGGGGGCTGTGTGGATGTGTGTGTGTGTGTGTGTGGGGGGGGGGGGTGCGTTTGGATGTGAGTGTGGCTGTCATTAGTCAAGAAAGAAGATGAAAATGATAATTATATTTGTGTGGAGAAAGTCCTTTTTATTAAAGTACATCGGGTTACTGGTCCTTTTGTTTGACTGAGAGGTCTGGTTCGTTATCCGAGCCAGGCTCCATTTTTTCCCATTCTGATCTAAACCTCCTAATGGAGTTCCTTTATTTTACTGGTTAGAAAAGGCCTGTTCCGTGTATCCATGATTAACAGGTTTGACTTTTCTATTTAATATTATGTGAAAAGGCCAGCTCCGCAATAGCCCATGATTAGCTTTGGTTTGACTTTTCCATAAATAATTCTCTTGTGTATTCCATCTTCCACTATCCACAGACTTGGAAGATACCTTAAAGTTTTCTTCCATGGAGTCAGTGTAAGACCCTACTGCAAAATTATAATGTGAGGCGATGTTTTTAATGATACACTGGTTGTGAACTGTCTTTTCACAGGTTTGTAGCTCAGACTTTCATAACCCGCATGGACGGTTTTGTGCTGACTTAATTGTTGTTTACATTAATTTTCAGGGAATGAGAGAACCAGATAAAGTTTACTTAGCTATATTGGCTTTTTGAACCTTTGTGCCTTCAAACCCCATCTTTTGTCTGTTTATGACATGCTTGTGACTTACGTTTTTGATTCAATAATATTTGGAACTTTCATTCTCCACTTGAATTTGTGTTGAAAGTGAGGCGGAAGTTTAGCGAAAGAAAGTAGAACGATTCTGTGAGAGAGTGAGTGTGTGGATATATGTGTGTGTGCTGGATCACTTTCTGATGGTCATGAGATGCCATGTGCAAGTAATTACCACCGACATGTTTATAACCTAACCTGCTAGCGCTCTCAGTTGTGTGGCCACAGAATCGCTCGACGACATTTGATCTCTTAGCTATATGGCTTTTGAACCTTTGTGTCAAACCATCTTTTGTCTGTTTTATGACATGCTTGTAGCTTCGTTTTGATTCTAGGAGCTTTTATCTCCATTGAATGGTGTTGAAAGTGAGGCGGAAGTTGGGGGGTTCTGTGGGAGGTGTGGATATATGTGGTGGTGATCACTTCATGTCATGAGATGCCATGTGCAAGTAATTACCACCGACATGTTTATAACCTAACCTGCTAGCGCTCTCAGTTGTGTGGCCACAGAATCGCTCGACGACATTTGATCTCTTCACACACTAGAGACATTACATTTGTGTGATAACAAATTTTAATATTGTGTGTTTTGATGTCCATTGTTTTAGCTTGGTTAAATAAAATGTATGTACCTAGGGCTCACTCGAGAAAGGGCTCTGTAACTAGTCTAAGACCCCACTACTTATTATTGTCTTCTTATAAACTACAGTATATTATTACTAAAGTAATAACAACAGACTCACTCACCTCACATTTGAGATGGGCAAACAGTTTTTCGTCTGACAAACTCTGCTGCCTCTGGTTGACTGGCTGGATTCCATTCATGGCTGACTTCAATTCTTTTTCACATCTACTCGGAACACTTTTTTCACAAAAAGAAGTTTTCCTTTTTTTTCTACACGCTGAGTTCTGATGGCTGTCTTATTCATTTATAGCAAAGCTGTTGTTCACAAGTTTGGCAACACCTGCCCTTCAATCTCTCCGAAAAGGCTAAAAACAAATTATACAGACCCAGGAAGCACCCACGTGTATACATTGTTCGCAAGAGATTTAAATGTTACTCGTTATAAGTATAACACAGCGTTAGCACTGTCACTGACGTCAAGAAGTTTCGACTATGTTTTAACACACACGCACACGAGCATGAACTCACAGCGTGCGGGTTCTCAACCATGCAAAAATACAATGTTCCAGAGCAATCTCCACGTGAATGAATGGGCCCGATTGAGTTGCTTGAACTGCAAATGAACTGAAACACCGTCCCTTCCTTTTTCCTTTGATTCTCGTCGGCATTTCATCAGCTTGATTCTTCTTTCCTTAGATGCCCACAATCATGTTGATGATTATTCCGGCATTTTAGGTGGTGTTCGCAAAGTCCACAGTTCAGCTCTGGTCACAAGTCCTTAAAATTAAATCTTACACTGTCTCAAGTTCATTCTCTCTCTCTCTCTCTCTCTCTCTCTCTCTCTCTCTCTCTCTCATCAAACAAGTGGGAGGCAGTCTATCCTTCTCTATCCCGTCGCACCGGCACCAGATTTCCGCACGCTAGCGACTAGCTACAGAATCAGAAACAAACATCAGTTTAGTGCAACATAATCTACCAGCAGTTCTTGCCTGATGGATGGTGGCTGCCTACAACAAGGAAGAATGTGCCTTGTCCACCTGCACAGCAGACAGCATTTTAAAACTTCCGGGTTCTCTGTAACTAGAACGGTTTCTGGCAATCCAGAATTGTCAAACTTTATGCATAACCTGATTTTTTTTTAATGAAATGTTTAGTAGCTCGGTAAAATTTTACCTGTAGCTCTGTATAAAAGGTTCAAATAATTACCCACGCAATTAACATAACTACACGTCTTGCACGGCATAGATAAATGCTAACGGCAAGATGGCGGCGCGCTGATGGCATTCAGAAGATGAAACATGAAGACTTGATTTGATGAATAACAAGGGCACGCGTGGCAACCATTAATTAAAGCAAGTAGGTAATGTTTTATTTCAGGTAAACATTTCAGAGTTTTCATTTTGACTTCCTGAAGCAGACTGCTAGACTGTCTTCAGGCGAAACTTCTGTGATAATGAACAGATTGGTCTACGTGGTACATGTATGTTACGAGCAGACTGATCCTATTCTGCTACAGGAAATATTTCAGGAAATTCAGACATCATTTTCTAATAATGATAATAAAAAGAAAAGAAAAACCTACCGGCTGGTGGCATTCCAGAAACACACATGTTACGCAAACAGGTAGTAGTAGAATATTTTAATGTATGGTTCCGGTAGACCACTCCTATCATTGTATCAATCAAAAAAGAAGTATCACTATAACTTTAGTATCAGGAACCTTTCCTTTTACTTGTCTCGTGACAGTAACACGAGAAGTTTAAACTTCTTGTGTGTTTGGAGCAGGTTAAACCTGGGTGATCAGGTGGAGAAGTACTTGGAGAGAGCTATGCACAAATTTAGACCTGTGCAGTAAGAAACTGGCAAAGCTGTTAGTGTTACTGTTAGTGTTACTGGACACATAAAAGGAAAAGTTTGTGATACTTTTTTCCCTTCAATTAACCCCTTCACTGCCATGATTCACTTGAAAATGCCCAATAACGGTGTGAAATTTGAAACCCTTAAGCCTTTTTATCTTTTTTTCACACTAGCAAGTAGCATGCGAGAAGATTTTCATGAAAATGCATAGTATTGAAAGTAGATGTGCTATAGGCCTGAAAATATGCTGTTTGCAGGTGCATTCGTGCATCTTTCAGCCTGGAAATTTTACAGGCTGGGGCAATGAGGGGGTTAACAGGAGTCCACTGGAACTATACATTTAAATATTCTACTAGTACTACTACTAGTACTACCTGTTTGTGTAATGTACATGTTTCTGGCATGCCACAGGCTGGTCAGTTTCTCATTTATTTAAAAAAGGTAATATATGACCCTTTCTCAAAACCTGAACTGGGCTAATGGTCCCACGCTAAAAACAAAGCCGCCAAATTCTGTTTGAAAAGCTGAAACAAGATTGGTGTTTCACAATTACAATAAGCATTTTTAATTAAAGAAGTATTATGATGAAATTGCAGTCCTAATTTGGTAAAGTTGACCATGTGCTTGGTCATGATTATGACAGGAATTTGCTTTTTGTCACTCTGAACTCGTCTTCAAGTTCAAATTTAAACAGTGTGCAACTGAAACTATCTGCCTTCTACATGGACTACATTGTTGCCACATTGATCATTCCATACATGGAACTTAGCCATGATTTAGTCACAAAATAGTGTGAAACTTGTGTAAAAGTGTTGTAAATATGATTGGACGTGATGTAATGTTTGGACGTGATTTGTTGATGACAAAAAAAGTAAATAGCTAACCATGCCTGTTTTTTGCCATTTTTTTACATCAAAACAAAGCTGACTACTTCCGGGTCACTGGTACTACAAAACTAGGATCGGAATATATTGCTGCATTTAGTAGTGCGTTTAGGTTTCAAATTTGATTGGGCGTGATGAAATGACAAGACACTGTCGTTGAAATAAAAACATGGAGAGTAAAGCTAAATAAACCACAAAACAGTTGAGATAAACGATGCAGACTATTCCTGCTGTAAAGACACCCACACTGATGGACTTGTTACAGCAATTTATTCATTTATGAGCCGAGTCGAGCTTGTAAAAAAATATTCTGACTGATGATGGGACGCGTAATGACCGATCGCCGATATTCAGTACTCCATAATATAAATAACACATAAAAAGTTTTCACTTTTGTTTTAATAGGATGAAAAATAAAAGTATTATTCATCTATAAAACAACTGAGTTTTTGGTAGAACTCAGTTGTGGTGAGTCACTTTAAGTTCGTTTAAACATCGGTGCTGGCATCATGTTTTCACGTGGAGTGTTTACACAACTTTCAGTTCATTCACACAAATAAACCGCACTTTTGCTCAAGTAACAAACACATGGTTATCATATGTATTTGTTTATTGAATGTACAACACAATAAAAAAAAATTGAGATGCGTAGCATAATCGTAGGTTTACTTTTAGCGTGGGCAAACATGAGACCATTAGCCCAGTTCAGGTTTTGAGAATGGGTCGCATTATATATATATATATATATCTATATATATATATATATCTATATATATATATATATATATATATCAGAAAATGGTGTCTGAAAAAAATTCTGTAGTAGTATGGGATCAAAATAATGAGAAAAATGTGTCATCCAACACCTTGCACTGTTGCTGAGTGTAATTAGCAAACAGCAGGTACCAGTTTCATCCACTTGGAATAGTGAGGTACACATTACATGATTACGAGATTTATTCAAAGAAAGATATAAAATTATTCACACACCCATTAGTTAAGTCATGAGACAAATTATTAGGACTGAGCAGATTACGTGCCTGAGGCAGTGCCATTGTCAGTTGTTTGCAGGCTGAGTCTACAAAAACATACATGTGTAAAACAACAACATGCTATTATGTAATACATATTCCATAAGTAGCTGCACCCTGTTGGGTGATCCCTAATCTGTTTTTAGACCAGTACAGTCTTATGTTGATGTATTTTAAAAGGTCCAAAGCAGAAATGAATGCTACAGAAAAGCTGTACCTAATTTGGCTAAAGTCATAAAATCATTCCATATATATATCTTTTTTTTTAGCAAAACTGCCAAACCTGCATGGGCTAGTCCCTTTAAAGCATTAAACATTTTAGCAAACTATCATAGTTTCAATGTAAAACTATCACTGTATCATTGACTTTGTACTGATAAATACAAGTACTGTGGTAGTACTTATGTGGTAATACGTGGTACTAGTTAGCAAACACAAGAACAAAACTGTGTGACACATTTACTAGCGAACACAAGAATAAAAATGGGAGTTTGTACCTCTTCCAATAGTTCCAGTCACCAATACTATAGTGCTATTGGGGGGGGGGGGGGGGGGGGGGGTTAGTTGGGACTGGAACAGTTTGAGGGTAGAGGCAATGGCTTCTTCCTCAGAAAGGTTCTACGTCCAGTTCCAGTCACCAATTAACAGTGATGACTGTGTTTACTTAAACTGGTGAAAAGATTAACTATCTTTAAGTTGTTAAAAACATAAGCAAAAAAACGTACTGGATGAGGATGATGGGGGGGGGGGGGGGGAGATAATGTAAATGTAACCAATATTTAAATCAGGCGTGAGCCCTGAAGCAGGTAGTGACTAACTGTCTAACTTTACGATGTGGTCTGAAACTGGGAGGGGGGTGGGGATTAAACTCTGTCTGAGTTGCTGCAATACTGCTTGAAAAGATTTTAACAGCATGTTGATTGTTATGAATCAAAGTTTTGTCTTCATGTGCACAGCCCATTGCCGTTCCGGTTCAGCCTGAGTGGTTGTGGTGTGACAATGGCTGCCGAGCTGGCTCAAGGTCTAGACCTGCTGGAGTTTGGTTGTCATGGTAATGTGGAGCTGGTGACCAGGGATGAGCGGTTCTTCTCACCTCTGCCGCTCAAGACTGTGAGTTTCTTCAGCCCCATAATAATAATAATAATGTACATTTATCATGCGCTCATCAATGCCCTGAGCGCGCACCTGATACATATTTGCCTAAATACAATATTCTATACACACCTAGAGCACAGTCCTACCAAAACAATTTACGTAAGGTATTATATATGGAAACACGCACGCACGCACACACACACACACGCACACGCACAATGACTGTAGCAAAATGGCCAGTTGCTAACACCAGTGTCAATAAAAGATGGGTAGCCAAGCATGCTTGACTGAGAGCATTCCTGTCTCTATATATGTATATAATTTATCTTTGCATTTTCATACCTCTAGTAAAGTCCTACTACTCCTACTACAAGTGCCTTTTATGTTTTCAACTGCCGACAGATGTGACATCATCACCTGATAATGAGATTGTATTCCTTTCCACCTATTGTTTGCAACACATTCATTCTTGACTTTCTGCACTTTTGAACCGTTTCAAAGGCAAGGTTAGGGAACCTTCTGAGAGATGGGGTGGAGCACATATATATATATATCATGGGCTTTTCCGAGGACATAGATACCATCTTACCATGTTACCGCAGTAGCACGTAAAAGATCCCGGTCATTCTGCCAAAAGTGCAGGTGGCAGGTTACAGCTAAACACGCATACACCTTACGTATGTGGCTTTGCATGATGTGACATGGAGCATGGTTGCATGATGTACACAGAACTTGCGCTGAGATGGCTGCAGTTTCATGTGGCACCAGCCCTGCCAGCACTGTAAGTACACCACTTCGGTGGATATTCAAAAAACGCGCTATAAAAAGCTAGTCACTCATGTAGAATCACTTGCGAGCGCAGTGAGTCTGCTCAAGAGAGCGGAGAATGGCGCTATATAAGCAATCATCAATCAATCAATCTTGAACTGAACTGAACTGCACTTTGTTTATAAATTGATTTGGGAACAGAAGTCAGTGCTATGTTGTGTGTGTTTCTCTGTTATGTTGTTTAAAAACATGCATAGTTTTTGTTTGGTTGGAGGTTGTTTTTTGTTTTTGTTTTTAATTTATGGAAATAATCAGTCCACATTTTATGCATGCATGTATGTTTAAGCAGGCCTGTCTGTAAAACTTGTTTGGAATGATATTGGAGTGATAAGGTGTTTGCTAGAGCCACTTGAGGTTGGGGTAATAGTAATTACAATACAATAATACAACTTTGTTGCCAAGTGTCAACACAATTGCACTAGCCTAGCTAGGAACATTTTGTGGTGCCAAGTACACTCATCACACATTCACGCCAATCATAAAACATAATTAAATTACAACAACAGCAAACAAACACCCGGGTAAAAAGTCATTCATAAATAAACACTTGAAAAATCCAGCTGACATGAAGCTGTGCATATCACATAAAACAATGCAGAATACTATTATATATTTTATACAATAGGTTGTCTGGCACCGGCAAAGAGAAAAGGGTGTAGCGGAAAAGCTTTGTAGTCTGGGCCTCAGCGATTCCAGGCTAAATTTAATTCAGACATAATATATACCTATATATCTGTACTATGTATGTAATTTTAGTCAGTAATGGAAGTACTGACTATGTTCACTAGTGCAACTGTTGGCCTGTGGCGAAGAACTGTTGAAATGATTAGTGAAGAGGAGAAGAAATACTGTCATCTTCACCTTGCTGCCTTATGCCTGATATCAGTCAGTGCTTGTGCACCATGTTCATCAGTTCAGCTTGTCTGCACTCTCTCACACACACACACACACACACACACACACACACACACACACACACACACACACACACATCAGACATTGCAAATCAATGTCTTTTTACACACACACACACACACACACACACACACACACACACACACACACACACACACACTCGCTCGCTCGCTCGTCACTCGCACGCACATCAAACATTGCAAATCAATGTCTTAGTAGCCAGATTTCACTTGGTTTTGGCTTTACAGTACTAGATCCTTTTAGTTTTACACATATGGTTGCTGTTGTTCTAATGAACTATGTTGAGTGGCTCCAAACACGTAAAAGGTTCAAAAGAACACTATTTATTAGGACAAACCACAGCATACCTGTTTTAGAACGCTAGCAGTCATTCTTGTTTCCGATTTTTGTGTTGAGTGGAGCTGTACTTGAAGGATACTTACATTTTAGATCAGAGAAGCAGTTGATGCTGTAACAGTATAAGGTTCTGTACAGTCATAAGGTTATATTCCCCCCCCCCCCCACACACAATTTCAGGTGCCTGTGGGCCTACCACCTGTGCTAGCAGGACTCCAGGATGAGCTGGAGCGTTATCTGACTCAGCCAGAGTCTCTCGCCATCCACGACTTCGTGCGCTCTCAGAGGTGAGATTGTCACACCGCTGTCCAACTTCTTGATAACAGTAATAATGAGTATTTACACAGTGCCCTGTCCCACAAATCACAGGAGCTCCTACCTAGCACTTTACATTACAGAGTGTACAATGAACACAGACATGCATGCATGCACCCGCCTTAAGCCCATTCTTAATTGGGCGAATGTTTGTTCGCGAACCTAGTTGGGAGTATTTGGCGAACCTAGTTGGTTCTTAATTGGGCGAACTTTTCTTCGCGAACCTAGTTGGAAGTATTCGTCGAACTGCAAGAAGCTATATTCGGGTCCAAAAAGCTTCGTTCAGCATGTTCTGGGAACATTCGCCCTATTCGACGAACATTGCCTCTGATTGGCTGAGAGCAGAGCTCTCCTGTGGAGGAGGAAGAAATACAAATACAAATGGATGACGGTGTCGCTAGGTTCTTCACTCGCTTTGGAGGGAATTTGTTTATTTGTTGACTTGTGGGAGGCGCAGCCTTGTCTCGGAACCCAGAATGAGATAGTAGTTAGGTGAATTACCCTGTGAGGGATGATTAAAGTATATTGACTGACCTGACTTGACTTTAGCCTTCATTTTCGATCACGCTGTCTGCTGCGCATCTGCTGCAAGTTCGGGCCGAGGCTTGCATCATTACAAGCCAGTTGAGAGCGAAGTAAAGTTTGGCGAACTGTCCGAACCATGTTCGGCGAAATAAAAGTTCAATTAAGAAACGAATCATAGTTTGCTGAACTGTCCGAAGTATGTTTGGCGAACAAACATTCGCCCAGTTAAGAACGGGCTTTAGGGGGACTGGGGCGGAGGGGGGGGGGGGGATGCTTACAACCCCCCCCAAAAAACTCTTGGTTAGGTTACTGAGCTGAAGACAATGAAGAGGGTGTACCTCTGGTGGAGTTTATGTACCTTGTATTCACACACATGCCAGGTGAGAGTTACCGTAGGCGACTCAGGTCTTTGTTGTTGTTGTGCTTGTGTTACGTATTTCAAGTACTAAGTAACTCCCTTGCATGCTGATTGAGCTGAAGACAGCCAGGACTGGAAGGATGGCAGGGTGTTGCCGTTGCACTTTCCACAAGCAGGCTGTTCCAGTCAACAGTGGGGGGGGGAGTGGGGTGGGGGGTGGATTTGAGATAATTTGTTGTGTAATATACAAGGGCCCCCACCCTTGATGTTGTCATGTCGAGGGTATCAAACTGAACATTTACCTACAGTTGTCCCCCCCCCCCCCCCCCCCCGTTCCTGATTTTTTGTTTCTTTTTTGGCCGGACCAGTACAAATAAGTAAACATGATGTTTAACCATAAGGCTTATTAGGGATGGGGGGGGGGGGGGGGACCAGTACAACAGTGGACACGTTGATTGTGGGCCCTTAAACGAAAGAAGAAGAAGACAACAGGGTATGGAAAGAGGACGGCCATGTCTTGGGGTTCTTCTTTTTTAGCGAGGTCTGTTGGGGCTGTACCTGGGGTTGACAGAGATGAGCCTGCGCTGTACTTTGAAGCGGCTGCTCCGTCTGTGTCTTCTCCTACATTCCTGGAGGGACGGCCAGTCGAGGGACTGGTTGGATCATCAGATCCACCCTTGATGTTCGGCGGTAGCGATATTGCACCTAGCAGGATGCCTGTCTCTGCAGTTTCCTGGGCTCCGACTCCTTTGGTACTGTGAGGGTCCCATACAGAGCAGCCCTATACTCCGGCAGTGGCGGACATATGCTTTGTCACAGTTGGCATTAACTGGCAGTTTCCAGTATTTTACTGGTTAAGATCAGCATATACTGGCATGAAAATCAGCAGTTGGCCAGACATACTGGCAGATATTTTGTTTGACCAGTTCTAAAAACAAAAACAATGCAGAGAGATAGAGTGTGTGTCAGGTAGCGGTAGGTGTGTGTGTGTGGTGGTGGTGGTGGGGGGGGGGGGGGTCTAGACAGGGAAGGAAGCTGGGTGTTTGCTAGCATAGCTCTAGCAGTAATATGGATGTCTGTGTATCTGACCATTCACTTGATTGACTGGTTTCCGTAAACCACTTTCATCACCTTATAGACACCACACGAGTTTGATAAATGTCTAGCATGGTCACTGCTTTGTATGCCCAGTCCTTCACTGCTGCAGAGCGTCGCAGCGTTGTGACCGTGTGACATGATTGCAGGTACGCACCGCGCAAGAGACAACCAGAGAGGCTGTACCACAGCAGTGTGTGCCCCGTGCAGACCACCATCGTGGTGGAGAGAAATGCAGCCACTGGGGAGCTCCTGGGTTACAAGGAGGTCAGCTGATGTCTTGTCTGTAGTGACATTGTGATACAGGGGAGACTATGTCTGTATTGACAGTGTGGTACTGAGGGAGACTGGTGTCTGTAGTGACAGCGTGGTAGAGAGGGAGGCTAGTCTCTGTAGCGACAGTGACAGTGTGGTACGGAGGGAGGCTAGTCTTTGTAGCGACAGTGACAACGTGGTACAGAGGGAGGCTAGTCTCTGTAGTGACAGTGTGGTACAGAGGGAGACCAGTGTTTGTAGTGACCATGACAGTGAGACACAGAGAGATAAGTGTACTACAGAGGGAGACCAGTGTCTGTAGTGACAGTATAATACAGAGGGAGACCAGTGTCTGTAGTGACCATGACAGTGTGATACAGAGAGATAAGTGTACTACAGAGGGAGACCAGTGTTTGTAGTGACAGTGACAGTATGATACAGAGGGAGACCAGAGTTTGTAGTGACAATGACAGTGTGATACAGAGGGAGACCAGTGTCTGCAGTGACAGTGTGATACAGAGGGAGACTAGTGTCTGTAGTGACAGTGTGATACAGAGGGAGACCGGTGTCTGTAATGACTGTGGTACAGAAGGAGACCAGTGTCTGTTAATGACAGTATGATACAGAGGGAGACCAGTGTTTGTAGTGACAGTGTGATACAGAGGGAGACCAGTGTTTGTAGTGACAGTGACAGTGTGATACAGAGGGAAACCAGTGTTTGTAGTGACAGTGACAGTGTGATACAGAGGGAGACCAGTGTTTGTAGTGACAGTGTGATACAGAGGGAGACCAGTGTTTGTAGTGACAGTGTGATACAGGGGGAGACAATGTCTGCAGTGACAGTGTGATACAGAGGGAGACTAGTGTCTGTAGTGACAGTGTGATACAGAGGGAGACCGGTGTCTGTAATGACTGTGGTACAGAAGGAGACCAGTGTCTGTTAATGACAGTATGATACAGAGGGAGACCAGTGTTTGTAGTGACTGTGACAGTATGATACAGAGGGAGACCAGAGTTTGTAGTGACAATGACAGTGTGATACAGAGGGAGACCAGTGTCTGCAGTGACAGTGTGATACAGAGGGAGACTAGTGTCTGTAGTGACAGTGTGATACAGAGGGAGACCAGGGGTCTGTAATGACTGTGGTACAGAAAGGGGACCAGTGTCTGTTAATGACAGTATGATACAGAGGGAGACCAGTGTTTGTAGTGACAGTGTGATACAGAGGGAGACCAGTGTTTGTAGTGACAGTGACAGTGTGATACAGAGGGAAACCCAGTGTTTGTAGTGACAGTGACAGTGTGATACAGAGGGAGACCAGTGTTTGTAGTGACAGTGTGATACAGAGGGAGACCAGTGTTTGTAGTGACAGTGTGATACAGAGGGGAGACAGTGTCTGTAGTGACAGTGTGATACAGAGGGAGACCAGGGGTCTGTAATGACTGTGTACGAAAGGGGACCAGTGCTGTAATGACGTGATACAGAGGGAGACCAGTGTTTGTAGTGACTGTGACAGTATGATACAGAGGGAGACCAGAGTTTGTAGTGACAATGACAGTGTGATACAGAGGGAGACCAGTGTCTGCAGTGACAGTGTGATACAGAGGGAGACTAGTGTCTGTAGTGACAGTGTGATACAGAGGGAGACCGGTGTCTGTAATGACTGTGGTACAGAAGGAGACCAGTGTCTGTTAATGACTGTATGATACAGAGGGAGACCAGTGTTTGTAGTGACAGTGTGATACAGAGGGAGACCAGTGTTTGTAGTGACAGTGACTGTGTGATACAGAGGGAAACCCGTGTTTGTAGTGACAGTGACAGTGTGATACAGAGGGAGACCAGTGTTTGTAGTGACAGTGTGATACAGAGGGAGACCAGTGTTTGTAGTGACAGTGTGATACAGGGGGAGACAGTGTCTGTAGTGACAGCGTGATACAGAGGGAGACCAGTGTCTGTAGCAACCGTGTGATACAGAGGGAGACCAGTGTTTGTAGTGACAGTGACAGTGTGATACAGGGGGAGACAGTGTCTGTAGTGACAGTGACAGGGGGAGACAGTGTCTGTAGTGACAGTGTGATACAGAGGGAGACAGTGTCTGTAGTGACAGTGTGATACAGAGGGAGACCAGTGTCTGCAGTGACAGTGTGATACAGAGGGAGACCAGTGTCTGTAGTGACGGTGACCGTGTGATACAGAGGTAGACCAGTGTCTGTAATGACAGTGCCAATGTGATACAGTTACAGTGTGAGACAGAGGGCGATCACTGTCTTTAGTGACAGTGTGATACAGAGGGAGACTGGTGTATGTAGTTAGACCTAGAGTATGGGGTGGAGGGGTGGGGAGGCTAACATCTGTAGTTCTAGTATGGTACAGAAGGAGACTTTGTAAGGATACTTAAAGGTCAGTAGACATTTTTGTGTGATAACGTGACAGCATGAGTGTTATGGCACAGGTAGACATCAGATGTTCTAAACAGAAGTAAGGAGCAATTGTCAACTAGAGCAAGATTGTGACACAGACTGATTATTTGTTGTAATGTTGATGATGTGTTGGAATCCGTTTTTGAACATTATTAAGCACACTTTTCATTTACCTGTGTGTGCAGGGAGTACATGGATGTATTGGAATCCATTTTTGAACATTATTAAGCATACTTTTCATTTACCTGTGTGTGCGTGAATGTATTGGAATCCATTTTTGAACATTATTAAGCATACTTTTCATTTACCTGTGTGTGCAGAGTACTGGATTATTGGAACCATTTTTGAACATTATTAAGCATACTTTCATTTGCCTGTGTGTGCAAGGAGTACGTGGATGTATTGGAATCTGTTTTTGAACATTATTAAGCATACCTTTCATTTACCTGTGAGTGCGTGGAGTACTTGGATGTACTGGAACCCATTTTTGAACATTATTAAGCATACTTTTCATTTACCTGTGTGTGCGTGAATGTATTGGAATCCATTTTTGAACATTATTAAGCATACTTTTCATTTACCTGTGTGTGCAGGGAGTACCTGGATTCATTGGAACCCATTTTTGAACATTATTAAGCATACTTTTCATTTACCTGTGTGTGCAGGGAGTACCTGGATTCATTGGAACCCATTTTTGAACATTATTAAGCATACTTTTCATTTACCTGTGAGTGCAAGGAGTACGTGGATGTACTGGAACCCACTTTTGAACATTATTAAGCATACTTTTCGTTTACCTGTGTGTGCGTGAATGTATTGGAATCCATTTTTCAACATTATTAAGCATACTTTTCGTTTACCTGTGTGTGCAAGGAGTACCTGGCAGACAGCAGTAAGACCTCGCGGAATTCACTCTCATTGGACAGAGCACCTGGTCCTTCTTACGGGGACGTCAGGGGATCTGCTGCCAACTTCCCATTCTGGCCAGGTTGGTAGTCATTGTGCACAGTGATTCACTGCCTTTTTTCTAGCCACGTAGTAGTCATTGGATACAGTGATGCACTTGTTCTTTTCAGCCAGGTTGGTAGTCGTTGTGCACAGTGATTCACAGCCTTTTTCTAGCCACGTAGTAGTCATTGGATACAGTGATGCACTTGTTCTTTTCAGCCAGGTTGGTAGTCGTTGCGCACAGTGATTCACAGCCTTTTTTCTAGCCACGTAGTAGTCATTGGATACAGTGATGCACTTGTTCTTTTCAGCCAGGTTGGTAGTCGTTGTGCACAGTGATTCACTGCCTTTTTCCAGCCATAGGTAGTCATTGGATACAGTGATGCACTGCTCTTTTCAGCCAGGTGGGTAGTAATTGTATACAGTGACTGACTGCCCTCTCCAGCCATGCAGGTGGGCATTGTATACAGTGATTGACTGCCATCTCCAACCAAGTTACCATGTAGGCAGGCATTGTATACAGTGATTGACTGCCATCTCCAGCCAGGGAGGTAGTTACTGTATACAATGATTCACTGCTATCACCAGCCGCAGAGGTAGTCATTGTATACAGTGATTCACTGCCATCTCCAGCCAGCTAAATGGTCACTGTGGTCAGTGATTCATTATTCTTTCAGGATCATGCTCTATTCTCGCTCACTCTTTATTTTTTATGCTACTGAAATAACAAATCAGTTACAGGCAGACTGGTCTTTGACGTGGTGTTTTAAATTTCCACCCAGTATTGCATTGCCCAGTATACAGTTCCTCAACTTCTTCTTCTGAAAATGTTGTATATATATATGAGTGTAACTGTTTAACTTCCAGTTTTGCTAGATCTTTTATTTTTTATTTTTACAGTATTTATATATATATATATGTAGATAGATATTCACTCTTCTAATTCTATCACTTTCCTTTATTCATTTAAACCTTTCTCTTTTTAAAAACCTTTTTTTCAGTCTCATTGCCCTGATGTGTGACAGGTGTGTGTGTGTGTGATTGTGTGCATGCATGCATGCGTGTGCGAGTCAGTGTGTGTGCGTGCGTGTGTGTGTGCATTCATGTTGTGTTTGTAAAGAACATGTAAGCGCTTAGGGCCTGTGCGGGTTAGGCGCTCATTATTATTATTATTACTGTGGATTTTTTTTTTCCTCTCTCTTTCTCTACTCCCCCCCCCCCCCCCCCCCCCCCCCCTTGAAAATTCAGATTTGTATTTGTCTTACTTTGCTGATTTCGTATGTTGCGAAGATTTAGTTTTTTGTTTTGTTCTTAAGATGTATTTTAGTTTGACGCAATTATTTGTATTGTTTAGTGTATTGTATGTTGCTGTGTTTGTCATCAGGGATTTGTAAAAAGGCCAACTTGTGCTTAAATCTATCATTGTGTAATAAAGTGTTATCTTATATTATTTTCTGTATAGTGTCTAACTTCAACATTATGAAGACTGGCAGTTTTAGTGCATGCTGGGTTATGTTGTTGTTTCCATAATCCACCGAACTCTGACGTGGACTACAGGATCTTTAACATGCGTATGTGATCTTTTTGCATGCGTATACGCACAATTGACTTGCTTGTTGTCATGGCTACAGGAGGCCTGGATGAGCCATTGCTGGAAAAGCTAGAGGATGTAGAGGCTGAGACCACAACACTCAATTTCGACACAGGTAAGCACCGTCAACGCTGAAGTTCTTGCGCAGATTAACTCATTGCTTTGGACAGCTCCTGGTTGTCATGCACACAGCGTACACCACCACCGGTGCTTTGACAGCTTCCCGGTTGCGGCTTTAGACAGCTCCCCTGGTGTCATACCGTAACCCAGCAAACATGCTGGATTTAATCCAGATCTGCTCAGAAGTATTGGCCAGAAGAAGGCCCGGTGATTCTTGCTTTTGGACCTGATCCGTTTGGCCAAAACCTGTCACAGTCAGCCAGAACCAAATCAGACCCTGGCTGGTTTTCCACAATATGATCCGGGCCAGATTTGTGGAAGAACGCAATCAAGTTTAAAAGTGGGAAACTGGTAGCAGGCCGATTGCATTCTGCCAGAACCAGGCTCAAGGTTTCTTGCTTACTGGCTTGTTTCTGGACCAGATGCGTTTGGCCAAAACCTGACCAGGACATCTGGATTGGGGAGGAGTGGCGGAGTGGTTACTTCACATACTGAACTCAGAGTCCAGAAGTCAAGTAAGGGTTCAAATCCTGCATGAGCCAAACACGTTAAAGGTTAAAAAGAACGCTGTTTCTTAGGACGAAACACAACGTGTGAATTTCCCTGGTTTTGTGCTTGAAAAAAGGGGATTACCCCGAAAAGTTGCATGTTGTGTTTCATCCTAATAAGTAGTGTTCTTTTTAACCTTTCATGTGTTTGGATCTAATTTTGGAATGCTAGCAGACATTCTTGTTGCAGATTATTTATTTATTTATTTATTTATTTATTTATCTCTTGCGTGCGTTTTGTGCTGTAGACTTGCTGAAAGTGGCCCCAGGATTGCCTGACGGAATGACGTTCAAGGACGTGGTGTCGAACTCCCCTCCAGCCTCCCTTCCAGTTCCACAGGGCAAGGGCGCCGCCCCCGAGGTCATCAATCTGGCTGACATCTTGGCCGACACTGGTGACTTTGACCTTGGGGACAGCGAGGATGAGGAGTCTGCGAAGGAAGAGAAGGAGGTGAGAGGCGGTCGTGGGAATGGATGAAGCAGTGGTCGCTGTTTTGTTATCTCTGCCGTTGTTTTCTGTGGCCGTTAACGGGAGTTCCTTAACTGATTTATTGACTCAGTGAATGCCTATTTTGTGGTTGTTTCGGTTGACTGCTTTGTTGTGCGCGGAACTTTTTTTGAATGCCTAGGGCACTGTCCTCAGTTAGCTGTTATTCCAAAGTTAAACCACCCTGATTAGAGACCACCCTGATAATAGACCGCCCTGATGAGATTGAGACATCACCCTGATGAGAGACCACCCTGATGAGGACCATCCTGATGAGAGACCACTCAGATAATAGACCACCGTGATGAAAGACCACCCTGATGAGATTGAGACACCACCCTGAGGAGAGACCACCCTGATGAGAGACCATCCTGATGAGAGACCACCCGGATGAGAGATCATCCTGATGAGAGATCACCCTGATGAGAGACCACCCAGATGAAAGACCATCTTGTTGAGATACCATCCTGATGAGAGACCACCCTGATAATAGACAACCCTGATGAGAGACCATCCTGATGAGATACCGTCCTGAGAGACCAGACCACTCCTCTTTTTCAGAATAAGGCCCCAGAAACTTTGCCCATGATAATTATTTCCTAGCAAGTGGACCCCAGACATAAGACCCGTTTTATTGTTTTAGACTAGTCATAGTAGGGGATTTGCAGTAGGTTGTGTGTGTGCGTGTAATGGAAAAGAACATTTATACGGCGCTTACTCCATGGCAGGGCCTTTGCCCCTGTGGGGTGCGCGTGCGTGTGTTTGTGGTATGTGTGTTTGTGGTGTGTGTGTGTTGGTGCATGTGTGTGTGTGTGTTTGTGCATGTGTTTGTGGCGTGCATGTTTGTGGTCTTGTTCGTGGCGCGTGCGCGTGTATGCACACGTACGTGTGTGTGTGTGTGTGGGGTGCGTGTGTGTGTTTGTGGTATGTGTGTTTGTGGTGTGTGTGTGTTGGTGTGTTTGTGCATGTGTTTGTGGCGTGCATGTTTGTGGTCTTGTTCGTGGTGCGTGCGCGTGTATGCACACGTACGTGTGTGTGTGTGTGTGTGTGTGTCTGTATGTATGTGCATGCGTGCACAAAGCGGCATCAGTTTTGTATTGCTGCCGTGACAGTTCTGATTGGTCTGTCTTTTCAGGAGCGTGACACTGCAGCCACGTCACAGCTGGGCAAAAGTGAGAGTCTTGAGGACCTTGTGCAGGTAATCATTGCTTGGATTGCTTGGTGGGCTGCTTGCTGGCTTGCTGGCTTGCTTGCTTAGTAGTTCACTGATTGGGTCATAGATTGGGTTTGGTTAGCCCATGCAGCCCAGTAGAGTGTACAGTGTATTAAGATGGTTGACTGCACCTGTGCCTGTAGAGTGTCCAGGTGTGTTGGAATGGTTGTTTGGCACCTGTGTCTGTAGAGTGTACAGGTGTCATGGAACGGTTGTCTGGCACCTGTGACCGTAGAGTGTACAGGTGTATTGGAATGGTTGCCTAGCACCTGTGTCTGTAGAGTGTACAGGTGTATTGGAATGGTTGCCTAGCACCTGTGTCTGTAGAGTGTACAGATGTATTGGAATGGAGACTGGCACCTGTGTCTGTAGAGTGTCCAGGTGTGTTGGAATGGTTGTCTGGCATATGTGTCTCCAGAGTGTACAGGTGTATTGGAATGGTTGTTTGGCACCTGTGTCTGTAGAGTGTACAGGTGTCATGAAACATTTGTCTGGCACCTGTGACCGTATAGTGTACAGGTGTATTGGAATGGTTGCCTAGCACCTGTGTCTGTAGAGTGTACAGGTGTATTGGAATGGTTGCCTAGCACCTGTGTCTGTAGAGTGTACAGATGTATTGGAATGGAGACTGGCACCTGTGTCTGTAGAGTGTCCAGGTGTGTTGGAATGGTTGTCTGGCATATGTGTCTCCAGAGTGTACAGGTGTATTGGAATGGTTGCCTGGCACCTGTGCCTGTAAAGTGTACAGGTGTCTTGGAATGGTTGTCTGGCACCTGTGTCTGTAGAGTGTACAGGTGTATTGGAATGGTTGCCTAGCACCTGTGTCTGTAGAGTGTACAGGTGTATTAGAACAGTTGCCTAGCACCTGTGTCTGTAGAGTGTACAGGTGTATTGGAATGGTTGCCTAGCACCTGTGTCTGTAGAGTGTCCAGGTGTGTTGGAATGATTGTCTGGCACCTGTGCCTGTAGATTGTACAGGTGTGTTGGAATGGTTGTCTGGCACCTGTATCTATGGAGTGTACAGGTGTGTTGGAATGGTTGTCTGGCACCTGTGTCTGTAGAGTGTACAGGTGTCTCAAAATGGTTGCCTGGCACCTGTGCATTTAGTGTGTACAGGTGTCTTGGAATAGTTGGCTGGCACCTGTGCCTGTAAAATTGACCGTAATTTCCGTACTACAAGGTGCTTCTGGATATAAAGTGTACCCCCAAATGTTTGCTAAAAGCAAAAAATCTGGAAATAAGATGCTGCTGAATATATATGGTGCAACTTTGGTGGTGTCGTAGCCAGTGAGCAAAACATGGCGGACACCTGCGTCAGACACAACGGAAAGTGCAGTCATTCTGGAAAATGGAAACGTTCAGTGACTTTGCCGTTTACAAAAAAATTGAACTGATCAGAACAGTGTATGCCCTGGCATCATTTTTAGAAGACAAACAGTGCAGTAGACAATCAGGCAGCCCACCATTTTCTCTCATTCGTATTGACTGTCGGTGTGCATTTTGCTTCAAGTGGACTTTCAGTTGTCTGCAAGAACCCCCACAAAGAAAGACAGACTTAAAACATGGGGCAAAGCTCATGTTGGACATTTTTTCAGGTGGCTGTTCGGTTGTCCACGAATACACGCAAAGACAGCATAATATTATTGGGCAGATCTCCTGGACATTCAATCGTCCACAGAGACACCCACAAAGATGGAACAAGAACAGTGGGCGGAGCTCAGTGTGGATATTGTTTCAGATGGACATTCGGTTATTCACAAAGATGCCCATAAACACAGAATAAGAAGTGGGCAGGTCTCATGGTGGATATTGTTTCAGGTGGATGTTCAGTCTTCCATGAAGATGCCCACAAAAACAAATAAGAACAGTGGGCAGATCTCATGGAGGCTGCTGTTTCAGGTGGCCATTCAGTCATCCACGGAGGCAGCCACAAAGACAAAATAAGCACTGGGCAGATCTCGTGGTGGCCATTTTCTGTGGGTGGCCATTCAGTCACCCATAAAGACCCAGGCAGATCTCGTGGTGGACATTGTTTCAGGTGGATGTTCAGTCATCCATGGAGATGGCCACAAGACAGAATAAGAACGAGTGGGCAGATCTCATGGAGGCTGTTGTTTCAAGTGGATGTTCAGTCATCCATGAAGACAGCCACAAGACAAAATAAGAACAAGTGGGCAGATCTCTTGGAGGCTGTTGTTTCAAGTGGATGTTCAGTCATCCATGGAGACAGCCACAAAGACAAAATAAGAACAAGTGGGCAGATCTCATGGAGGCTGATGTTTCAGGTGGACGTGCAGTCATCCACGAAGAAGGCCACAAAGACAAAATAAGAACAATGGGCAGATCTCATGGAGGCTGTTGTTTCAGGTGGACGTGCAGACATCCACGAAGAAGGCCACAAAGACAAAATAAGAACAAATTTGCAGATCTCATGGAGGCTGTTGTTTCAGGTGGACGTGCAGTCATCCATGAAGAAGGCCACAAAGACAAAATAAGAACAAATTTGCAGATCTCATGGAGGCTGTTGTTTCAGGTGGACGTGCAGTCATCCATGAAGAAGGCCACAGAGACAAAATAAGAACAAATTTGCAGATATGGAGGCTGTTGTTTCAGGTGGACGTGCAGTCATCCACGAAGACAGCCACAAAGACAAAATAAGAACAATGGACAGATCTCATGGAGGCTGTTGTTTCAGGTGGACGTCAAGCCAACCACGAAGATGGCCACAAAGAAAAGCGGAGGAGAAGAAGGAGCAGTGGGCCATCAAGGTGGACATCAACTTTCCGGTGACCGACTTCTACAAGCGCATCCCGGATATGGCCTACAAGGTGACCTTGACCAAAGCCCCAGTAGTTCCGGTGTTGTAATAATAATGTATGCCTGTACTGTGTAAAAATACTGGTAAAGGAAACAGTAACTTTCACCTGGCCCATGAGTAAATACAAGGTACATAAGCTCTATCAAAGTATGAGGATTTACCTTAGGTGGGGTTTATGTACCCTGTGTTTACTTGCATGCTAGGTGACAGTTGCTGTAGGTGATTCAGGTCCCCTGATGCATTCATGTGGCATCTTTCCAGCACCAGTTGACTCCCTTCATTTGCTGGGCCTTGAAAGTCTGAACAAAATGACAAATTCAGGTTTTGAGAGTTTGAGAATGTTTGCTTCTCTTGCCCAAACAGAATGACTCCCTGATTGAGAGTTTGAGAATGTTTGCTTCTCTTGCCCAAACTGAATGACTCCCTGATTGAGAGTTTGAGAATGTTTGCTTCTCTGACCTTAACAGAATGACTCCCTGATTGAGAGTTTGAGAATGTTTGCCTCTCTTGCCCAAACAGAATGACTCCCTGATTGAGAGTTTGAGAATGTTTGCCTCTCTTGCCCAAACAGAATGACTCCCTGATTGAGAGTTTGAGAATGTTTGCTTCTCTTGCCCAAACAGAATGACTCCCTGATTGAGAGTTTGAGAATGTTTGCTTCTCTGACCTTAACAGAATGACTCCCTGATTGAGAGTTTGAGAATGTTTGCCTCTCTTGCCCAAACAGAATGACTCCCTGATTGAGAGTTTGAGAATGTTTGCCTCTCTTGCCCAAACAGAATGACTCCCTGATTGAGAGTTTGAGAATGTTTGCCTCTCTTGCCCAAACAGAATGACTCCCTGATTGAGAGTTTGAGAATGTTTGCCTCTCTTGCCCAAACAAAATGATAACTGGTAGCATTGTTTTCACAGTGTCTCTTGCACTGTCAGAGATAACTGGTAGTGTTGTTTTCACAGTGTCTGTTGCACTGTATGAGATCACTGGTAGCATTGTTTTCACATTGTCTGTTGCACCGTAAGAGGTAACTGGTAGCATTGTTTAAGCACTGTCTATTGCACTGTAAGAGGTAACTGGTTACTTTGTTTTTACACTGTCTGATGCATTGTCAGAGGTAACTGGTAGCATTGTTTTCGCAGTGTGTGTTGCACTGTCAGAGGTAACTGGTAGCGTTGTTTTCACAGTGTCTGTTGCACTGTCAGAGGTAACTGGAAGGGTTATTTTTGCAGTGTCTGTTGTGATGTCAGAGCTAACTGGTAGTGTTGTTCTTTGCAGTGGTAATTACGCTGTACAGATTTATTGTTAGCTTCATTTTGCAGTGGCTGTTCGCCATATGAGCTAACCAGTAGCTTTTTTTTCTTTCAGTGCCTTTTTTTGTTGTTGGTAAAAGCTAACTGGTGGTGTTGTTTTTGCAGTGGCCGTTTGAGCTGGACGTATTCCAGAAACAGGCGATTCTCCACCTGGAAAAGCACGAGAGTGTCTTCGTTGCTGCCCACACCTCTGCCGGCAAAACTGTCATTGCTGAGTACGCCATCGCCCTCTCCCTCAAGCACATGACCAGGTGGGACCTCCCGTGATTTACTGGTGTATTTTATGAACAGGGTCATTCTCCAAAGCTGCGTACCAAAAGTGTGACATTTGCTGCCAAAATCCAAAACGTCCTGACTACTTCATGCAGGACACTCGGGACCACTGCATGAAGTAGTCAGGACACTCGGGACCACTGCATGATGTAGTCAGGACACTCAGGACCACTTCATGATGTAGTCAGGACACTCGGGACCACTGCATGATGTAGTCAGGACCCTCAGGACCACTGCATGAAGTAGTCAGGACCACTGCATGATGTAGTCAGGACACTCAGGACCACTGCATGATGTAGTCAGGACACTCAGGACCACTGCATGATATAGTCAGGACACTCAGGACCACTGCATGATGTAGTCAGGACACTCAGGACCACTGCATGATGTAGTCAGGACACTCAGGACCACTGCATGATGTAGTCAGGACACTCGGGACCACTGCATGATGTAGTCAGGACACTCAGGACCACTGCATGATGTAGTCAGGACACTCGGGACCACTGCATGATGTAGTCAGGACACTCGGGACCACTGCATGATGTAGTCAGGACACTCGGGACCACTGCATGATGTAGTCAGGACACTCAGGGACCACTGCATGAGTAGTCAGGACACTCAGGACCACTGCATGAAGTAGTCAGGACACTCGGACCACTGCATGAAGTAGTCAGGACACTCAGGACCACTGCATGAAGTGTAGTCAGGACACTCAGGACCACTGCATGAGTAGTCAGGACACTCAGGACCACTGCATGATGTAGTCAGGACACTCGGACCACTGCATGAAGTAGTCAGGACACTCAGGACCACTGCATGAAGTAGTAGGACACTCAGGACCACTGCATGATGTAGTAGGAACTCAGGACCACTGCATGATGTAGTCAGGACACTCGGGACCACTGCATGAAGTGTCAGGACATCAGGACCACTGCATGATGTAGTCAGGACACTCAGGGACCACTGCATGAAGTAGTCAGGACACTCAGGACCACTGCATGAGTAGTCAGGACACTCAGGACCACTGCATGAGTAGTCAGGACCACTGCATGAGTAGTCAGACACTCAGGACCACTGCATGATGTAGTCAGACACTCAGGACCACTGCATGATGTAGTCAGGACACTCAGGACCACTGCATGAGTAGTCAGGACACTCAGGACCACTGCATGAAGTAGTCAGGACACTCAGGACCACTGCATGATGTAGTCAGGACATCAGGACCACTGCATGATGTAGTCAGGACCACTGTATGAAGTAGTCAGGACACACGGGACCACTGCATGAAGTAGATGATGTAGTCAGGACACTCAGGACCACTGCATGAAGTAGATGATGTATTCAGGACTCTCAGGACCACTGCATGATGTAGTCAGGATGCTCAGGACCACTGCATGATGTAGTCAGGACCCACGGGACCACTGCATGAAGTAGTCAGGACACTCAGGACCACTGCATGATGTAGTCAGGACCACTGCATGAAGTAGTCAGGACACTCAGGACCATTGCATGATGTAGTCTGAACACTCAGGACCACTGCATGATGTAGTCAGGACACTCAGGACCACTGCATGAAGTAGTCAGGACACTCAGGACCACTGCATGAAGTAGTCAGGACACTCAGGATCCACTGCATGAAGTAGTCAGGACACTCAGGACCACTGCATGAAGTAGTCAGGACACTCAGGACCACTGCATGATGTAGTCAGGACACTCAGGACCACTGCATGAAGTAGTCAGGACACTCAGGACCACTGCATGAAGTAGTCTGGACACTCAGGACCACGTTATGATGTCATCAGGACACTCAGGACCACTGCATGATGTAGTCAGGACACTCAGGACCACTGCATGAAGTAGTCTGGACACTCAGGACCACGTTATGATGTCATCAGGACACTCAGGACCACTGCATGATGTAGTCAGGACACTCAGGACCACTGCATGAAGTAGTCAGGACACTCAGGACCACGTTGTGATGTCGTCAGGACAACTGCATGAAATCTGGACCATTGTATGCATTGCTTTTGTTGTTGTTGCAGAACTGTGTACACATCCCCGATCAAAGCCCTGTCCAATCAGAAGTTCCGTGACTTCAAGACAACATTCGGTGATGTGGGGCTGATCACTGGCGATGTGCAGATCAACACGTCGGCTGCCTGTCTCATCATGACCACCGAGATTCTTAGGTAATTCTTGCTGTGTGTGCATGCACATGTGTGTGTGTATTGGTGTCTTTGAGTGTGCATGTGTGTGTGTTGGTGTCATTGAGTATGCATGTGTGTTGATGTCATTGAGTGTGCATGTGTGTGTATTGGTGTCATTGAGTATGCATGTGTGTGTTGGTGTCATTGAGTATGCATGTGTGTTGATGTCATTGAGTGTGATGTGTGTGTGTTGGTGTCATTGAGTTGCATGTGTGTGTGTGTTGGTGTCATTGAGTATGCATGTGTGTTGTGTCATTGAGTGTGCATGTGTGTGTGGGGTGGTGTGTGTGTTGGTGCATTGAGTGTGCATGTGTGTGTGTATTGGTGTCTTTGAGTGTGCATGTGTGTGTGTTGGTGTCATTGAGTATGCATGTGTGTGTGTGTATGTGTGTTGGTGTCATTGAGTATGCATGTGTGTTGATGTCATTGAGGGTGTGTGTGTGTTGGTGTCATTGAGTGTGCATGTGTGTGTGTGTGTTGGTGTCATTGAGTATGCATGTGTGTTGGTGTCATTGAGTGTGCATGTGTGTGTGGGGGGGTTGGTGTCATTGAGAGTGCATGTGTGTGTTGGTGTCATTGAGTGTGCATGTGTGTGTTGGTGTCATTGAGTGTGCATATGTGTGTGTTTGTTGGTGTCTTTGAGTGTGCATGTACGTGTGTGTGTGCGTTGGTGTCATTGAGTGTGCATGTATGTGTGTGTGTGTGTTGGGGTGTGCATGTGTAGTGTGTGTCTGTGTGTGGAATTGTATGTTGTGTGTGTGTAGAGGGGGGTTGGGGGGGGGGGGGGGGAGGTTAACATGTGTATTGTGATATATGTATTAGTGTCACTGCACCTGTGGGTGAGACAAAGAGAGAGGTAACTTATGTTAATGTTTGTTGGGTTAAGGGTCTGAGCCTTATGCTGGGCCTGGCACCGTACTGTTGTATGTGTTCTTAGGTCTTGGCTTACAGTGGATCTTACATCACAGTGTTACCGTCTTCTCTCTGTCTAGGTTCTAGGTCTGTGTGTTTGTAACATACTGTTATATCTATTCTTAGGTCTTGGCTTACAGTTGACCTTACGTCACAGTGTTACTGTCTTCTCTGTGTCTACGTTCTAGGTCTGTGTGTTTAGGTTCTAGGTCTGTGCCATATTCTGGGTCTGACACTGTACTGTGTTGTGTGTTAGATCTGTGCTGTACAAGGGGTTTGACACCACACTGTGTTGTGCTTTAGATATGTGCCATATCTAGGTCTAGGTCTGTGCTGTACAATGGATTTGACAAATATTGTGTTGTGTTTTAGATCTGTGCCATATTCTGGGTCTGACACCATGCTGTATTGTGTTCTAGGTCTGTGCTGTACAATGGATTTGACACACACACTGCTTTGTGTTTTAGATCTGTGGCATATTCTGGGTCTGACACCGCACTGTGTTGTGTTCTGTTCTGTGTCTGTGCTGTACAATGGGTTTGACACTTATTGTGCTGTGTTTTAGGTCTGTGCCATATTGTAGGTCTGACACCACACTGTGTTGTGTTCTGTTCTGTGTCTGTGCTGTACAATGGGTTTGACACTTATTGTGCTGAGTTTTAGGTCTGTGCCATATTGTAGGTCTGACACCACACTGTGTTGTGTTCTGTGTCTGTGCTGTACAATGGGTTTGACACTTATTGTGTTGTGTTTTAGGTCTGTGCCATATTGTAGGTCTGACACCATACTGTCTTGTGTTCTAGGTCTGTTCTGTACACTGGGTTTGACACCATGTTGTGTTGTGTGTTCTAGGTCTGACACTGTACTATGTGTGTTCTAGGTCTATGCTGTACAATGGGTCTAACACTATATTGTGTTGTATTCAAGGTCTGACACTACACTGTTGAGTTCTAGATCTATGCTGTACACTGGGTCTGACACCATACTGTGTTGTGTTCTAGGTCTGACACCATACTGTGTTGTGTTCTAGGTCTGACACCACATTGTGTTGTGTTCTAGGTCTATGCTGTACAATGGGTCCGATGTCATACGGGATCTGGAGTGGGTGATCTTTGATGAGGTCTTACACACATTGTGTTGTGTTCTAGGTCTTGCTACAATGTCGAGTCATAGGATCTAGTGGGTGATCTTTGTAGGTCATTCTAAGTTCAGATTGTGTTTGTGTTTAGTAGTAACAATTTGTTGTAGCTATTGTAAGGGTAGGTTGGGAACTGTGTGATCTGATGTTAGTAACTACATCTACGATTAAGGTGGTGGTAAATGTATATTCATTGTGTTGGTACATCTACATCATAATGTGGTGTATTGTATATTGCATTGTGGTGTGGTGCGGGAGGATGTTGATCATGTTGCACACATCTACATCATTTATTGTGGTGTATTGTGCTTTTTTTGTATTTTTGGTGTGGTGACGAGTGAGTATTGTGGTGTATGTTGTGATGATTGCATTGTTGTTTGCACGGAGGATCGTGCTGGAATTTTCATGTGCCACAACACATAAAAGGGGGCTGTGTTGCATTGTGGCAGAGAGGTGTGCTGGGGGATGGTTTGTACTGTGTTGTGATGTCCAGAGTTTTGACGAGTGTGTATTGTGGTTACTGCTTGTGATGTGTTGTGTCACATTTGTATTGATTGTATGTGTTGTATACATTGTGGCATGTGTTGTGTCACAGGGGTAGTGTGTATTGATCATGTGCTGACTAACACTTGTATTGTGATGTGTTGTGTCACAGTGTATTGTTTGTGATGTGTTGTATTACATTGTCTTGTGATGTGTTGTGTCACAGTGTATTGTATTGTGATGTGTTGTATTACATTGTCTTGTGATGTGTTGTGTCACAGTGTATTGTATTGTGATGTGTTGTATTACATTGTATTGTGATGTGTTGTGTCACAGTGTATTGTATTGTGATGTGTTGTATTACATTGTATTGTGATGTGTTGTGTCACAGTGTATTGTATTGTGATGTGTTGTATTACATTGTATTGTGATGTGTTGTGTCACAGTGTATTGTATTGTGATGTGTTGTATTACATTGTATTGTGATGTGTTGTGTCACAGTGTATTGTATTGTGATGTGTTGTATTACATTGTCTTGTGATGTGTTGTGTCACAGTGTATTGTATTGTGATGTGTTGTATTACATTGTATTGTGATGTGTTGTGTCACAGTGTATTGTATTGTGATGTGTTGTTCACATTGTATTGTGATGTGTTGTGTCAAGTATTGTATTGATGTGTTGTATTACATTGTATTGTGATGTGTTGTGTCACAGTGTATTGTATTGTGATGTGTTGTATTACATTGTATTGTGATGTGTTGTGTCACAGTGTATTGTATTGTGATGTGTTGTATTACATTGTTTGTGATGTGTTGTGTCACAGTGTATTGTATTGTGATGTGTTGTATTACATTGTATTGTGATGTGTTGTGTCACAGTGTATTGTATTGTGATGTGTTGTATTACATTGTATTGTGATGTGTTGTGTCACAGTGTATTGTATTGTGATGTGTTGTATTACATTGTCTTGTGATGTGTTGTGTCACAGTGTATTGTATTGTGATGTGTTGTATTACATTGTCTTGTGATGTGTTGTGTCACAGTGTATTGTATTGTGATGTGTTGTATTACATTGTATTGTGATGTGTGTTCACAGTGTTTGTTTGTATGTTGTATTACTTGTATTGTGATGTGTTGTGTCACAGTGTATTGTATTGTGATGTGTTGTATTACATTGTATTGTGATGTGTTGTGTCACAGTGTATTGTATTGTGATGTATCACAATCCATTGTGGCAGAGAGGTGTGGTGTGGGAGGAGGTGCTGATCATGCTGCCACAACACGTCAACATCATACTGCTCAGTGCCACAGTGCCTAACACCATGGAGTTTGCTGACTGGATTGGGTAAGTGTGTGTGTGTGTGTGTGTGTGTTTGTGCGTGTGTGTGTGATATATGCCTGTGTGTGTGTGTGAGTGAGTGTGATATTTGCCTCTGTGTGTGTGTGTGTGTGTGTGTGTGTGTGTGTGTTGTGTGTGATATATGCCTGTGTGTGTGTGTGTGTGAGTGAGTGTGATATATGCCTCTGTGTGTGTGTGTGTGTGTGTGTGTGTGTGTGTGTGTGATATGTGTGTGTGCAACACTATGTGTGTGTGTTTGTGTGTGTGTGTGATACCTCTGTGTGTATAAATGCGTTAGTTTTGTGTAGAGTAATTTTATGTGCGGGGTACTGGTAGGGACAGAGTGCAAAGTACGACTGTGCTGTTTGGTGTTTGAACACTGAGTCGCAGTGACTGACTGATGCTGGTGTCTGTATCAGGAGGACGAAGCGCAAGAATATCTACGTCATCAGCACCACCAAGCGCCCCGTGCCTCTGGAGCACTTCCTGTACACTGGCAACAGCAACAAGACCAGCAACGAGCTCTTCCTGCTGCTGGATGCTAACGGCAGCTTCCTTACCACGGGGTGAGTACACCAGCAAAAGTACACTGGCAACAGCAACAAGACCAGCAATGAGCTCTTCCTGCTGCTGGATGCTAACGGCAGCTTCCTTACCACGGGGTGAGTACACCAGCAAAAGTACACTGGCAACCGCTAAAAAGAGAAAAAGAAAAAAAACAAGTGTACCGGCAACAGCACACTCCAAAAAATGGAGGAGTGCGCTGGCAACAGCACAGCACCCCCCCCTCCCCCCATGCGACTCGTCTGACCCTGCCAATGAACAAGTGGTGTTCACAGGTACAATGCTATCGTTGAGCAGTGTTGATGTCTGTTGACTGTGCATGTGGTGTTCACAGGTACAGTAAGCTATTGTTGAGCAGTGTCGATGTCTGTTGACTGTGTGTGTGTGGTGTTCACAGGTACAGTAAGCTATTGTTGAGCAGTGTCGATGTCTGTTGACTGTGTGTGTGTGGTGTTCACAGGTACAGTAAGCTATTGTTGAGCAGTGTCGATGTCTGTTGACTGTGTGTGTGTGGTGTTCACAGGTACAGTAAGCTATTGTTGAGCAGTGTCGATGTCTGTTGACTGTGTGTGTGTGGTGTTCACAGGTACAGTAAGCTATTGTTGAGCAGTGTCGATGTCTGTTGACTGTGTGTGTGTGGTGTTCACAGGTACAGTAAGCTGTCGTTGAGCAGTGTCGATGTCTGTTGACTGTGCGTGTGGTTGTGCATGCAGGTGCAGTAAGCTATTGTTGAGCAGTGGCGATGTCTGTTGACTGTGTGTGGGAGTGCATGCAGGTGCAGTAAGCTGTCATTGAGCAGTGTCGATGTCTGTTGACTGTGCATGTGGTAGTGCATGCAAGTGCAGTAAGCTATTGTTGAGCAGTGTCGATGTCTGTTGACTGGTGTGGTGTTCACAGGTACAGTAAAAGCTATTGTTGCAGCAGTGTCGATGCCTGTTGACTGCGCAGTGGAACAAGGAGTGCATGCCAGGTGACAGGTAACCATGCTATTGTTTAGCAATGTCGATGTCTGTTGACTGTGCGTGTGGTAGTGCATGCAGGTGCAGTAAGCTATTGTTGAGCAGTGTCTATTGCCTGTTCACTGTGCATGTGGTAGTGCATGCAGGTGCAGTAAGCTGTCGTTGAGCAGTGTCGATGTCTGTTGACTGTGCGTGTGGTAGTGCATGCAGGTGCAGTAAGCTATTGTTGAGCAGTGTCGATGCCTGTTGACTGTGCGTGTGGTAGTGCATGCAGGTGCAGTAAGCTATTGTTGAGCAGTGTCGATGTCTGTTGTCTGTGCGTGTGGTGTTCACAGGTACAATAAGCTATTGTTGAGCAGTGGCGATGTCTGTTGACTGTGCGTGTGGTAGTGCATGCAGGTGCAATAAGCTATTGTTGAGCAGTGGCGATGTCTGTTGACTGTGCGTGTGGTAGTGCATGCAGGTGCAGTAAGCTGTCGTTGAGCAGTGTTGATGTCTGTTGGCTGTGTGTGTGGTGGTGTGTGCAGGTACAACAAAGCCGTTGCTGCCAAGAAGGAGCGGGCCAGCCACAGTTCACAGAATTTCGGCGCCAAGGGAACGAGAGGAGGCAATCCATCACAGGTAACCA
Organism: Alviniconcha marisindica; assembly: GCA_018857735.1. Lineage (NCBI taxonomy): Eukaryota > Metazoa > Mollusca > Gastropoda > Provannidae > Alviniconcha > Alviniconcha marisindica. Next base: position 418,153 of record JABMCL010003257.1, on the reverse strand, counting down.
TGCTATCATTGTATCAACCCTGGGGAAATCTTGTTTTTTGGCCAACTTCAGAGTTTGCAAAAATTACTTCCCCCCGGCCCCCTCTTCCCCCAAGCCTGATTAAATGGAAGTCACAGAATTAATACTTCCATTCCTCCAAAACTGTTGGGAAATGAAAAAGAGTCAGACAGCCACCTGACTGCTTTTCCAAATCTGCTGCTGATTTGTCTGAGAGACAAAAACACCTGGCTGTGAATAACAGAGATGCTGACATGTCTGACAGGACAGAAAGGACAAAAACATCTGGCTGTGAATAATAGAGATGCTGACATGTCTGACAGGACAGAAAGGACAAAAACATCTGGCTGTGAATAATAGAGATGCTGACATGTCTGACAGGACAGAAAGGACAAAAACATCTGGCTGTGAATAATAGAGATGCTGACATGTCTGACAGGACAGAAAGGACAAAAACATCTGGCTGTGAATAATAGAGATGCTGACATGTCTGACAGGACAGAAAGGACAAAAACATCTGGCTGTGAATAATAGAGATGCTGACATGTCTGACAGGACAGAAAGGACAAAAACACCTGGCTGTGAATAATAGAGATGCTGACATGTCTGACAGGACAGAAAGGACAAAAACATCTGGCAAATGACATACTGTAGATGTTGAATTGTGTGACAGGACAAAAACATCTGGTAAATGACATCCTGTAGATGTTGAATTGTGTGACAGGATGAAAATGTCTGGCTGTCAATGATAGACTGTAGATGTTGAATTGTGTGACAGGACAAGAACGTCTGGCTGTCAGTGATAGACTATTGGTGTTGAGTTGTGTGACAGGACAAAAACATCTGGCTGTCAGTGATTGAGATGGTTGAGTTGTGTGACAGGACAAAAACATGTGGCTGTCAGTGATTGCGATGTTGAATTGTGTGACAGGACAAAAACATCTGGCTGTCAGTGATCAAGATGTTGAGTTGTGTGACAGGACAAAAACATCTGGCTGTCAGTTGATTGCAATGTTGAGTTGTGTGACAGGACAAAAACATCTGGCTGTCAGTGACTGCGATGTTGAGTTGTGTGACAGGACAAAAACATCTGGCTGTCAGTGACTGCGATGTTGAGTTGTGTGACAGGACAAAAACATCTGGCTGTCAGTGATCGAGATGTTGAGTTGTGTGACAGGACAAAAACATCTGGCTGTCAGTTGATTGCGATGTTGAGTTGTGTGACAGGATAAAAACATCTGGGTGTCAGTGACTGAATGTTGAGTTTGTGACAGGACAAAAACATCTGGCTGTCAGTGATCGAGATTTGAATTGTGTGACAGGACAAAAACATCTGGCTGTCAGTGATCGAGATGTTGAATTGTGTGACAGGACAAAAACATCTGGCTGTCAGTGATCGAGATGTTGAATTGTGTGACAGGACAAAAACATCTGGCTGTCAGTGATCGAGATGCTGAAGAAGAAGGACAAGCTGCCCATGGTGGCCTTCACCTTCTCCAAGCGTCGCATCGAGGACAACGTGCAGAACCTCCAAAGTGTTGACCTGACCACGCAGGCTGAGAAGTCAGAGATCCACATCTTCTTCCACAGGTGTATCCAGCGACTCAAAGGCAACGACCGACAGCTGCCTCAGGTGAGTTCTCCAGTTTCTTCGTCATGGGCGGTGGGGGGGAGGGGGGGGGGGGGGGGGGGGGGCAGTGATTGGCCAGAGTCTTAGTGGCTCTAAGGAGTAAGTGCATGCCTGCTGATGCCTACTTCAGGTGAGGTGTGACAGGTGGTTGACATGGAATATATATATAGAGAGAGAGAGAGAGTGTGTTTGATATATATTTAAAGAGAGAGAGTGTGTGTGAGTGATGGAGAGAGAGAGGGTGTGTGTGTGTGTGTGTGTGCATGCGTGCGTGTGTGCACACGCTCGCACATGCATGCATGTGTGCGTATGAGATATAGAGACAGATGGAGAGTTTGTGTGTGTGTGTGTGTGTGTGTGTGTGTGTGTGAATAGACAAAGTGTGTGTGTGTGTGTGTGTGTGTGTGTGTGTGTGTGTGTGTGTGTGACCTATGTAACTTACATTGCACAAAGGAGATTGGTACTTAGTTAAATTTAAATATTTATACATGGTTTGTGAAATGCCCATGAGTCAATGGAATGTCATCCAGACAAATCCCTGTGCTCATTTGTGTATATCTGGCTAATACTATGTATCTTTCTGTGTGCTAAAGCGTCTTTCTTTCTGTCTGTGCGACAGGTGTTCAACATGGAGAACGTTCTGAAGCATCTTTATTTCTGTCTGTCTATGTGACAGGTGCTCAGCATGGAGAACGTGCTGAAGCATCTTTATTTCTGTCTGTCTCTGTGACAGGTGTTCAACATGGAGAACGTGCTGAAGCATCTTTATTTCTGTCTCTGTGACAGGTGCTCAGCATGGAGAACGTTCTGAAGCATCTTTATTTCTGTCTGTCTCTGTGACAGGTGCTCAGCATGGAGAACGTGCTGAAGCATCTTTATTTCTGTCTGTCTCTGTGACAGGTGCTCAGCATGGAGAACGTGCTGAAGCATCTTTATTTCTGTCTCTGTGACAGGTGCTCAGCATGGAGAACGTGCTGAAGCATCTTTATTTCTGTCTGTCTCTGTGACAGGTGCTCAGCATGGAGAACGTGCTGAAGCATCTTTATTTCTGTCTGTCTCTGTGACAGGTGCTCAGCATGGAGAACGTGCTGAAGCATCTTTATTTCTGTCTGTCTCTGTGACAGGTGCTCAGCATGGAGAACGTTCTGAAGCATCTTTATTTCTGTCTGTCTCTGTGACAGGTGCTCAGCATGGAGAACGTGCTGAAGCATCTTTATTGCTGTCTGTCTCTGTGACAGGTGCTCAGCATGGAGAACGTGCTGAAGCATCTTTATTGCTGTCTGTCTCTGTGACAGGTGCTCAACATGGAGAACGTGCTGAAGCGAGGACTGGGAATGCACCACAGCGGCATTCTGCCCATCCTGAAGGAGGTGGTGGAGATGTTGTTCCAGCGTGGTCTTGTCAAGGTCAGTCAAGGTCATGCACGCTAGCAGGCACGTCACAAGCGTAGCACCGCAAAGACTCGTACAAGTACAGAAAAAAATCTTAGTTACTTGAAAGCATTGTTGAATGCTGGGATAACAATGCGAACATGCACGCAGTCTTCTGCAGAATGTTTGGCCGTTAAAAGTGTTGTACTAAACTGTGGATTTCTCAGCAGATCATACAAACTGATACGTACACGTGGCTCACAACTATGAACACAGCCTGAGGACGACTATGAACATAGCCTGTGTGTTTGAGAAAAGCTGCTTGGGGTATTCTTTTTCTACATAGCCTATGAACAGCTATGAACATAGCCTGTGTGTTTGAGAAGCTGCATTGGGTTTTTTCTTTCTATATAGCCTATGAACAACTATGAACAAAGCCTATGCTTATGAACAATGATGAACATAGTCTAGGAACAGCTGTGAACATAGCCTAGGAACATAGATTATGAACAACTATGAACATAGCCTTTGTGTTCCACAAGCTGCATTGGGTATTCTTTTGCCATGAACTGTTTTGTATCATGAAGTGGCCGCCTTCATCGTGTTGAATAGTCTCTGTTACGGGGGTGCAAAAAACAAACAAAACAGAGAACATCTTGAAGTTGTTGGAGACAGCCAGGCTGGAACTGGGTCATTCCACACATTACCTTTGCTGGGCAAGCGGTTGTTAAACTCGCTCTTTCTCTGCTGCCAGATTCTGTTTGCAACGGAAACGTTTGCGATGGGGGTGAACATGCCAGCGCGCACAGTGGTGTTTGACAGTGTGCGGAAGCACGACGGGACATGCATGCGCAACCTGCTGGCAGGCGAGTATATCCAGATGGCAGGGCGAGCGGGGCGACGCGGCATCGACACCACGGGCACCGTCATCATCCTCTGCAAGGGTGACGTGCCTGAGACCTCGGAGCTGCACAAGATGATGCTGGTAAGTGCCTGGATGCGAGCTGTTGGGTGCGATTTGTCCTCATCTTTTTCTTTTTCTGCTTCTTCATCAGAGTTTCAGGGCAGACCCACGCAGCTGGAGTCGCAGTTCCGTCTGACCCACACCACTGAGATCTGGGTTTTAACTCTTTCAGGGCAGACCCACACAGTTGAGTCTCAGTTCTGCCTGACCCACACCACTGAGATCTGGGTTTTAACTCTTTCAGGGCAGACCCACGCAGTTGAGTCATAGTTCTGCCTGACCCACACCACTGAGGTCTCAGTTTTAACTCTTTCAGGGCAGACCCACGCAGTTGAGTCATAGTTCCGTCTGACCCACAGCACTGAGATCTGGGTTTTAACTCTTTCAGGGCAGACCCACACAGTTGAGTCTCAGTTCTGCCTGACCCACACCACTGAGGTCTCAGTTTTAACTCTTTCAGGGCAGACCCACGCAGTTGAGTCATAGTTCTGCCTGACCCACACCACTGAGGTCTCAGTTTTAACTCTTTCAGGGCAGACCCACACAGCTGAGTCATAGTTCTGCCTGACCCACACCACTGAGGTTTCAGTTTTAACTCTTTCAGGGCAGACCCACGCAGTTGAGTCATAGTTCCGTCTGACCCACACCACAGAGATCTGGGTTTTAACTCTTTCAGGGCAGACCCACACAGTTGAGTCTCAGTTCTGCCTGACCCACACCACTGAGGTCTCTGTTTTAACTCTTTCAGGGCAGACCCACGCAGTTGAGTCATAGTTCTGCCTGACCCACACCACTGAGGTCTCTGTTTTAACTCTTTCAGGGCAGACCCACGCAGCTGGAGTCGCAGTTCCGTCTGACCCACAGCACTGAGATCTGGGTTTTAACTCTTTCAGGGCAGACCCACACAGTTGAGTCATAGTTCTGCCTGACCCACACCACTGAGGTCTCTGTTTTAACTCTTTCAGGGCAGACCCACGCAGCTGGAGTCGCAGTTCCGTCTGACCCACACCACTGAGATCTGGGTTTTAACTCTTTCAGGGCAGACCCACGCAGCTGGAGTCGCAGTTCCGTCTGACCCACACCACTGAGATCTGGGTTTTAACTCTTTCAGGGCAGACCCACACAGTTGAGTCTCAGTTCTGCCTGACCCACACCACTGAGGTCTCTGTTTTAACTCTTTCAGGGCAGACCCACGCAGCTGGAGTCACAGTTCCGTCTGACCCACACCACTGAGATCTGGGTTTTAACTCTTTCAGGGTAGACCCACACAGTTGAGTCTCAGTTCCGTCTGACCCACACCACTGAGATCTGGGTTTTAACTCTTTCAGGGCAGACCCACGCAGCTGGAGTCGCAGTTCCGTCTGACCCACACCACTGAGATCTGGGTTTTAACTCTTTCAGGGCAGACCCACGCAGCTGGAGTCGCAGTTCCGTCTGACCCACACCATGATCCTCAACCTGCTGCGAGTGGAACAGCTTCGTGTGGAGGGCATGATCCGACGCAGTTGGTCTCGAGTTCCTGACCCAGCCACTGGGCGTCCTCAGGGCAGACCCACGCAGCTGGAGTCGCAGTTCCGTCTGACCCACACCATGAGTCTAACCTTGCTCAGTGGAACTTGAGCGTTCTGCGGAGGCATGCACCGTGAGTTTCTGGAGTTATGCGCAGCGCACGTGAGCCATTCGGCTCTTGAAACCTGAGGGCCGATCGTCAGAGGCAAGACATTGAGTCTACCTTAGTCTGCTGACCACATTGAGCGTTACTACCAGGCATGCAAGTGAGTTCAGGTTGACCAGCCAGAGTGAACTCCCTCAGTAACATAACCGACAGAATTAAACTCGCTCTCAGTAGCATGACCAGACAGATTAAACTCCCTCAGTAGCATGACCAGACAGAGTTAACTCCCTCAGTAACATGACCAGACAGAATTAAACTCCCTCAGTAGCATGACAGACAGAGTTAAACTCCCTCATTAGATGAGCAGACAGAGTTAAACTCCCTCAGTAGAATGACAGACAGAGTTAAACTCCCTCAGTAGCAAGACCAGACAGAGTTAAACTCCCTCAGTAGAATGAGCAGACAGAGTTAAACTCCCTCAGTAGCAAGATCAGACAGAGTTAAACTCCCTCAGTAGAATGAGCAGACAGAGTTAAACTCCCTCAGTAGAATTTGAGCAGACAGAGTTAAACTCCCTCAGTAGAATGACCAGACAGAGTTAAACTCCCTCAGCAGCAAGACGACAGAGTTAAACTCCCTCAGTAGAATGAGCAGACAGAGTTAAACTCCCTCAGTAGAATGAGCAGACAGAGTTAAACTCCCTCAGTAGCAAGACCAGAGTTAAACTCCCTCAGTAGAATGAGCAGACAGAGTTAAACTCCCTCAGTAGACATGACCAGAGTTAACTCCCTCAGTAGCATAACCAGATTAAACTCCCTCAGTACATAACCAGAGTTGAACTCCCTCAGTACATGACCAGATTGAACTCCCTCAGTAGCATGACAACAGAGTTAAACTCCCTCAGTAGAATGAGCAGACAGAGTTAAACTCCCTCAGTAGAATGACCAGACAGAGTTAAACTCCCTCAGTAGAATGAGCAGACAGAGTTAAACTCCCTCAGTAGAATGAGCAGACAGAGTTAAACTCCCTCAGTAGAATGACCAGACAGAGTTAAACTCCCTCAGCAGCAAGACCAGAGTTGAACTCCCTCAGTAACATGACCAGAGTTAAACTCCCTCAGCAGCAAGACCAGAGTTAAACTCCCTCAGCAGCAAGACCAGAGTTGAACTCCCTCAGTAACATGACCAGAGTTAAACTCCCTCAGCAGCAAGACCAGAGTTAAACTCCCTCAGCAGCAAGACCAGATGTGAACTCTTTCAGTAGCATAACCCCAGAATTAAACTCCCTCAGCAGCAAGACCAGATGTGAACTCTTTCAGTAGCATAACCAGAATTAAACTCCCTCAGCAGCAAGACCAGATGTGAACTCTTTCAGTAGCATAACCAGAATTAAACTCCCTCAGTAGCAAGACTAGAGTTGAACTCCCTCAGTAGCAAGATCAGAGGTAAACTCCCCCCATAGCATGACCAGACAGAGTTAAACTCCCTCAGTCGCATGACCCCCACATCTCATGCAGTTTTGCTTCTTTCAGCAGTGGCATCTTTCTGCCTTTTTTAAACTATTGCTGACACTTTTCCCCACCGGCATGGTTTCAGGAGGTGGTGCTGTCTCATCCAGCAGCCATCAAGGCCTTGTCTGCAGGACGTGTCGTGGTCATTGACAACGATCGCCATAGCAACGTCCTTGCCGTTGTTCTTCAGAGCGGCATGGGTGGTAGCAACATGCGCACCTTCACCGTTCTCCTCATCTGCGACAAGGGGGACAAGTCTGGGTCAGGGGAGACCACTCCCAGCAACGGCTGGCTAGTGAAGCCCTTCACCGCCAAACAGCTGTTTATACCGGAGAGCGTGTGCTGGCACTGTGTTGTGGAGGTCAAGGCCTCAGACATTTCCGTCATTTCCACAAAGACCATCAAGGTGGAGGCCGAGAAAATCATCAAGGACGTCAAGAAACGGGAGCAGCCACGTTTCAAGTGAGTGCAGAGCTCTGCAATGATGGTGGTGATGTTGATGATTCTCCCAGTTGCTGTTGTTGTTGCCTTCATCAGAGAAATTCAAACGTGGCTGAACATTAACCACATCACAGTACACAGTAACACATATTGTATATTTTAAAAACTCAAGGAACAGTTATTGAAAATACAAAAGTTACATAATAAACAAACTAGTAATTTATGTAGATTTGCACACACGCACACACACACTCACACACACACACACACACACACACACACACACACACACACACTGCTCTGACCTTTGAACAATTCACCCGGCATATGCGATTGTACATTGACAGCTGCATTCCATAGGGCGAGATTCCCCCCCACCCCCACCCCTCACACACACTCCAACCCACCCTGTCCCCACCACAGGGTCCCTCAGCAGAAAAAAAAGACCTTTGAAAGTTTGTGAATCTTGTCTCCCAAAGCCTGTGTGAACCCTGTGCAGGCAGCATCTTGCTGTTGTCGTGTTCCCTATCTGAACACTGGGGGGTCACCCGGTAAATGCAATAGTACATTGACAGATGCATTCCACAGGGTGAGAGGGTTGCCTGTGTACCCATTTTTTTTTTTTT
>JABMCL010003257.1:392500-405000 GCA_018857735.1 Alviniconcha marisindica | reverse complement strand
CAGATGTGTGTGTGTGTGGGGGGGGGGGGGGGGGGGGGTAATAGAATATGAGTAAATTGGCTGACTTTAGATGGTTGTTGGGGGGGGTAGGGAGGACACCACAGAGACCTGTCATTTTGGCCTAAGGGAAGTGGTCGTAAGGCCCCAAGGCATGATAAGTGATCAGAATGAGGGGGAACATTGCAGATGTGTGTGTGTGTGGGGGAGGGGGGTAATAGATGTAGTAAATGGCTGACTTAGATGGTTGTTGAGGGGGGTAGGGAAGACACCACAGAGACCTGTCATTTTGGCCTAAGGGAAGTGGTCGTAAGGCCCCAAGGCATGATAAGTGATCAGAATGAGGGGGAACATTGCAGATGTGTGGTGGGGGGGGAGGGGTATACAACAGTTGGAATAAAGGGCTTAGATAGTTGTTGGGGGAGGTAGGGAGGACACATGCGAGACCAGTCACTTTGGCCTGAGGGAAATGGTCATGGGCCTGGGGCATGGTAAGTGGTTTGAATTTGAAAGGGGGGCAGGGTGTGGGTTGGCAGGGGGGAGGGGTAATAGAATGTGCGTAAATTGCTGACTAGACAGGTGTACATGTAGGCAGCTGTAGGGAGGACTCCAGGGAGACCTGTCACTCTGGCCAGAGGGAAGTGGTGTTTGAACAGAGGGAGAGGAGGGAAAGTAAAAAATATCAGTAGGCTTGAGGCATGGTAAATGATTCGAAGTAGGGGACTGGGGTGGGGGTGGAGGGTAGATGAAGAGTATGAATGGACTCGAGACATAGTAAATAATCAGAATGCAGGGATTGGGGGGTGGGGTGGGGGGAACCAAAGTCCCAAATCTTTCAGGCATGTGCACGTTAAAGATCCCACAGCAGCAGAACAATGATGTTGCTATTGCAGCATTCTGCAGTAGCAGTCCCATAGATATTTGGAATGGGTCAGCAGGCTGCATAGCACCACTCTGCTTCAGTTGGCTTTCCCCACCTCTGCTGCCAGGATACCTGCTCTGCAGCCATCATTGCTCTGTTTGGATGATGACAAAGGGAAACTTCAACTGAACTCACAGTCAAGTCAACCGTTGTGGCAAAATGCCCCCTCTTAGTAGTTCCTTTTCCACCTGGACAGAATTCAGCAAAGCTTGAAGCACATGAGCGTTCACAACAGATCTGATGAGACACACCGCTTGGTCACCATCACTGGAAACAGTGAACTAGCAGCAGTTAGTGAGCGAGATGTTGTTGCTGTCCTCAGTGTGCAGTTTCACGTGTGTTCATTGTGTGTGCAGCTGTTCTCCAAGATCACCTCCCTGAAGTGAGATGTTGGTGTTCTCAGTGTGCTATTTCACATGTGTTCATTGTGTGTGCAGCTGTTCTCCAAGATCACCTCCCTGAAGTGAGATGGTGTTCTCAGTGTGCTATTTCACGTGTGTTCATTGTATGTGCAACTGTTCTCCAAGATCACCTCCCTGAAGTGAGATGTTGGTGTTCTCAGTGTGCTATTTCACATGTGTTCATTGTGTGTGCAGCTGTTCTCCAAGATCACCTCCCTGAAGCGAGATGTTCTAAGCATTGTGTTTCACGTGCATTCATTGTGTGTGCAGCCGTTCTCTGAGATCACTGCCCTGACAGACGTGCAGGAAGGAATCATTGTGCGCTGCATCCAGCGCCTCTACGAGCTGCTGCGCGACGTCCGCAATGCTGCGCGCATCATTGGCGACCCAGTGCTGTTCAGGAAGATGGAGGAAGCCATGAGCATCATCAAGCGTGACATTGTCTTTGCTGCCAGCCTGTATACACAGTGATGGTCATCTTGAACCCTCTGTGTGTGGGTGTGGGTGTGGCATCGTCTTTGCTGCCAGCCTGTATACACAGTGATGATCAGCATGAACCCTCTGTGTGTGGGTGTGGGGGTGGCATCGTCTTTGCTGCCAGCCTGTATACACAGTGATGGTCATCTTGAACCCTCTGTGTGTGGGTGTGGGTGTGGCATCGTCTTTGCTGCCAGCCTGTATACACAGTGATGGTCAGCATGAACCCTCTGTGTGTGGGTGTGGGTGTGGCATCGTCTTTGCTGCCAGCCTGTATACACAGTGATGGTCATCTTGAACCCTCTGTGTGTGGGTGTGGGTGTGGCATCGTCTTTACTGTCAACCTATACACGCAGTGGTGATCAACATGAACCCTCTGTGTGTGGGTGTGGCATCGTCTTTGCTGTCAACCTATATACGCAGTGATGATCAACATGAACCCTCTGTGTGTGGGTGTGGGTGTGGCATCATCTTTGCTGTCAACCTATACACGCAGTGATGATCAGCATGAACCCTCTGTGTGTGTGGGTGTGGCATCGTCTTTGCTGCCAACCTATATATGCAGTGATGATCAAGCATGAACCCTCTGTGTGTGGGTGTGGCATCGTCTTTGCTGCCAACCTATTATATGCAGTGATGATCAAGCATGAACCCTCTGTGTGTGGGTGTGGCATCGTCTTTGCTGCCAACCTATTTATGCAGTGATGATCAGCATGAACCCTCTCTCTGTGTGTGGGGGTGTGGCATTGTCTTTGCTGCCAGCCTGTATACACAGTGATGATCAGCATGAACCCTCTGTGTGTGGGTGTGGCATCGTCTTTGCTGCCAACCTATATACGCAGTGATGATCAGCATGAACCCTCTGTGTGTGGGTGTGGCATCGTCTTTGCTGTCAACCTATATACGCAGTGATGATCAACATGAACCCTCTGTGTGTGGGTGGGGGGGCATCGTCTTTGCTGGCAACCTATACACGCAGTGATGATCAGCATGAACCCTCTGTGTGTGTGGGTGTGGCATCGTCTTTGCTGCCAACCTATATATGCAGTGATGATCAAGCATGAACCCTCTGTGTGTGGGTGTGGCATCGTCTTTGCTGCCAACCTATATATGCAGTGATGATCAGCATGAACTCTGTGTGTGGGTGTGGCATCGTCTTTGCTGTCAACCTGTATACACAGTGGTCATGGACTTGAACCATGTGTGTGTGTGTGTGTGTGTGTGTGTGTGTGTGTGTGTGTGTGTGTGAGAGAGAGAGGAGAGAGAGATATTGTCTTTGCTGCCAACCTATATATACACAGTGGTCATGGACACGAACCCTGTGTGTGTGTGTGTGTGTGTGAGAGAGAGAGAGATTGTCTTTGCTGCCAACCTATTAACACAGTGGTAATGGACATGAACCCTGTGTGTGTGTGAGAGAGAGAGAGAGATTGTCTTTGCTGCCAACCTATATACACGGTGGTCATGGACATGAACCCTGTGTGTGTGAGAGAGAGAGAGAGATTGTCTTTGCTGCCAACCTATATACACGGTGGTCATGGACATGAACCCTGTGTGTGTGAGAGAGAGAGAGAGATTGTCTTTGCTGCCAACCTATTAACACAGTGGTATGGACATGAACCCTGTGTGTGTGAGAGAGAGAGAGAGATTGTCTTTGCTGCCAACCTATATACACGGTGGTCATGGACATGAACCCTGTGTGTGTGAGAGAGAGAGAGAGGTTGTCTTTGCTGCCAACCTATATACACGGTGGTCATGGACATGAACCCTGTGTGTGTGAGAGAGAGGATTGTCTTTGCTGAACCTATAACACAGTGGTCATGGACATGAACCCTGTGTGTGGGGTGTGTGGTAGGTGGAGAGAGAGAGATTGTCTTTGCTGCCAACCTATATACATGGTGGTCATGGACATGAACCCTGTGTGTGTGTGTGTGTGTGTGTGTGTGTGTGTGAGAGAGAGATTGTCTTTGCTGCCAACCTATATACACAGTGGTCATGGACATGAACCCTGTGTGTGTGTGTGAGAGAGAGAGATTGTCTTTGCTGCCAACCTATATACACAGTGGTCATGGACATGAACCCTGTGTGTGTGTGTGTGTGTGTGTGTGTGTGTGTGTGTGTGTGTGTGTGTGTGTGTGTGTGTGTGTGTGTGTGTGTGTGTGAGAGAGAGACAGAGGGAGTGTCTTTACTGCCAACCTGTATACACAGTGGTCATGGACATGAACCCTGTATGTGTTTGTGTGTGTGTGTGTGTGTGTTTGTCAGAGAGAGATTGTCTTTGCTGCCAGCCCGTATACACACTGATCATGAACATGAACACCATCTGTGTCTGCCAGCACACTCATGCGAAGGTGTGCGTATTTGTGTATGAGTATGCATGCATGTGTGCACATATTTGTGTGTGTGTGTCTGTGTGTGTGTGTGTGTGTGTGTGTGTGTGTGTGTGTGTGTGTGTGCAGTCTGTAGGTGTGTTTCAGGGGAGGGGAAAAAGAACTCGTGCGAAGGTGTGCGTATTTGTGTGTGAGTATGCATGCATGTGTGCACATATTTGTGTGTGTGTGTGTGTGTGTGCAGTCTGTAGGTGTGTGTTTGAGGGGAGGGGAAAAAGAACAGGGTTTGCATCACGACTGATGGTCGTGACTGGAGTTCCTCTTGGAATAAAATGTGCCACAATGAACATGCCCTCGCACCACAATGTTGCTGGTAATGTCCCCTGTCTGCAGCAGTGCTGTCCCCTGCCTGCAGGTATTCTGTCCCCCTTTTCCAATGGCTGTTTTGTTTTGCATGTAAATTGGCTTTCGGTAGTAGCTGTGAAAGGTTGCAGTTTAATTGTAACTGTTTAATGCTTCTGGTGTCTTTCGGTGTTTTTGTTTTGGAATGGACCACTCCTCAAAGCACTACACTGGTTACCAATCTCTGACCGCATAACATACAAACTGTCCTGCATGTGTTACAACTTCGTCACTGCCTCCACCCCACAATACCTTGCTGACCTTTTACAAATCTACACGCCATCCCGTACTTTATGGTCTACCACAGACACACTTAAACTGAAGATCCGTTCAAAAAGAAATACTCAGGCCAGAGATCTTTTTCCTATCAGGGTCCCGTAACGTGGAATAATATGCCTTTCTCCACCCGCCACACAAAAACACTCCTCATTTAAGTCACAGTTGAAAAGCCACTTGTTCTCCCAAACCTTCCAATAGAACCCAGTTTATTTTTTATTCTTATCTATATGATTATTATGATGCTTTTTGTAGTTGATTTGCAATCATGAGATGTGTCCACGGTCCATGTATTGCTGAATCGCACGGCTGGGTCACACTGATTGTTCCGACGTGTTTTCCTGCGCTTTGCTGTTACAGTTGGCTATCTGGTGTATGCACGTTTCATGTATTGATTCTGATGTTCTGTCTTGTTTCGGATTGTGAAGTGCTTTGAGCCAGACTAGTTGGATTAGGTGCTGTATAAATGTTACATATTATTAAGGGACTCTTTGGGACATTTGCTCTTTGGGATTGTTCTTCTTGCTGTACACAGCAGGCTGGCACAACATGTGCAGTGTGAACTAAGAAACGCTTGCCAGGTAATCATTTATATGTGCCCTTGTTTCGTTTCAAGTTGTGCAGTACATGAAATTTTGCTCAGTACATGAAAATTTTTCCTCAATTTTCTTTTCTTTTTTTGCGTTACACATGAAAGCTTTGGCATCAACGCGCACAGAGCTGAAAGTTGATTTTCAACACACAGGGGCATAAAACACCAATTTACTTACTTATTTACTTACTTGTATTTCCATGCATGCCAGGTGAGAGTTACCATAGGCGACTCAGGTCTTTGTTGTACTTGTGTTACATATTTTAAGCACTAATTAAGTCCCTTGTGTGTTGATTCAGCATGAGTGCTCCAGGCTTCATTCTGTTTCAGATTTGTTACAGTCTTTTCAAATTGATGATGGAGTGCATCAGACTTATCATCAGCGAGTACACTGGCACTCTTACACAGTGTATTTGCACTATGATAGAGTGCATCAGTAACCTTAACCCTTTCACAGCCAATGTGTCACTTGATAACGACCAGTAAAAAGGTGAAATTTCAAATCCTGAAGCATTTTTTTCTCTCTCTTTTTTGTGCATTACACATGAAAGCTTTGGCATCAACACGCACAGAACTGAAAGTTGATTTGGTATAGGACATGGAAAATATGCTGCTTGCAGGCGCATGCATGCAATTTTTAGCCTGGAAATGTTACAGGCTTGGGCAGTGAAGGGGTTAAACCTCCAGTAATCCGACGTGTGCTTGCGCTATGTCTTCCACGCAGTTCATAAGAGACTGAACCGTAAGACGCCAGGTACATGTTATTTATTAATGCCATGTCACACGGAACAGTGTGAAATAAATGCACAATGAAACTCCTGTTGTTTTTTGTTCAGCCATTCTCACATTGATGCCTTCTTGCTCAGTTCACTGTTTGTGATCAAGACAAAACAAGAGCAGAAAGAATGAAATCCACTAACTGCACGAGTAAATCAAAACAATGGTAAAAAGTGAACAAAACTACTCCAAAATGCCAGATTATTATAATACCCCACAAAGAATTCAGCAGCGCTCAAATAATTAATAATTAAAGTATTTTTTTAAAGCGCAAAATCTTGTCCCTAGAGACTATTCTAAGCACACACACACACACACACACACACACACACGCACGCAGAGGCAGAAGCACCTGCACACACAAGTATTCTGACTATACAAAGCCAAATATGCACAGCTTAAAACAGGCAGCAAACGGCCAGGAGACGTGGAATGGATAAAGATGAACGGAACAGAAAACGTGGCAGGTCTACAATTTTGGGAAAAGAAATGTTTTTAGATTAGATTTGAATGAGTCCATATACAGTCTGCTAGTCAGAGTCACAGTACCTTTGCATAGTTCATTAACATCACATTCTTACGGAGTACATCAGCACCTCAAACAAGTGCAGCAGTACTTCTCTTCTACAGTGCGCCAGTTTTGTACATGTAACACACTCTCTCATGCAAGGAGTTGGGATCAATTCGTGCATTGCATAGACATTGAATTTTTATTAAAGTTTTGTTTTGTGTCATTTCACTCCAACAGTGCATCTGCACCTTCACAAAGTACATTGCCACCGCATTAGTACTCTCCCCTCGCCATACACATTTTGTAAAGGTGCAAACGCACCCTCGTACCATGTTCTCAACCCCTTGCTGTGTACAGGTCGATATTCACACCGCTCATGAACACCCACCTTCAGACTTTCACAATACCAAGCTAGTCACGGAATGAAGCAATGATCGTGGTGACGCATCGAGGAATTCATAGCTGATTTTTGTCAGTGCTGTGACTACCAGTGTTGGCGAGACACTTCGCCATGTCCACTATGGTAGCCCCTATAGATCATGTAAGAGTGGGTGGTTCAGCCTTCACAATGTCCACTATGGTAGCCCCTATAGATCATGTAAGAGTGGGTGGTTCAGCCTTCACAATGTCCACCATGGTAACCCCTAGAGATGATGTAAGAGTGGGTGAATCGGCCTTCACAATGTCCTCTATGGTAACCCCGAGAGATGATGCAAGAGTAGGTGAATCAGCCTTCACAGTATCCACTATGGTAGCCCCTACAGATGATGTAAGAGTGGGTGAATCAGCCTTCACAATGTCCACCATGGTAACCCCTAGAGATGATGTAAGAGCGGGTGAATCGGCCTTCACAATGTCCACCATGGTAACCCCTAGAGATGATGTAAGAGTGGGTGAATCGGCCTTCACAATGTCCACTATGGTAACCCCTAGAGATGATGCAAGAGTGGGTGAATCAGCCTTCACAGTGTCCACTATGGTAGCCCCTAGAGATGATGTAAGAGTGGTGAATCAGCCTTCACAATGTCCACTATGGTAACCCCTAGAGATGATGTAAGAGTGGGTGAATCAGCCTTCACAATGTCCACCATGGTAACCCCTAGAGATGATGTAAGAGTGGGTGAATCGGCCTTCAAAAGTGTCCACTATGGTAGCCCCTATAGAAGAGGTTTGCAAGAGTTGGTGAATCAGCCTTCACAATGTCCACTATGGTAAGCCCCGAGAGATGATGTAAGAGTGGGTGAATCAGACTTCACAATGTCCACCATGGTAACCCCGAGAGATGATGTAAGAGTGGGTGAATCGGCCTTCACAATGTCCACTTTGGTAGCCCCTATAGATAATGCAAGAGTGGGTAAATCAGCCTTCACAATGTCCACTATGGTAGCCCCTATAGAAGAGGGGATTGCAAAAGTTGGTGAATCAGCCTTCACAATGTCCACTATGGTAGCCCCTATAGAAGATGGGATTGCAAAAGTTGGTGAATCAGCCTTCACAATGTCCACTATGGTAGCCCCTATAGAAGATGGGATTGCAAAAGTTGGTGAATCAGCCTTCACAATGTCCACTATGGTAGCCCCTATAGAAGAGGGGATTGTAAAAGTTGGTGAATCAGCCTTCACAATGTCCACTATGGTAGCCCCTAGAGATGATGCAAGCGTGGGCGTATTAGCCTTCACAATGTCCACTATGGTAGCCCCTAGAGATGATGCAAGCGTGGGCGTATTAGCCTTCACAATGTCCACTCCTAACTATGGTACCCTTCATGGATGATGAAAGTCTGGATGACTTAGCCTTCACAATGTCTACTGCTAAGATCTCCCCTATATATAGATGATGCAAGAGTGGATGAATCGGCCTTCACAATGTCTACTGCTAGGATCTCCCCTATATAAAGATGATGCAAGAGTGGATGAATCGGCCTTCACAGACCACTGCTAGGACCCCGCTGTATATAAGATGATGCAAGAGTGGATGATTCGGGCCTTCACAATGTCTACTGCTAGGACCTCCCTTATATACAGATGATGCAAGAGTGGATGATTCGGCCTTCACAATGTCTACTGCTAGGATCTCCCCTATATATAAGATGATGCAAGAGTGGATGAATCGCCTTCACAATGTCTACTGCTAGGACCCCGCTTATATACAGATGATGCAAGAGTGGATGATTCGCCTTCACAATGTCTACTGCTAGGACCCCCTTTATATACAGATGATGCAAGAGTGGATGATTCAGCCTTCACAATGTCTACTGCTAGGACCCCGCTGTTAAATACAGATGATGCAAGAGTGGATGATTCAGCCTTCCCAATGTCTACTAGTAGGACCCCCCTATTATATACAGATGATGCAAGAGTGGATGATTCTGCCTTCACATTGTCTACTAGTAGGACCCCTCTGTTATATACAGATGATGCAAGAGTGGATGATTCAGCCTTCACATTGTCTACTAGTAGGACCCCTCTGTTATATACAGATGATGCAAGAGTGGATGATTCAGCCTTCACAATGTCTACTGTAGGACCCCGCTGTTATATACAGATGATGCAAGAGTGGATGATTCTGCCTTCACATTGTCTACTAGTAGGACCCCTCTGTTATATACAGATGATGCAAGAGTGGATGATTCTGCCTTCACATTGTCTACTAGTAGGACCCCTCTGTTATATACAGATGATGCAAGAGTGGATGATTCAGCCTTCCCAATGTCCACCACTACAGATGGTGCGAGTCTAGGTGACACCACTTGTACAGTCCCATTTCGCTGCCTGCTGAGCACGTCGTCATCTTGACGAGCTTGTTGCCATGGTGACGGCCAAGTAAGTAAGTAAACACGGTGCTCAACGTCCACAGAAACCACAAGGCTTATCAGGGACGGGGAGAAGGGGGGAATGGGGTATGGAGGTGGGGGAAGAGGGAGATGATATACCTATCGCTACACTGTCACCACCAGAATGACACCTGCATTAAGTTGGGCAGCGATGCGAGCCATTTCAGTATTTCACTGAGTAGGAAGTGACGGACACAGTCACAAGACAAGTGTCCGCAAACCACAAACCTTTTCTGAAGAGAAAGGAGAGCCGGAGCGGTATCGAACAGAGGTCCTTCTGCTTACTAGCCTAACGCCTTACCGCTGGGCCACACCGGCTCAGTCACGACGGCCAAGTTCAAGCTGTACTCAGCTGTAGACGGGGTCCGGGTAGCCTTTGTAGACGATGTTGAAGATGACGCAGAGAGAGAAGAAGATGAGGACGGTGAAGAGGTCGAGCCAGCCGGACGGGTGTTGCCACGGGTAGGTGACGCTGTCCGCCAGAAACGGTTTTCCCAGAATCAGCCCTGAAAGAGAATTAAACGGGCAAAAGTAAGTAAACATGGCGCTGAACGTCCACAGAAACCATAAGGCTTATTAGGGACGGGGAGAAGGGGGTATGGAGGTGGTAAGTAAGTAAGCATGGTGCTTAACGTCCACAGAAACCACAAGGCTTATTAGGGACGGGGAAATGGGGGTATGGAGGTGGTAAGTAAGTAAACATGGTGTTTAACGTCCACAGAAACCACAAGGCTTATTAGAGACGGGGGAAGGGGTACGGAGGTGGTAAGTAAGTAAACATGGTGCTTAACGTCCACAGAAACCACAAGGCTTATTAGGGACGGGAATGGGGGGGGGGGGGGGGGGGGGGGGGGGGGGGGGGGTAAGTAGTAAACATGGTGCTTAACGTCCACAGAAACCACAAGGCTTATTAGGGACGGGGAGATGGGGGGAAGGGAGTATGGAGGTGTGAGTAAATAAACATGGTGCTTAACGTCCACAGAAACCACCAGGCTTATTAGGGACGGGGAGATGGGGGAAAGGGGGGTATGGAGGTGGGGGAAGAGGGTGATTATATACCTATCATCGCTACACTGTCACCGCCAGAATGACTCTTGCATTAAAACAGGCAGCGATAGGAGCCATTTAATGTTTCGCTAATAGTGAGGGACAAAGTCACAAGACAGTGTCCACAGACCACAGTTTTTGAAGAGAAAGGAGAACCGAAGCGGATGATTCGAACCGAGGTCCTTCCGCTTACCAGCCTAACGCCTTACCGCTAGGCCAAACCGGCTCACCAACAGCGCAATTGTGTGAGGAAGACTATATAGGGGCCTGATGTGCGATCAACAGTGAAACAGCACGCTACGCGAGGAGATCGAACCAGAACCGTCTTTTACAATCAATAATTACATATACATATATTATGAGAACCGATGACCTACAAAAACGTGGACGTGGACACCCCCTCCCCAACACACACACACACACACACACACGCACGCACACACACGTAACACACACACACTACAACACACACACGCACACACACACACCACACACACACACACACACACACACACACACACACACACACACACACACACACCACACACCACACACACACACACACACACACACAACACACACACCACCACCACACCACACACACACACACACACACACACACACACACACACACACACCACACAACACACCACACACACACACAACACAACACAAAACAACACAACACACATACACCTACACACAACACACACGGGCATGTTTATGATGATGATAATTGTGTATGGGGAAAGAGGGTTTGCACATTGCTTCGTACCGTCTCGTAAAAAATAAGCCTTCTTTTTGAGCTTTTGCGGCTGTTGATCCAACTTGCAACCAAACCAGTAAAATGGTGACACTGATTAATGATGACACTGATTAATTGAAATAAGTTGTAATTACCAGCCACCAAGCCGCCAGCGTGTGCCGCCACCCCAACTTTATAGGCCGGGTAGCCTGGGTAGAAGCGCCGGAACACCGCCAGACAGATCTGGACCAGCACTGAAACAGACAGCAACAAAAACTGAAATCCACCGTCTACTTAACGAAAACTGTCAGACAGATCTGGACCAGCATTTGAAACAGCAACAAAGACTGAAACCCACTGTCTACTTAACGAAAACTGTCAGACACATCTGGATCAACACTGAAACACACAGCAACAAAAAATGAAATCCACTGTCTACTTAACGAAAACTGTCAGACAGGTCTGGACTAGCACTGAAACAGACAGCAACATAAACCGAAATCCACTGTCTACTTAACGAAAACTGTCAGACACATCTGGACCAGCACTGAAACAGCAACAAAAACCGAAATCCATTGTCTACTTAACGAAATGTCAGACAAATCTAGATCAGCTCTGAAATAGCAACACAAACTGAAATCCACTGTCTACTTAACGAAAACTGTCAGACAGATCTGGACCAGCACTGAAATAGACAGCAACAAAAACTGAAATCCACCGTCTACTCCAATGGATACAATCAGACCTGTTTGAACTAGCAGTGAAATAAACGCCAACAAAACCAAGCTGGACGATCCTACCCTCAACTAGGAGAACGATTTCTTACCTATAGCAAGGAAGACGATTTTACCTACTTACCTACACCAAGGAGAACGGTCTTACCTACTTTCCCACAACAAGGAGGACGATCTTATCAGTTTGCCCACAAGAAGGAGGACATCTTACCTACTCTCTCCGCATCTTATCTATTACCCACAACAAGGAGGACGATCTTATTTATTTACCCAGAACAGGGAAGACGATCTTATCTTTTACCCACAACAAGGAAGACGAACTTATCTATCCACCCATAACAAAGGGGATGGTCTTAATCTCTTATCTATCCACCCACAGCAAGGGGGACGATCTTATCTATCCACCCACGAGGGGGACGATCTTATCTATCCACCCACGAGGGGGACGATCTTATC
>JABMCL010003257.1:187500-387500 GCA_018857735.1 Alviniconcha marisindica | reverse complement strand
CAGATCGTTATCACTGACTGGGCCAGGGAACCTGCATACACTGATCGTTATCACTGACTGGGCCAGGGAACCTGCATACACAGATCATTATTACTGACTGGGCCAGGGAACCTGCATACACTGATCGTTATCACTGACTGGGCCAGGGAACCTGCATACACAGATCGTTATAGTGGTCAGTCACTGACTGGGCCAGTGTCAGAGCTCAGGAGGTGTCGAAAGTCGAGGTGGCCGTCCTGGGCTTTCCGTCCTAATGAGCCTTACGGTTTCAGTGGACGTAGCAACACTGAACCGTGCTTCGGCATTGGTCACAAATTGTCCCTAATATGTCAACCGACATCCGAGGACATGAAGCTCTACTTCACCACCACTGGGCCAGAGAACCTGCATACCTAGATCTTTTACAGTGGTCAGTCACTGGGTCAGGGAACCTGCATACACAGAACATTATTACTGACTGGGTCAGGGAACCTGCATACACAGAACATTATTACTGACTGGGCCAGGGAACCTGCATACACAGATCATTATTACTGACTGGGCCAGGGAACCTGCATACACAGATCATTATTACTGACTGGGTCAGGGAACCTGCATACACAGATCATTATTACTGACTGGGCCAGGGAACCTGCATACACATCATTATTACTGACTGGGCCAGGGAGCCTGCATACACAGATCGTTATAGTGGTCAGTCAGTGACTGGGCCAGGGAGCCTGCATACACAGATCGTTATCACTGACTGGGCCAGGGAACCTGCATACACTGATCGTTATCACTGACTGGGCCAGGGAACCTGCATACACAGATCATTATTACTGACTGGGCCAGGGAACCTGCATACACTGATCGTTATCACTGACTGGGCCAGGGAACCTGCATACACAGATCGTTATAGTGGTCAGTCAGTGACTGGGCCAGGGAGCCTGCATACACAGATCGTTATCACTGACTGGGCCAGGGAACCTGCATACACTGATCGTTATCACTGACTGGGCCAGGGAACCTGCATACACAGATCATTATTACTGACTGGGCCAGGGAACCTGCATACACTGATCGTTATCACTGACTGGGCCAGGGAACCTGCATACACAGATCGTTATAGTGGTCAGTCACTGACTGGGCCAGGGTCAGAGCTCAGGAGGTGTGCGAAAGTCGAGGTGGCCGTCCTGGGCTTTCCGTCCTAATGAGCCTTACGGTTTCAGTGGACGTAAAGCAACACTGAACCGTGCTTCGGCATTGGTCACAAATTGTCCCTAATATGTCAACCGACATCCGAGGACATGAAGCTCTACTTCACCACCACTGGGCCAGAGAACCTGCATACCTAGATCTTTTACAGTGGTCAGTCACTGACTGGGCCAGGGAACCTGCATACATAGATGATGGTGGCGATCGCGAACTGACTTGGCCAGGGCACCTGGATACATGGGTACAAAAATGGCCACTCGTGCACGCCGACTTTCATAGTTCAGGAGCTGTGTATGAGTCGAGGTGGCCGTCCTGAGCTGTCCGTCCTAACGAGTCTTCTGGTTTCCGTGGACGTAAAGCTATATTGAACCATGCTTCGGCATTGGTCTCAGCTTGTCCCTAATATGTCAACTGACATCGGAGGACATTAAGCAACGCTACCTACCTACCTACCACTGTTACGCATAGTTCAGGAGCTGTGTGAGAGTCGAGGTGGCCGTCCTGGGCTGGCCGTCCTAACGAGTCTTCTGGTTTCCGTGGACTTAAGGCTATATTGAACCATGCTTCGGCATTGGTCACAGCTTGTCCCTAATATGTCAACTGACATCTGAGGACATTAAGCATCACTTCAACAACAACAACGCCGACTTCATAGTTCAGGAGCTGTGTGAAAGTCGAGGTGGCCGTCCTGGGCTTTCCGTCCTAACGAGCCTTATGGTTTCCGTGGACGTAAAGCTATATTGAACCATGCTCACGCACTGGTCACAGTTTGTCCCTAATATGTCAACCGACATCCGAGGACATTAAGCAACACAACAGCAACGCTGACTTCCAGAGTTCAGGAGCTGTGTGAAAGTCGAGGTGGACGTCCTGGGCTCCCGTCACGGTCACTGTGGACGTAAAGCAACACTTCATCAACGCCGACTTCATTCGGCACTCTTGGGGCTATGCGGGTCGAATGCTAACTGTGACGTTCTGATTGGCTGAAGGTGCTGGGGTGAGTGACAGCCTAGAACCATCTTTTGACCTGACTGACCTGTGATGACGCCGACGAGGTAGACAATGGCCATCCTCCACCAGCCAAACATCACTTCCAGCGGGAACCCCACCAACACTTGTAGAAGCACGTTGAACAACATGTCTACCGCACTGAAACATCATCAGCATCAGCATCGTTAGTCAACCACCGTTTGTCAGGTGGATTAAAACATTGGCATCGTCATTATCGTCATCGTCATGTATACACGTTGAGGGACTAAAACATGATCGTCATTCGTCGTAGTATATCACACAAACACACACACACCACACACACACACACAACAACACACACACACAAACCGTGTCGGTGAGCAAAACTAGAACCGCTCTTCTCTCTCTCTCTCCTTCTCTCTTCACACACACACACACAACACACACACACACACAACACGCACACGCACACACGACACACACACACATAATACACACACACACACACACACACACACACACACACACACACACACACACACACACACACACACACACACACACACTCACACACACACGTACCCCTGGTGCAGCAAGATGTAGGTGAGGAACCTCCGGGTCTCTCTCTCTCTCTCTCTCTCTCTCTCTCTCTCTCTCTCTCTCTCTCTACTCAACACACACACACACACACACACACACACACACACACACACACACACACACACACACACACACACACACACACACACCACACACACACACACACACACACTCACACACACACACACACACACACACACACACACACACACACACACACACACACACACACACACACACACACACACACACACACACACACACACACACACACCACACACACACACACACACACACACACACACACACACACACACACACACACACACACACACACACACACACACACACACTCACACACGTACCCCTGGTGCAGGAAGATGTAGGTGAGGAACCTCCAGGGCTCATGCCGCTTTTGAGGCAGGTACATGAGTGGACTGTAGGCCGGCACAACGTCCAGCGCCTCCACCTGACTCCCCAGGTTGGCGATGTCCACGGCGTAGTAGATGAACGCCGCCAGCTGGACACAGCAAATTCATGCACCGCTTAAACTGGGCAACACAGCGTCATTCACCGCTTAAATTAACGTCACCAGCTGGACAGTACAACGTCATTCAGCGCTTGAAGTGGGCAACAGAGCGTCATTCACGGCTTAAATTAACGTTACCAGTTAAACACTACAACGTCATTTACCGCAACGTCATTCACCGTTTAACCACAAGGTCATTCACCACTTACATTGGCTACCACAGCACGTTCACAGCTTAATTTAACGTCATCAGCTGGACACTACAACGTCATTCCGCGCCGCTTGAACTGGGCACCACAACGTCATTACCGTTTAACTTGGGCACCACAGCGTCTTTCACCGCTTAAACTGATTAACGTCACCCTTAAATTAATGTCACCCTTAAATTTGGGCATCACAACGTCATTGGCAGCTTAAATTAACGTCACCAGCTGGACTCAACAACACCTTTCACCGCTTAAATTAACGTCACCAGCTGGACTGACATAACTTCATTCGCCGCTGGTGACATACATAGTTACCTACCTGTGCCAGTGAGATGGTGACAGGGTGACCTACCTGTGCCAGTGAGATGGTGAAAGAGTGACTTATATGTGCCAGTGACATGGTGACAGTGACCTACCTGTGCCAGTGAGATGGTGACAGAGTGACCTACCTGTGCCAATGAGATGGTGACATAGTGACCTACCTGTGCCGGTGAGATGGTGACAGAGAGACTTACCTGTGCCAGTGAGATGGTGACAGTGTGACCTATCTGTGCTAATGAGGTGGTGACATACATAGCCACCTACCTGTGCCAGTGAGATGGTGAAATAAAGACCTACCTGTGCCAGTGAGATGGTGACAGAGTGACCTACATGTGCCGGTGAGATGGTGACAGAGTGACCTACCTGTGCTAGTGAGGTGGTGACATACATAGCCACCTACTTGTGCCAGTGACATGGTGACATAGTGACCTACCTGTGCCGGTGAGACGGTGACATAGTGACCTACCTGTGCCAGTGAGATGGTAACAGAGTGACCCACATGTGCCAGTGAGATGGTGACAGAGTGACCTACCTGTGCCAGTGAGATGATGACAGAGTGACCCACCTGTGCCAGTGAGATGGTGACAGAGTAACCTACCTGTGCCAATGACATGGTGACAGAGTAACCTACCTGTGCCAGTGAGATGGTGACAGTGACCTACCTGTGCCAGTGAGACGGTGACATAGTGACTTACCTGTGCCAGTGAGATGGTGACATCGTGACCAACCTGTGCTAGTGACATGGTGACATAGTGACCTACCTGTGCCAGTGACATGGTGACATACACAGTCACCTACCTGTGCCAGTGAGATGGTGACATACATATCCACTTACCTGTGCCAGTGAGATGGTGACATACATAGCCACCTACCTGTGCCAGTGAGATGGTGATCATGAAGAAGGGGGGAGGGATCCAGCGGTACGTCCTCAGGTAGTCGTCCACCTCGGTTTGCGGCACGGTGTTGCGACACACGGTGTTCAGCCAGGTCTTCGACGTGTCCGTCAGGTGAGTGCGTGACCCGTTGAAGTCGGCTCCGTCCGCGTCATAGCCCCCTGTTACCTGGCAATGGAAGCAGGTCACGTGTCACGGCTTCTGGGTACCTACCTATGCAGGTATTTGTGTCATGGCCCGCAGCTACGAAGGTAGTCGTGTCATAGTCCTCGGTATCCTAGATGCCCGTTTTATAGTCCCCAGGTACCCAAGTACCCTTGTTATAGTCCCCGGATACCCAGATGCCCGTGTTATAGTCTCCGGATACCCAGGTACCCGTGTCATTGTCCCCAGCTACCCATGTCATAGCCCCCAGATATCCGTATCATGGTCCCTAGATAGCCAGGTATCCGTGTCATAGTCCCCAGATACCTGTGTCATATTCCCCAGATACCCGTGTCATAGTCCCCAGATACCCAAGGATCCGTGACACAGCCCCCAGTTATCCGTGTCATAGTCCCCAGATACCCAGGTACCCGGGTCATAGTCCCCAGATACCCAGGTACCCGTGTCATAGTCCCCAGATACCCGTGTCATAGTCCCAAGATACCCAGGTACCCGTGTCACAGTCCCTAAATACCGGTGTCATAGTCTCCAGATACCCAGGTACCCGTGTCACAGTCCCTAAATACCGGTGTCAGAGTCTCCAGATACCCAAGTACCCGTGTCACAGTCCCTAAATACCGATGTCAGAGTCTCCAGATACCCAGGTACCCCTTGTCATAGTCCCTGGTTGCCCAGCGGCACAGCATGTGTGTCAGAGCCCGGCCCTGCATCCCGATTACCTAACAACAGACATTTGCGTCAGAATCCAAGGCCGGGTTTCTAGTAACACGAATGTCTGTATCGAACGTTCAGGTCGATCTCTCTCTCTCTCTCTCTGTCTCTTTTCTCTCTGTCTGTCTGTCTGTCTGTCTGTCTGTCTCTCTCTCTCTCTCTCTCTCTCTCTTTTCTCTCACACACACACACACACAAAACACACACACCCCCACACACACACACACACACACACACACACACACACACACACACACAAACGCACACGCACACACACACGCACAACACACACACACACACACACACCACGCACACACACACACACACACACACACACCACGCACGCACACAACACACACAACACACCCCACACACACACACACAACACACACACACACACACACACACACACACACACACACACACACACACACACACACACACACACACACACAGGGAGGAAGGGGGACTGACAATGTGGACAAACTCGGTGTAGGAGATGGCCTTGCCGGGGTTGAAGTCCACCAGGTCGATCAGCTCGTACACCTTGTCCGGAGGCAGCATGTCACGGTAAAAGTCGTCATGCAGCAGGCGCCGCAGGTCGTGACTCGCTATGCGCTCTCCGCCGTACACAAACTGCACACGTGACAGTCAACCAGGCAGTTAATCAGTCAACTGATTCACTTGTCAAGCCGTCGATCGATCCAGCTCTCGCCATCTTTTTGACATCGTTCTTTATACCTGTCTCTCTCTATGTGTGTGTGTGTGTGTGTGTGTGTGTGTGTGTGTGTGTGTGTGTGTGTGTGTGTGTGTGTGTGTGTGTGTGTGTGTGTGTGTGTGTGTGTGTGTGTAACATGGTTATTGTTTGATAGGTGATAATGGTAGACTATAATATTTAAGATTCTATTTGTTTGAAATGTATGTTAATGTGGTTTTTGTTATAAGATGTTTGTACAGCGCAGTGAGTTTAACTCTGGTTAGAGAATGGTGCTTTATAAGAATTTGTTGTTATTTAAAAAAAACAAAAAAAACTCATCACCCATCTCAGCCTTCCGACCCCCCCCCCCCCCACCCCCTCGTCGCTCCCGCTTCACGCCCCCCCCCCCCCCCCCCCCCTCCTATCGCCGTGCTAATAATACATCCTGCCATTTGTATATGGCGGCTATTTTCTCAAAGAAAGTCACGCTACACTCGTTGGTTCGGCAAATCAAAACAGGATAGATGGACATAATTGGTAGTTAGGCAAATATACAGACAGATAGACAGATATATAGATAGATAGACAGACAAACAGAAGGACACACAAACAGACAGACAGACAGACAGACGAGACAGACAGACAGACAGACAGACAGACAGACAGACAGACAGACATAGATAGATAGATAGATAGATAGACAGATAGATAGATAGATAGACAGAGAGATAGATAGATAGATAGATAGATAGATAGATAGATAGATAGATAGATAGATAGATAGATAGATAGACAGACAGACGATTGACACTCAGTCAGCAATGGCGGTTGTATCAGGCACAGTGGTTTTTGTCAGTCTAAGCACAAAAATCCAAACAGGGAAACCAAACAATCCAAAGAAAGTGAAAAGAGAGAAAACTGTCCTGACTTACCCTCTGAAAAACTGGCCGGAAATGCTGAAACACAGAAGAAAAAATATCCGATGAACAGTTTGTACATTTATCACTCTAAAAACTTCGACTGCAATGTTTTATTTTAACGCAATCATTATGCTTGGCATGCGAGGGGGTGAGATTAGCTCTGCTGTCAATATCACTGAAAGGAATCAGAGCAGAAACTGACGCTTATATATCATATCCTACACACTCACAGCATGCACGTGTTAATGTCTATGTTACTGTTAGTGTGTGCGTGTGTGTGTGTGTGTGTGTGTGTGTGTGTGTGTGTGTGTGTGGTGTGGTGTGTGGTGTGTTGTGTGTGGTGTTGTGTGTGTGTGTGGTGGATGTCGTGAGAGAGAGAGAGAGAGAGAGAGAGAGAGAGAGAGAGAGAGAGAGAGAGAGAGAGAAAAGAGAGAGAGAGAGAGAGAGAGAGAGAGAGAGAGAGAGAGAGAGAGAGACAGAGAGAGAGAGAGAGAGAGAGAGAGAGAGGGAGAGAGAGAGAGAGAGAGAGAGAGAGAGAGAGACAGACAGACAGACAGACAGACAGACAGACAGACGGACGGACGGACAGACAGACAGACGGACAGACAGACAGACAGACAGACAGAGAAAGACAGAGACAAACAGACAGACAGACAGACAGATAGATAGACAGACAGACAGACAGACAGACAGACAGACAGACCGACAGACAGATGAACAATTGCATGCAATTGGCACGAAATTTAGTGTCAGTGATACCGTTAACGAAGTAGCCAACTTAGAATAAGTCGAGACGACATCATCGGATAGCAAAACGTTCGTTTGAAGCTGTATCAGATATTAACAGCCGTACACATCGACACAGTGACAGACACATTGACAAACACCAAGACAGACACAGTGACAGACATACTGATAAACAGCATGACAGACACAGTAACAAACCCACTGATCTGCTCCATGTTCTGTCGGACACAAAGTGACCAACACACTGACCTGCTTCATGTTCTGTCGGACACAAAGTGACCAACACACTGACCTGCTTCATGTTCTGTCGGACACACAGTGACCAACACACTGACCTGCTCCATGTTCTGTCGGACACACAGTGACCAACACACTGACCTGCTTCATGTTCTGTCGGACACACAGTGACCAACACACTGACCTGCTCCATGTTCTGTCGGACACACAGTGACCAACACACTGACCTGCTTCATGTTCTGTCGGACACAAAATGACCAACACACTGACCTCCATGATCTGTCGGACATAAAGACCAACCCACTGACCTGCTCCATGTTCTGTCGGACACAGTGACCAACACACTGACCTCCATGATCTGTCGGACATAAAGACCAACACACTGACCTGCTCCATGTTCTGCTGGACACAAAGTGACCAACACACCGACCTCCATGATCTGTCGAACACAAAGACCAACACACTGACCTGCTTCGTGTTCTGTTGGACAGAAAGTGACCAACACACTGACCTGCTCCATGTTCTGTCGGACACAAAGTGACCAACACACCGACCTCCATGATCTGTCGAACACAAAGACCAACACACTGACCTGCTTCGTGTTCTGTTGGACAGAAAGTGACCAACACACTGACCTGCTCCATGTTCCGTCGGACGCAAAGTGACCAGTTCCATTTTCTGTCGGACACAAAGTGACAAACACAGTGACCTGCTCCATGTTCTGTCGGACACACAGTGACCAACACACTGACCTGCTCCATGTTCTGTCGGACCTGCCGGTCAAGCTCTGTGAGGTCATCCTCCACACTGAAGACGGCGCTGCTTCGGGAGGACCGCCCTGCTGACCCCGTCCAGCGTGTCCAGTGCTTCAGCATCTTGTGGCCCTGTGTTAAACACCCAGTAACTAAGCTTACAGCCCTGTGTTAAACACCTAATAACTAAGTCTTACAGACCTGTGTTAAACACCCAGTAACTAAGTCTTACAGCCCTGTGTTAAACACTCAGTAACTAAGTCTTACAGCCCTGTGTTAAATACAAAGTAACTAAGTCTTACAGCCCTGTGTTAAACACTCAGTAACTAAGTCTTACAGCCCTGTGTTATTAAACATTCAGTAACTAAGTCTTACAGCCCTGTGTTAAACACTCAGTAGCTAAGTCTTACAGCCCTGTGTTAAACACTCAGTAACTAAATCTTACAGACCCGTATTATTAAACACCCAATAACTAAGTCTTACAGCCCCGTGTTAAACACTCAGTAACTAAGTCTTATAGCCCTGTGTTAAACACTCAGTAACTAAGCCTTACAGCCCAGTGTTAAACACTCAGTAACTAAATTTTACAGACCCGTGTTATTAAACACCCAGTAACTAAGTCTTACAGCCCCGTGTTATTAAACACCCAATAACTAAGTCTTACAACCCCGTGTTATTAAAGTAACACCCAATGACTAAGTGTTACAGCCCCGTGTTACTAAACACCCAGTAACTAAGTCTTACAGTCCTGTGTTATTAAACACCCAGTAACTAAGTGTTACAGCCCCGTGTATTAAACACCCAGTAACTAAGTGTTACAGCCCCGTGTTATTAAACACCCAGTAACTAAGTGTTACAGCCCCGTGTTATTAAACATTCAGTAACTAAGACTTTCATCCCTTTGTTAGTAAACACCTAATAACCAGGTCTTGTGGCCCTGTGTTCTCGATTGTGGGAATGGTAAGTTTGTTGTTTACTCTGACTGAATACGTTCGTATGGGGATGGATACTATTTGTACTCTTGTACTATGCATAAAAATGTAGACCATACAGACGAGGATACTAAAGAGCACACACACACACACACACACACACACACACACACACACACACACACACACACACACACACACACACACACACACACACACACACACACACACACACACACACACACACACACACACACACACACATTCACACACACGCATACGTGCGCACACACACATTATGCGCACTCGCGCAAATACGCACAGTCACACCACTACCACCACCACATCCACCTCAACAACAACAAAACACACCCACCACTGCCACCACCACCACCACTACCACCACCACCATAACAAAGTACACCCACCACTACTACCAGCACAACAACAAAACACACACCACTACCACCACCATCACCACCACAACAGCAACAACACACTCAATACGCAACACAACAACAAAACACACCCACCACTACCACCACCACAACAACAATAAAAACAAACAACAAAAACACAACAACAACAACAACAACAAAAACAAAAAACAAAAACAACAACAACACAACAACACACACCACAACACACACACACACACACACACACAACACACACCCCAAACACCACACCACACCACACCCCCACCACCCACATCCCACACACGTCCCACACACACGCACACTCACAACACACGCTCACACACCCACACACAACACACACACACACACACACACACACCACACACACACACCACACACGCTCACCCCCCCCCCCCCACACACACACACACTCCCCTCACACACACACACACAACCCCACACCACACACACCCACACCACACACACACACACACACCCCACCCCACCCCTACACACCCCACACACACACACACACACACACATCTCTCTCTCCCTCCCCCTCCTCTCTCTCGTCTCTTTTCTCTCTCTTCACAACACACACACACACACACACACACACACACCCCACACACACACACACACACACACACACCACCCCCACCCCTACACACCACACCACCCCCACCCCTACACACACACACACACACCACCCCCACCCCTACACACAAACACACACACGCACACACACACACACACACGTAGCACCCATTGTGATGCGAGCGGCGAACCCACAGACACTGGGACTGCAAACACACACACTCAGTGTCGATGAGCCACCCTGACGTAACATACAACACAAACGTACATACCAACTGCTGCCCTTTTTAATCCACGAATGAAAGGAGACTTCACTGAACACTTTAAACGTGTCAGCTAAACAAGTGTCCGTTCAGTCTCGCAGTTTGCCTAGATCTGCTTGAGGCCCAGTGTGGACGGTACAGCGAAAAACCGAGTCAGATGTCTAGTTAAATTCTGCTTCCTTTCTAACGATAATATCGTCAGTCACATTCCTTCGCTACTGAACAGGAGTCTGGATAATACTTACGATGTAAAAAAAAATTAATCCAAGTATTCCTTTTGCGTGCAGGTAGAACTTCACTGTCACTGAACTCAGCAGGGCAGCTTTAGGCCTTGTTCCCACAGATCATCAGCACACGGACTGACAAATCAACCAATCTGTAGTCGGACTACTCCCTATCTGGCTCCTTGCCACACAAGCACAAAACGTCTATTCTGTCACCCCAGAGCGTAAAAAAGGGGAAGAAAAAAGCGCGACAACCTGGCCCAGTACTGGTTTGTATAGAGACGTCACGGCCCTGCATTCATCGGGCAAGACGTGCGGCGTGCACCTATACACACAGAAACATCAAAACCAGACGGCGCGGGTTGGGTGTGGCCCCGTTCACCGTCAATTCTACCCCGGGTGAATACTGCCTTTCCTTTCATGGGCCCCCACACCCAGCAGATAACGACGCGAGGTTGGTGTGGACTGGGGTGTACAGGGTGACTGATAGCTGCGACACATTGTTGGGTTTATGGGGATCAACGTCGTGGTTTCCGTCCGGCGCCTTCCGCCGCTCGGTCGGGGTCTCCGAGTCAATGACAATTTCAGTAACCGATGGATCCGCATTACTTCTTCCCCCTCCCCCCTCCCCCCCTCGCCCTCCCCCCATCCCCCCCCCCTCCGCTCCCTCCCCGCCCCTCCCCTCCCCCCCCCCCCCACCCTCACCCTCGGAATTCGGGTCGCCTTACTGGGTAAGACTGACACAGCCGCCGCAAGAGCAGCGCTACCCATTTCTATCAGTGTGTGCAGTATTTTCGTGTGTCCAAACAATGGTATATGGCTACCAGTGTTTGGGATTTTTAACTGACGTGCGTACAGATGTTGGTGCACGCGACTGCACACGGGGGGCTGTACGGATACCGTAAGAGAGTCTGCACCGGAAGTTGACTCTGGGAGAAAAATTCGCCCTTGCCGCCGCACCGGGGACTCGAACCCGTGTCAGCACGGTATTGCCGCCTTGGCGGCTTTTCCATCGGACGTTCTACCAGCTGGGCCATTCCCGACGGGCCTTTCTCTTTCAGTGCTCACTTACTGAACTCTTCCCCTGCCCCTAGTCTGTACGATACAAGGATATTTATCTGTCGGTGACTGTGACATTAAAATGTGCACTCTTCCCCTGTCCTTAGTCTGTACGATACAAGGATATTTATTTGCCGGTGACATTAAAATGTGCACTCTTCCCCTGTCCTTAGTCTGTATGATACAAGGATATTTATCTGTCGGTGACTGTGACATTAAAATGTGCACTCTTCCCCTGTCCTTTGTACGATACAAGGATATTTATCTGTCGGTGACTGTACATTAAAATGTGCACTCTTCCCCTGTCCTTAGTCTGTACGATACAAGGATATTTATCTGTCGGTGACTGTGACATTAAAATGTGCACTCTTCCCCTGCCCTTAGTCTGTACGATACAAGGATATTTATTTGCCGGTGACATTAAAATGTGCACTCTTCCCCTGCCCTTATAATTACAAGGATACAAGGATATTTATTTGCCGGTGACATTAAAATGTGCACTCTTCCCCTGCCCTTATAATTACAAGGATACAAGGATATTTATTTGCCGGTGACATTAAAATGTGCACTCTTCCCCTGCCCTTAGTCTGTACGATACAAGGATATTTATCTCTCGGTGACTGTGACATTAAAATGTGCACTCTTCCCCTGCCCTTATAATTACAAGAATACAAGGATATTTATTTGCCGGTGACATTAAAATGTGCACTCTTCCCCTGCCCTTAGTCTGTACGATACAAGGATATTTATCTTCGCGTGACATTAAAATGTGCACTCTTCCCCTGCCCTTATAATTACAAGGATACAAGGATATTTATTTGCCGGTGACATTAAAATGTGCACTCTTCCCCTGCCCTTAGTCTGTACGATACAAGGATATTTATCTGTCGGTGACTGTGACATTAAAATGTGCACTCTTCCCCTGCCCTTATAATTACAAGAATACAAGGATATTTATTTGCCGGTGACATTAAAATGTGCACTCTTCCCCTGCCCTTATGGTGTATAAAGATATTTATTTGCGGCCGGTGACATTAAAATGTGCGCTCTTCCCCTGCCCTTATAATTACAAGGATACAAGGATATTTATTTGCCAGTGACATTAAAATGTGCACTCTTCCCCTGCCCTTATAATGTATAAGGATACAAGAATATTTATTTGCCGGTGACATCATTAAAATGTGCACTATTCCCATGCCCTTATGATTATAAGGATACAAAGCTATTCATTTACCGGTGACATTCAGTAACTGTGCACCCTTCCCCAACGCTTATGATGTACAAGGATGTTTATTTGCCAGTGACATTAAAATGGGCACCCTTCCTCTGCCGCTAGTATGCACAAGGATACAAGATATTTATTTTGCCCCTGACATTAACCTGTGCACAGTCAATGGCAAAGTGGTTTTCAGTCTGCGGATGCTGTCTGTACAACTCTCTGCTTTAACCCCTGCCTATCTGCATCAGTCATTCTCAAGTGCCGCAACTCTTCTCAAAAGCAGCGTCACGTTTTCGGACAGTTGAACATTTTCTCTGGATGGTTCTTGGCCGCAGGAAACTCGGTGCACCAACACTGCAAACTTCTTTTGGCAATGCCAGGGTTTATCTTTTGTTGTCGTTGTTGACTACTTGATTAACTGATTAGCGGTCGCAGGAGAGAGGGAGGTGGGGTTGGGGTGTGTGTGTTTTTTTTTGGGGGGGAGGGGGGGGTTGCTGGGGGGAGGGGGGGGGGGGGGGCAGGTCGAACTCATTCGGGGGCCAACCCGGCCAGTATCGAATTCCATTCGGCCCGACCGACTCATTAATAATAATAATGTACATTTATCATGCGCTCATCGACGCCCTGAGTGCTCACATGATACATATTAACCTAAATATGATATTCTATACACATGCAGAGCATAGTTCCACCAAAACAATTTACATAAAGTTGTTGTTTTTTAAACGCACTACACACACACACACACACACACACACACACACACACACACACACACACACACACACACACACACACACAACACATACACACACACACACACACAGCACACACACACACACACACACACACACACACACACACACACACACACACACACACACACACACAACACACACACACACACACACACACACACACACACACACACACACACACACACACACACAACACACACACACACACACACACACACACACACACACACACACACACACCCACACACACACACACACACACACACACTGACTGTAGCAGAAACTGGGTACTGATATTAGTTAGAATGGAAATATTGTGAGAAGAGGAAGGTTTTCAGTTTGGCTTTAAAAGATGACAGGGTTGAGCAGTGTCTAAAATTTTGTGGGAGTGAATTTCAAATGTGGGGTCCCGGCAAAGCAAGAGAAGGCGCAGAAGCCATGAGTCTTGCGTTTGTATTGTTGGATTTCCAGCATGCGGGTGTCAGAAGAAGAGCGTAGTGTACGAGATGGAGTGTAGACATGCAGCAGTTCATTGACGTTCTAATAAATAATAATAACAATACATAAATTTTATATAGCGCTATTCCCCACTGAGCGAGCTCAACGCGCTTGTTCACATACATGTACATAATAGATACCATTTACATTTACTGACATATCATATACAAGCAATCTCATAATACATACTTAATAAATTACATTAATATAAAACAAGTACTTGTAAAATGGCGCATAAAATAACTGTTATAAAACATAGAGACGTTACAATAATTTAAAACAGGTACTAACATAATTACAAAGCTGTGTTCTAAGTAATTAGTATCATTATTACTACGCTAAACACACACACACACACACACACACACACACACACACACACACACACACACACACACACACACACACACACACACACGCGCGCACTCCCCCTTCGCCCTCCTGTCTCACATGCACACGTTCTCTCTCTCTCTCTCTCTCTCTCTCTCTCTCTCTCTCTCTCTCTCTCTCTCTCTCTCTCTCTTATATATATATATATATATATATATATATACTGAGCCGCTACCCGGCCGCTATTGTACATATACTAATCATTACTTTTGTCATAACTGACTCGAGTGGTCATGACTACCAGTTGGCGCTCTCCAAACTTCGGCTTTGCCGATGTCGTTAACCATGCTTGGAGTTTAACCAGTCAGTCGGGTGTGTCTCAGTCATTCCGGCCTGTCGGCAATGCCGTCACTGCTTTAGGATACGACGAACCAAAGATTACAAATTAAGATAGATGTATTTGCGTACTATGAACCAAAGATTATAAACTATGATAGATGTATTTGCGGTAGCGGGAAAAGCCTAGTCTACCCGCTAGGCTCTTGGCCTTGCTTCAGTTCCGGCACTTCCTTGGAGGAAGGACTATGATGTCGTCAGTAACTGAACCGGTTTGGCGGCGGTGCAGTTCAAACTCCAAGCACTGGTTTACGACACTGATCCTTCCTTCAACCACTGACGTATTTTTTCAAGTTAAAATAAATAAAAATTACGTCACTTATAGGTTCCTGAAAACTGTCAGCTAACGAGCAGTTTTTTGTTGGTGCTCATGAACAGTAGTTACTGAATTTGTTACAATCACCGTAACTCAAAGTAAACTACAAGGCGTGTCATTTCAGTAAGTAGCCGCCAAAACACTGACTGAGTTTACTCCACTGCACTAATAAAATCACGGCCGGCAGTGGTTTGAATCGAGACTGACAGGACTCTTTTTTTTTTTTCTCAGTTTTTTTCATACCCGGGGTGCCGGACAGCTGCACGGAGATAGGAGTACCCTTTCACACTGAGTGGCCGCGTAATCAAATCTGGCAGAGTTTGGAGGAAGGTGCCGGAAAGCCGCGATGCCGCTCGGAGTGTGTGGCGGTGTTGCGGGCACTGACACTCCGAGCATCGCTTCAACTGAATTCGGCGCCGGCACCACTGATCCTCCACTGCATGACTTGGACTGACTGACTGGCCGGTTTGCGTGAACCGAGGCTACCAGTGCGGCTTCGGCCTTTGTCATGATGAGCGGCCGCTGTGTCAGTGCTAGGAATACGGCATTCTGGTTTTTTGCAGTGCCATTTCCCGTTCCCGGCAGTGCGTGTCACAGTCGGTCTGTCAGGACCAGTTGCTGTTTTATTTAGTAGTTTCTGGGTTTCAAATCAGCAAAGATTTGATCCCGGCCGGACAAGTTCGTTTTATATAATACTGCTGCAACTAATTTCTTCTCAGTTTTTACGCCAGTGCCAGAACTGACAATTAATTCTGTCAAAGGCACCACTGTGGACCCCGCCTGCCGGCGGGGACTGAAGCATCCACACGCGGCCGACACTTGTACTGAGTCGGATTCACACACAACACACACACACACACACACACACACACACACACACACACACACACACACAGAGTGTAATTTGAAATCCATTCAGTGTACACAGCAATGCATCTAGACCCCGTTGTGAAAATACACGCAAACCCAAAGCAACTTTTCATTCACGGTGATAGTTTTGACTTAACTTCGTACACTTCCGGTCCACCTTTTTGATGACGTAGAGCACATTGTTGTCTAGGCAAGTACAAAACTGAGCGGAGAGAGGAGGGAAAAGCTATCGTTTGCGCTGAAACAAGACAAGAAAATGTCTCAACAAGGCGCAGCACTACAGAGTTACAACAACGAATTGGTCAAATGTAAGTACCTGTGTTCTTAAGGCAGTCGCTGTGCCCGCTTTGACCTCAGTAATATAAAAAATTGAACTTTGACTGAAGTTCTCACTCAGTCGTGTATAAACTATATAATCTGTTGTTTCACCGTATTCTCTGGTGAGCATGGAAATCACGAGTATGAGCTTGGATAACGTCAATAAGTCTTTGAAAGAATAAGAGGCCGCTGGAATTGGAAAGGACTACGAATCGAACTTTTAGTTTTACAGACCTGTATTTTTCGTGCCGATTTTTGCATTTGTTTACCAAACCGGAGTCTCATTTACCCCAAAACCCATAATCAAACCATGTGTTACCTGTTATGTTGTCTGTAGGAAAAGGAATTTCCTTTTGTTTTCCTTGCTACGAAGTAAGCTGCACAGACTAAAAAGCAAAAACAAACAAAAAACAACGTTTTTCTTTTCTTTTCAAAAGTAGGCAGTACCGGTAAAGTAGTATTTGATTTTGAGGACTCATTGTTTAGAACTTTATTACTAAATGGCCGGAAACCGACAGGCAGGGAACTACCACTGAAATTATGTGATGCTGCCCACCCTGATCTGGCAGCTGGCAAGCTGATATGTTTTGACAACTGACTTCACACCCTGACCTCAGAGAGACAGAGACTGAGTGAGAGATTACTTAAAGCCTTCGCTTAAAAATGCATTCTGTCAAAAAGCATACAGATCTGGATGTTTTTGCATAGATAGTCAGTGGCAGTGCATGGGGTTTGAGCAATTACATGAGAGGAGTTTATTTTGCATGACGAACATGGTTATTCTACATAAAATTATTAATGACCATTCTGCAGGTATTGCAGATCTGTGTGGATGGTAAAGAGACCATAATTATGTAAATGTCCTGCTGGTATTGAAGATCTGTTTAGAAAACATGGAAAGCAGAGAGACGATGAATAGGAATTAGGATCTTTGCCTTTCTGGTATTGAAAATTTGTGTGGAAAGCATGATGAGCTTCACCATGAGAACATTTGTCCTGCATGTATTACTATTAGAGATCTATGTGAAAAGGATTCAAGGGTATTGGGCTTCACCA
Organism: Alviniconcha marisindica; assembly: GCA_018857735.1. Lineage (NCBI taxonomy): Eukaryota > Metazoa > Mollusca > Gastropoda > Provannidae > Alviniconcha > Alviniconcha marisindica. The sequence continues at coordinate 369,298 of JABMCL010003257.1, read as the reverse complement.
ATAGACCATTTGTTCTGCAGGTATTAAAAGTCCGTGTGGAAGATAATTTTTACATTTATTCTGCAGGTATTGAATGTGAAGATTGGTGTGAAAGGTAATTTGTCCTGCCGGCATTGAATTTGAAGATTGGTGTGGAAGGTCATTTGTCCTGCAGGCATTGAATTTGAAGATTCGTGTGGAAGATAATTTGACCATTTGTCCTGCAGGTATTGAAGACCTGTGTGGGAAGCGTGATGAGCTGCACCGGTCCATCCTTCAGGAGGAGGAGGAGAAGCAGAAACTGCAGAATGACATCCGTGTCCTCACCGAGCGCCTGGCCAAGGTCAACGAGAGCCTGGCCAAGAAAATGGCGTCCCGGAATGAGTTTGACAAAACCATTGCAGAAACAGAGGCTGCTTACATGAAGGTGAGGAGGAGGATACTTTATAATAATAATAATAATAGGGACCATATAGAGCACTTTCAGAATCTCAGAGTGCTTTACAACTTAAAGAAAAGCATACAATGCACAAATACCCATAATTATACAAATCTATAGTATGCAAGCATACAAAACATATGAAAATTAACAAACATCTTCTTACAAAACATGGCAAAAATACACGCACTCAAAATCGGGCACACATGCACACACACACACACACACACAGAGGTTTACATGCACGCAATGCCAATAAAAAGTATGCACACACACACACACGGCTGAGAAAGACGAGGGGGGGGGTGGGGGGGGGGGTAAAGACTAATTTGAAGGCAAGGACTGGGACAGAGAGAGAGCGAGAGAGATTTGTGCAGAAGAAAAGCTATTGCTGGTCAAAATGCTGTTTGAAGAGGTAAGTTTGAAGGCTGTGAGGGAAGGGCTGGGACAGAGAGCAAAAGGAAGAGAATTCCAGATTTGGACAGCAGAGATGCACTATCCCTGCACAGTGCACTCGTCTCTATCCTCAGAGTAAAGGTGACAGTGGAACCTGTGATGAGAGACCATTCTGCTTTTGAGGCTGTCTTCTCTGTCTCAGACCTTTTTCTTTGTGTCGCTGTGTAATGGAACCCTTCATGAAGGACCATACCTCTTTTAAAAGGTTAATGACCACCTTTCCTTGTTTTTAGTACAGGTGAAAGTGATGATGATAGTGACTATTGGTGATCGTCCATGATTCAGTAATTACTTGGTTGCCATCAGTCATTATTAAATACATTATTTATTTTCATGCCCCCTGAATCAGTGGGCATGAAAACAAATAATGTATAGTAAAAACAAATAATGTATCTGTCTATAGTACCAAAATGGGTAATCTGGATTACGATCCAGGTGATTGAGACCTGTATCTGTCTTGTCCTTGTTCAGTTGGGTTGAGTTGAAGATGGTATATATATCTGTGCACTCAGAAAAGCCCATAGGTGCTCCACGCTGTCTGTCAGACAATGCTGCATTAAAACAGTTGCAGTGTTTATCCGATTGATGACGGCCCTTTCTTGTCCTTTTAAGGAAGATCTAAGAGTACTTCCTCTTTTGGAGTTGCAAATTGCAAATTTATGTAGTTTTAGTCTTCTTTAAAAAAAATCTGGTATGGAGTTGCTTGCTAGCATTCTGAAGCAGGGTCAAAACACATGAGAGGTTAAAAAGAATGCTGATTTTAATCTGATGATACAAAACGTTCTTTTTAACCTTTTTTTATGTTCTGATCTTGGAGTTGTAAACCCGTACACATGACACTGTTGGTATTACTTTCCTTTGTCGATTATTACGGTTAACTAGAAGAAAGGATTATGGTCAGCATGGTTTGCTCACATACATAATTATGTGGAGGTTTTACTTTTAGTTGGCTTCGTTAATTATTGAGACTTTGCGGAGAGTATTTGTCACAGCAAGTCATCAATGTAGGCTGTGCGGTTCTACTCTCAGATTGTGCAGACTTCTCATCATTGCCTCAGATTTTTGAGAGTTTTCAGAGTTTGTTGGTTGTATTGAGAATCAGCCACAGCTACAGTCATTGTTGGCGGCAGCATCTGTTTCTGATGGTGAGGTGTCTAGTTCTCGTAGTTTGTTGTTTGCTATATTCCAGACCGCAGAGAGTTCAACATCTTTAATGTTTGGGCACAAGTAAGTGATTGGCTTTTGATGACCCGTCAGCCTGGTAGGTCATATCAGGGCAAAACATATCAACACTACAGAGGAGAAAAAACACACTCAAATTTAAAATGACTACAAGACCGTGTCTTTTTGTCAGCTAGGTTTTCATCGTTGTTGGCTGTGGTACACTCTTCAGAACATGGAAGATAGAATGTTTTGACTGTTTTCTGTACAGTTATAGAATGTGGAGAGCTCATGCCGGCATCTCCTGTGAGTTTCACTCTTCAGAATTGTTGCCAGTGGCTTCTGTGTGTTCAGTGATTCAGATTCTGGAGGGCTTTATCATTTTATGCATTTAAATTTCTTTCTTTTTAAACTTGAGTAAGGTCATTTGTGAAAGGGTGCTGTAGGACCCAACTATTATTGTTGTTATTAATGCGGATCATTTTTACAGTTTGTTATTTGTGTTGTGGTACAGGTCTTGGATGTTGGAGAGTTTTCAGTGCACCTCTTTTGTACAGTATGTGAAGCAGAATCCAGAATCTCCTGCATGTTTCAGATTCCGGAGACTTTTTCAGGAGACGTCTTCTGTATGTCTCAGACTCCAGAGACTTTTTCACCACTGTGTTCTGTATGTTTCAGATTCCGGAGACTTTTTCACCACTGTGTTCTGTATCCGTATGTTTCAGATTCCGGAGACTTTTTCACCACTGTCTGCTGTATGTTTTGGATTCCAGAGACTTTTTTTTTTAACCACAGCCTTCTGTATGTTTCAGATTCTGGAGAGCTCACAGACATTGCTCAATGTGTTAAAGCGGGAGTCGCAGTCTCTGAAAGAAAAGTCGTATCCCACGACAACAGGCGGCTCCACGCAGCGAACAATGACTCAGTCTTAGTGACAGGTGGCATTAATCATGAGCAGGAAGGGAGCATCTTATTTGTGATTTTACTGTGGGGGTATTTTTGTGCCTGTCATGTACACTTGGCTGGAAGCTGTAGATTGTCCTCTGAGCTTGATGTTATTAGCATTCTTCTGCCTTCACATTGGAAAGCTGCATTTAGACTAGGATCCACTTTGATGATCGTCGCATAATAACCACCTGGTCTAGCATGTCACAAACATATGCCATGTAGCGTGCTGTGCCTCACATTCGTGCACTTATTGACGGAAGGACAACTGTGGGTAACTGTTACCGTTGAGTGGCGAGAAACAGATGATGAGAAAAACGCAGCGTTGGTAGCATTGTTTTTACTCTGTCGGAGCCAGGACTGAAGAACGAAAGCAGTTACATCACCATTTGTGAGATACTGACACCAGTGGTGTGAAGAAAAGTACAGTCTCAGTTTCTGACTTCGAATGCATTACGTACTGTTAGTAGTCTTGGCTTACCTGAGAATGCCCGTTTATTATACAATACACAGTTTTCATTGGTTGCCAGTGGCTTGTGTCAGATCAGAATCAGATGAGAATGGAGCAGCTTTGAAACCCACATGACACAGTCAGACGCTTGACAGTGACATCACGGTCTGTTCTTTCTCAAAGCAACTGATCAGATGAGAATGGAGAAATTTTGAAACCCACATGACACAATCAGATGCTTGACAGTGACATCATTGTCTGTTCCTTCTCAAAACAGTTGATCATATATTGTGTAGTCATGTGACTGCTCAACTATTTATGGCCTTTTGTGGGCGTGACGCCAGCGACAAGAAACACTAGGACTGTTAAGGGCTTGTACTGTAGGAAGTTGGTCAGTGGTGTTGATGGCATAACCATTCATCCCCCTTGCCCCTGCCCCCATTTTTTGTTGTTGATTTGTCACTGTATTTTTTTTCTTTTTCATCTTTCATTTTGCTTTTGCTTCTTTCCCTCCTTTCCGCCTTTTCAGGCATCCACATTCCATCATCAGAGGTACTTAACTCAGCCAAGGAATAAGACCTATGAATGGAGTAGACTCCAGTCCCCAAGGACACAGGTCATTACCAGCACAGGTCATCAAACTTGGGTGGGGGGGGGGGGGTGTGGTCGCTGTGGTGAATGCTCAGTAAAGGCCGTCCTTTTTGGCCGTTCAGCTGTGGTTAGGAAATGGATCCAGAAGGAAAGAAAAAAAGGGAAGTCTGTGATGAAATCACTGCAGGTCTGTGAGGGGCTGAGCATTCCGTCCATGTACAGACAGAGTGTGTACATAAATATTTAATGCTTTGTATGATCTGAGGACAAATAAACACTTTTTTTATCTCATTTTTCCTCTGTGTTTGTGTGAATCAAATGCTTGTGTGCCGTCTCTCTTTATGGAGACCCATGCATATTTAAACAAGTGTCTTTTCTGAGTGTAACAGGTGTGTTTGTGTGTGTGATAACTTGCGCATGTGAATGTGAGAGTGGATTTGTGGATATATTGTCGGCGAGCGACTAATACCCTGTAACTCAAATTTTCAAGTGTGAGAAAAACACAAAAATATGTTTTAAAAATTCAGGATTTACCTGAACAGGTTCATTTTGAACTGAACTCGTAGGTGCCATCTTGAACTGATCTGAAGGTAACATCTTGAACTGAACTGCATTGAAAGTGTCATCTTGAGCTTAGTTAAATTGATAGTACCATCTTCAGCTGAACTGAAAATATACGTGCGATGATTGTAATTCCATTTGCTGCAGAGTAAAATTTGTCACAGTACGTTAACTATTAGCCTATATTCCTGTATGCTAAGGTAACATGCCTGATGAAAATAGAAAAACATATTGATAAACACTAGGCTTAGAACATTGCCTCAGACTTGGATGCAAACTGTGTTCTAGTTCAATGAATCTTATGTTGAAATACAACAGACAACCATTGCAGAATTTTGCAAACTGAAACCATTGGTAAAGTTACAAGCACCAAAACAACACATGAATCTGTGAGGACCAACTTTATTAGAAATAGAACCAAATCAACATAGAGCACAAAACATTTCAATGCAAAGTACATGAAAACTGTGCTATAGTTCTTTTCAAGGTCATTTTGGCATGCAAGCTAATGCTTTTATTTTCCTCAGTGGAAAATTGAGGAATGCGTGCAAGAATGTGGACGGATCAGCAGTTGACTTGCGTTTATCACAGACAAATTTTAAACTGGTTGCTGTGGAATGTGTGGTTGGGGGGGGAGGGGGTGCGTGTGATGTGGACAGCTCATCAGTAAGTGACTTAAAAACAACAGATTTTGAACACCCAGTCAACCTTGGAGGTAGTATCAGGGTGACGTTAGCAGCCGATCCATGTGTGCGACACAACTTGTAGTCACCATGGCAACCAAATCCACAAGGGTGAAAGCTGACTGTCATTTTCTCAAATCCTGATCTGTAACGCAGGAAACGCTTGCCTTCCACTGGCGACGTGCTGTGCCAAGTGTAAGCACCATGGGCAAGTGACGCCACTTTTCCAGCATAACCTGCATGTCCTTGTGTCTTGCATCCCAACAGTGACCGCTATGAATTAGAATGGCCAGGGAAACGCAATGCTCTGCAGCTGTCTTGCTTATGGGAGCCCACACAGAGGCACTGGTCCTTGACTGCCCACGCAGTGCAGTCCCTTGGACCCACAGGGGTGCTGGCCCTTGGCTGCCAAGGCAGTGCACTCCCTTGGACCCACAGGGGTGCTGGCCCTTGGCTGCCGAGGCAGTGCACTCCCTTGGACCCACAGGGGTGCTGTCCCTTGACTGCTAATGCAGTGAAGTCCCTTGGACCCACAGGGGTGCTGTCCCTTGACTGCCAATGCAGTGCAGTCCCTTGGATCCACAGGGGTGCTGTCCCTTGACTGCCAATGCTGTGCAGTCCCTTGAACCCACATGGGTGCTGGCCCTTGACTGCTAATGCAGTGCAGTCCCTTGGACCCACAGGGGTGCTGTCCCTTGACTGCTAATGCAGTGCAGTCCCTTGGACCCACAGGGGTGCTGGCCCTTGGACATGCTGCCATTTTAGGATTTTCAAAGTCGTCGGCTTTCACCCTTGCATCCAACATCATGTGCAAATCATATTCTGTCAAAAAAACAAACAAAAACTCAGCAGTTCTTCCACACAACAAAAAAGGCTGATGAGCAAGGCTTCAGCGCCCACCATAAAAACCCATGAGCAGAATCAGCAGTACACACGACAAAGCATCTGTCACAAGTAATCACAACTGATTTTTAAAGCACCCACCAAAATGAGCCATGAATAAATATACCAGTCCACTTCTTGCATTCAGTGTAGTGAAAGGCTCAAAATGTGTGGGTGTGTATTTGGAGAAGGGGAGTGGGGGTAAACTAAGTTAAAATCACAGAAAACTGATGCAGCAGTACATGGACAGAGACAGAAAACCGTTTATAAAATGACTGAAACATTCCTCAAAAATGCTTAGACCTGAGGTGGGAAGGACGAGAGTGGCAAGATGCAAGCCGGCACAAGAAGGCTGATGTCCTGTCTGCTGTCTGCCCAAAATCTACCTTTCTGATGACGCCTGGCCTCCAGACAAATGCACCCATCTGCCCAAAATCTACCTTTCTGATGATGCACCTGCACCTGAGGTCATGGTGATCAGGGTTCTTCACACAACATCCCTGACAAAGCCTATGTCACTGATTCTGATGGTGACAGTTTCGCTTCGGGGGCCATTCACTTTAATAATAATAATAATGTACATTTATCATGTGCTCATCAATGCCTTGAGCACTCACATGATACATATTAACCTTAATGACCTTAATAATACATATTATCATTAATGATACACAATGAACATCATAGTCCAGCTAACACCATTCCTACCAAAGTATTTGTTCATGAACATAGAGTGAAATCCTGATCCAGTCACTGTTCTTGCCTCAATGTGTGTTGCTAGACCTAGAGTGAACTCTCATCCAGTCACTGTTCTTGCCTCAATGTGTGTCGCTAGACCTAGAGTGAACTCTCATCCAGTCATTGTTGTAGCCTCAATGTGTGTCACTAGACCTAGAGTGAACCCTCATCCAGTCACTGTTGTAGCCTCAATGTGTGTCACTAGACCTAGAGTGAACGATCATCCAGTCACTGTTGTAGCCTCAATGTGTGTCACTAGACCTAGAGTGAACTCTCATCCAGTCACTGTTCTAGCCTCGATGTGTGTCGCTAGACCTAGAGTGAACTCTCATCCAGTCACTGTGCTTGCTGCAGTATGTGTCGCTAGACCTAGAGTGAACCCTCATCCACATGAAATAATACTCCTGTCATTGTTCCCGTCATGGTACCTGTTAGTGAACCCAGAGTAAACTCGTAATCCTATCTTTGTTCCTGTCACACTGTCACTGAACCTAGAGTGAAGTCATAGTTCTGTTACTGTTCCTTTCATACTGTCACTGAATCCTGGGTGAAGACACAGTTATACTACTGTTCTTGTCACACTGTCACTGAACCTAGAGTGAAGTCATAGTTCTATTACTGTTCCTTTCATACTGTCACTGAATCCTGGGTGAAGACACAGTTATATTACTGTTCTTGTCACACTGTCACTGAACCTAGAGTGAAGTCATAGTTGTATTACTGTTCCTTTCATGCTGTCACAGAACCCAGGGTGAAGACACAGTTATATCATTGTTCGTGTCACTGGACCTAGAGTAAAGTAATAGCCCTATCACAGTTCCTGTTACAGTACCTGTAACTCAACCCAGAGTGAATTAAACCATGGTCCCATTGTTGTTCCTGTCATACCATCACTACTGAACCCAGAGTGAAGCCATAGTCCCACTGTTGTTCCTGTCATACCGTCACTACTGAACCCAGAGTGAAGCCATAGTCCCACTGTTGTTCCTGTCATACCGTCACTACTGAACCCAGAGTGAAGCCATAGTCCCACTGTTGTTCCTGTCATACCGTCACTACTGAATCCAGAGTGAAGCCATAGTCCCATTGTTGTTCCTGTCATACCGTCACTACTGAACCCAGAGTGAAGTCACAGTCTTATAATACAGCTTAGAATATTGTCATTGTCATATCATTGTGTCTGCCATACTGCCACTGAACCCAGGATGAAGACGTTCAGTGACTGTTATAATAACTGTAACTCAACCTAGAGTGACGTTGTAGTCCTATATTTATTCCTGTCACACTGTCAGTGAAACCAGTGTGAAGTCATAGTCCTACCATTGTCCCTGTCATACTGCCACTGAACGTAGAGTCAAGTCCAAGTCCCATCCATGTTCCTATCAATCATAGTAAGTAAGTAACTTGGTGTTTTATGCCCAGTCAACCAGTACGGTTATATCAGGGTGATCTATCAATCACAGAACCTAGAGCAAAGTCGCAGTCCTGTCACTGTACCTACTGTAGTGGCTGTGACAGAAGCCAGTCTTATCACTACTAATCACTGTTCCGACTATACTACAATCACATATCATTGAGCTGAGACTGCTGATCACTGTTCCGACTATACTACAATCACATATCACTGAGCTGGGACTGCAGTCCCTGTTCTGACTATATTACAATCACATATCACTGAGCTGAGACTGCTAATCACTGTTCCGACTATACTACAATCACATATCACTGCATCACAATTGCTCAGTCGCTTACCCTGGGCACCCTAACAAACTCACAGAGCATCATCTTTGGAGATTCAAACTGGAAATTTTGCTAAGTTGGTTAACCTGTGGGCACCCTAACAAAACCTGACATCCAGATGAGGTCATTTCCGATTTTTGATGACTTTTTATGCTTTAAAATTTTGAGTGAACAAAATCCAAACCTGTTGGATACACAAGAACAATGTGTTCGCAAACTGAGGAAAAATACAAAGCCAGCTGAAACTTTGACTGGGCGTTCATTATTGATTTTTAAAGTTGTCTACCAGGATCATTTGACACAGTTACTTCCCTTCGCATGGGATTTCATAGCGAAAGGGTGGCAGCTGGTCTGAGGCCAAGTGGGTTAAAATCACAGTCCTCGCTCTTTCCACCAAAGCATTTACCACAGAAACAAAGACAGGTCAAATCCTACTCCTACCAGCATTCCTATCAAAATATCACCTATTAAACTCAATAACGGCAACCACAGTCCTGACTTTCTATCATGAGAGTCAATTCAAAGTCCTACTCCTAATTAAGTCTGATCACTTATATATATATATATATGTATATTTTACTTCTCGCGCGGCAATAAAGATATACTGATTGATCACAGCTGCAACACGCAGCAGTCGTAGAAGCCTGTTAAGCGTGTTCTTGTAAATGACGACTCAGCTCCCATCTTCTCCGCTTCCCGCGCCCCTGTCGCTCACTGCCGTGATGACCAAGTTTATGGCTTGTCCTTCTTTTTGGGCTTGCCCGAGGACTTGGTGCGTGGATCCTTTTTCTTGGCGTCTGCTTTGCTGCCGTCGGCGTGGTGACGCGGAGACTCTTTGGCGTGGCTCGGACTGGCTGCCACTGGGGTTGTTGTCGAGGGTTTCTCCGTCAGCGAGGTGGATGACTCGGAGGGCCCCGCCATCTTCTCAAGCTGTTTCTGCAGTGAGCGCACCGTCTCCAGAGCTGCAGCCAGCTCCAGTTCCGCCGCTGATGCTCGCTCCTCCGCTTCCTGCGCCCGCTTCTCCGTCATCCTGTGCAAAGGACAGAGGTGATGCTATTATCATCATCAGCATCACTGCCTGGGTCATCATTATCAGCTGTGTTTCTCACACATGTTGGTTGCATCATTCTGGGAAGTGAGGCTGTCACCATCATCATCACCATCCTCAATTTCCAATACCATCATGGCCACCATGAGCCAAACTTATATTACTACTGATTGGGAAAAAGAAAAGAAAAGTGAACCCACTCAAATTTCATACACATGCACACACACACACACACACACACAACACACACACACACACAAACTACTTCAGCTACCTACTGATAGAACATAGAAATTAAAAATGACAGAAATATTGATACTGCCACCACACAAAGCCTGCAAATGGAAACATTTACGCATCTATGTTTTCTCCCCTACTTGTATCTTCGCTACAGGTCCCCTTTAAACTACTTGTGTCTTTGCTACATGTCCCCTTTAAACTACTTGTGTCTTCACAACAGGTCCCTTTTAACTTGCGTCTTCACTACAGGTCTCCTTTAAACTACTTGTGTCTTCACTACAAGTCCCCTTTAAACTATTTGTGTCCTTGCTACAGGTCCCCTTTAAACTACTTGTGTCTTTGCTATAGGTCTGCTTTAAACTACTAAAGACTCGTGTCTTCGCTACAGGTCCCCTTTAACTTGCATATTCTCTACAGGTCCCCTTTAAACTACTTGCGTCTTTGCTACGGGTCCCCTTTAAACTATCTGCCTGCATCTAGTGGAGAGTGAGCAGAAAGGCGTTGTCTCACATCACTTGGTCCTGCAGGGTGTTCACGGCGGCCAGAGCCTCAAAGGCTTTCTTTGTGTCCGGGCTCCAGCAGTCTTCACTGGCGTCTTGACCATCTCCTGATCACAGACAATACACAGCAGCAGATAAATGACCAGGCTAGGCAAACGCACCTTTTGAAACTGTTCTAATACCCTTTCTCAAGTCAATCCACAAACCCAAACCCTACTCAAACATAATGCAAAACATACATACACAAACATCAACATATGAATTTTTGAAAAGCTAGTCCCTTCACTATTACCCCTGTTAAAGGAGCACATAAAGCTATGACATGCTGGTATTGTTGACCATTCCGTCTAACTCACTGATACCAGATTAAAGAAAAGGATAAAAAAGGAAAGACAGAAACATTTTTTAAACAGTTTTATAAATGAAAAATGGCAAATACCTGTGCATATGATAGGAAGCTGCACATATCATTCCTACCAATTATCATCTCCTAGCTGCTCAGCATGAGCAATAGAAAGAAAAAAAAGCCAAACTCAATGAAAAACGTTTGAAAATTTTCTGGGAAAAAAGTCAGGAGAATGGGCCACTAGCAGAAAAATGACAAGACGGAAAGAGAACGAGGACTAGGCAGAAAAACCAGAGAGGAGATAGGAGTTTCCAGACAGGGGGAGGCATTGGACATCCCTGGCCTCCCTTCCAGGGAAACTGGCAGGGTGTGAAACAGGCAGGGTGTGAAACAGGCAAGGTATAAATAGGCAGGGGTGAAATAAGGCAGTGGGTGAAACAGGTAGGGTATGAAACAGGTTGGGTGTGAAATAGGCAGGGGTGAAACAGGTAGGGTATGAAACAGGTTGCGTGTGAAATAGGATGGGTGTGAAATAGGTACAGTATGAAACAAGCAAGGTATAAATAGGCAGGGGTGAAATAAGGCAGGGGGTGAAACAGGTAGGGTATGAAACAGGTTGGGTGTGAAATAGGTTGGGTGTGAAACAGGTAGGGTATGAAACAGGTTGCGTGTGAAATAGGATGGGTGTGAAATAGGTAGGGTATGAAACGCAAGTTAAATAGGAGGGGTGAAATAGGCAGGGGGTGAAACAGGAGGTATGAAACAGGTTGGGTGTGAAATAGGCAGCGGTGAAACAGGTTGGGTGTGAAACAGGCAGTGGGTGAAATGGACAGGGGAGTGAAACAGGTGGGGGAGTGACATGGAGGGGGGGGGGTATGAACATGGCCGGGGTGAAACAGGCATGGGGTATGTGAAACAGGCAGGAGTGTGAAACAAACAGGGTGTGAAACCAGACATGGTGTGAAACAAGCAGGGTGTGAAAACAGACATGGTGTGAAACAAGCAGGGTGTGAAAACAGACATGGCATGAAACAAGCAGGGTGTGAAAACAAACATGGTGTGAAAACAGACGTGGCGTGAAACAAGCAGGGTGTAAAAACAGACAGGGTGTGAAACAAACAGGGCGCGAAAACAGACATGGCGTGAAACAAGCAGGGTGTGAAAACAGACATGGGATGAAACAAGCAGGGTGCGAAACCAGACATGGGTGAAACAAGCAGGGTGTCGAAACACAGAACACCCCCGGTGTGAAAAACACAGCAAAAACAACGTGTGACGTTGCAGAACTGCCATTGGGCTGAAAAACGACAGGCCGGCACAACAGTGAACAGGGCCTGCAGATCAATACACTCTACAGCAGTCAGATGTGCTCTACTTGGGCTGAAAAACACAGCACAACACAACAGTGACACAGGGCGCTGCTACGATCAATACACCTACAGCAGTAGATGTGGCTCTACTTGGGCTGAAAAACACAGCACAACACAACAGTGACACAGGGCGCTGCTACGATCAATACACCTACAGCAGTAGATGTGGCTCGACTTGGGCTGAAAAACACAGCACAACACAACAGTGACACAGGGCGCTGCTACGATCAATACACCTACAGCAGTAGATGTGGCTCTACTTGGGCTGAAAAACACAGCACAACACAACAGTGACACAGGGCGCTGCTACGATCAATACACCTACAGCAGTAGATGTGGCTCGACTTGGGCTGAAAAACACAGCACAACACAACAGTGACACAGGGCGCTGCTACGATCAATACACCTACAGCAGTAGATGTGGCTCTACTTGGGCTGAAAAACACAGCACAACACAACAGTGACACAGGGCGCTGCTACGATCAATACACCTACAGCAGTAGATGTGGCTCGACTTGGGCTGAAAAACACAGCACAACACAACAGTGACACAGGGCGCTGCTACGATCAATACACCTACAACAGTAGATGTGGCTCGACTTGGGCTGAAAAACACAGCACAACACAACAGTGACACAGGGCGCTGCTACGATCAATACACCTACAGCAGTAGATGTGGCTCGACTTGGGCTGAAAAACACAGCACAACACAACAGTGACACAGGGCGCTGCTACGATCAATACACCTACAGCAGTAGATGTGGCTCGACTTGGGCTCGAACCAAATGGCCAGGTAGGACAAGCTAAAACATGATACTGGTTAGCTCTCATCATGCACAGTCTGTGAGTCAGGACAACTGACTACCACTGCATGCACAGTCTGTAAGGACAACAGACTACCACTGCATGCACAGTCTGTAAGGACAACAGACTACCACTGCATGCACAGTCTGTAAGGACAACAGACTACCACTGCATGCACAGTCTGTGAGTAAGGACAACAGACTACCACTGCATGCACAGTCGTGAGTAAGGACAACAGACTACCCTGCATGCACAGTCTGTAAGGACAACAGACTACCACTGCATGCACAGTCTGTGAGTCAGGACAACAGACTACCACTGCATGCACAGTCTGTGAGTAAGGACAACAGACTACCACTGCATGCACAGTCTGTAGTAGGACAACAGACTACCACTGCATGACAGTCTGTGAGTAAGGACAACAGACTACCCCTGCATGCACAGTCTGCGAGTCAGGACAACAGACTACCACTGCATGGACAGTCTGTGAGTAAGGACAACAGACTACCACTCATGCACAGTCTGTGAGTCAGGACAACAGACTACCACTGCATGCACAGTCTGTGAGTAAGGACAACAGACTACCACTCATGCACAGTCTGTGAGTAAGGACAACAGACTACCACTGCATGCACAGTCTGCGAGTCAGGACAACAGACTACCACTGCATGCACAGTCTGTGAGTAAGGACAACAGACTACCACTGCATGCACAGTCTGTGAGTCAGGACAACAGACTACCACTGCATGCACAGTCTGTGAGTAAGGACAACAGACTACCACTGCATGCACAGTCTGCGAGTCAGGACAACAGACTACCACTGCATGGACAGTCTGTGAGTCAGGATAACAGACTATCACTGCATGCACAGTCTGTGAGTCAGGACAACAGACTACCACTGCATGCACAGTCTGTGAGTCAGGACAACAGACTACCACTGCATGCACAGTCTGCGAGTCAGGACAACAGACTACCACTGCATGCACCAGTCTGTGAGTAAGGACAACAGACTACCACTGCATGCACAGTCTGTGAGTCAAGGACAACAGACTACCACTGCATGACAGTTGTGAGTCAGGACAACAGACTACCACTGCATGGACAGTCTGTGAGTCAGGACAACAGACTACCACTGCATGCACAGTCTGTGAGTAAGGACAACAGACTACCCCTGCATGCACAGTCTGCGAGTAAGGACAACAGTCTACCACTGCATGCACAGTCTGTGAGTAAGGACAACAGACTACCACTGCATGCACAGTCTGCGAGTAAGGACAACAGACTACCACTGCATGCACAGTCTGTGAGTAAGGACAACAGACTACCACTGCATGCACAGTCTGTGAGTCAGGATAACAGACTATCACTGCATGCACAGTTTGTAAGGACAAGAAAGACAGACTACCACTGCATGCACAGTCTGTGAGTAAGGACAACAGACTACCACTGCATGCACAGTCTGTGAGTAAGGACAAGAATGACAGACTACCACTGCATGCACAGTCTGTGAGTAAGGACAACAGACTACCACTGCATGCACAGTCTGTGAGTAAGGACAACAGACTATCACTGCATGCACAGTTTGTAAGGACAAGAAAGACAGACTACCACTGCATGCACAGTCTGTGAGTAAGGACAACAGACTACCACTGCATGCACAGTCTGTGAGTCAGGACAACAGACTACCACTGCATGCACAGTCTGTGAGTAAGGACAACAGACTACCACTGCATGCACAGTCTGTGAGTAAGGACAACAGACTACCACTGCATGCAGTCTGTGAGTAAGGACAACAGACTACCACTGCATGCACAGTCTGTGAGTAAGGACAACTACTGCATGCACAGTCTGTGAGTAAGGACAACTACTGCATGCCCAGTCTGTGAGTAAGGACAAGAATGACAGACTACCACTGCATGCACAGTCTGTGAGTCAGGATAACAGACTACCACTGCATGCACAGTCTGTGAGTCAGGATAACAGACTACCACTGCATGCACAGTCTGTGAGTCAGGACAACAGACTACCACTGCATGCACAGTCTGTGAGTCAGGACAAGCTGAAACGTGATAACGAAACCCAGGCATGTAATGGATGTGAACTGACACTGCCCGGAGGGTGGTGGTGGTGGTGGTGATGGAGGTGGGGGTGATGGAGGGGAGTAACATCACTGACCTTGACACGAATCACTGACCTGAACATCTGGCGCAACAGGGCTCTCAGTCTTGGAGGAGGGCTGAGGGACTTCGCCAGTGGCGTCCTGCCCAGCTGCATCACTTCCCGCCGTGTCTTGAGCCTCCGACGTCTGCTCACGCGGGGTCGGGGGGACCTCTGTGGACTGCTCCTCTTCGGCCGACGTCGGCGGCGCCTCCACCGACTCTTTGCTGTCTGCCGGTGTTTGTGACACTTCTGCTGACTCTTCTTTGCTGTCTGACGGTGTGGCTTCAGCTTCTGCTGGCTGACTGTCATCCGCTGGTGCACGCGGGGTTTCCGCCAGCTCTTTGTTATCTGCTGGCGTTTCGGACGCCTGTCGTACGGAACACGGAAACCACAACACAGGGTTAATATATCACGACCCACTACTGCACCTTGGTTTGTTGTGTGAGGGAGACCAGCAAGGCACCAAGTCATAACGACTTGCATCTACCCAGACAAGATAAACATTACGACTTACACCCATCCAGTCAAGATAAACATTGCGACTTACACCCATCACACACACACACACACACACACACACACACACACACACACACACACAAACAGAGGAAAAAAGAAACCAATTTTGGGGAGACCATAATGGCACCATGACTGTTTTGACATACATCCACCCAGACAAGGTAAACATCATGACTTACATCCACCCAGACAAGATAAACATTGCGACTTACATCCACCCAGACAAGATAAACATTGCGACTTACACCCATCACACACACACAACACACACACACAAATTTACACATACACACACACACACACACACAACAGAGGAAAAAAGAAACCAATTTTGGGGAGACCATAATGGCACCATGACTGTTTTGACATACATCCACCCAGACAAGGTAAACATCATGACTTACATCCACCCAGACAAGGTAAACATCATGACTTACATCCACCCAGACAAGGTAAACATCATGACTTACATCCACCCAGACAAGGTAAACTTCATGACTTACATCCACCCAGACAAGGTAAACTTCATGACTTACATCCACCCAGACAAGGTAAACATCATGACTTACATCCACCCAGACAAGGTAAACATCATGACTTACATCCACCCAGACAAGGTAAACATCATGACTTACATCCACCCAGACAAGGTAAACATCATGACTTACATCCACCCAGACAAGGTAAACATCATGACTTACATCCACCCAGACAAGGTAAACATCATGACTTACATCCACCCAGACAAGGTAAACATCATGACTTACATCTACCCAGACAAGGTAAAATTCATGACTTACATCCACCCAGACAAGGTAAACATCATGACTTACATCTACCCAGACAAGGTAAACATCATGACTTACATCCATCCAGACAAGGTAAACATCATGACTTACATCTACCCAGACAAGGTAAACATCATGACTTACATCCACCCAGACAAGGTAAACATCATGACTTACATCTACCCAGACAAGGTAAACATCATGACTTACATCCACCCAGACAAGATAAACATTGCGACTTACACCCATCACACATACATGAAGAAAAAAAAAGAAAAAAACATTGTTCATTTTATGCATTGTACAACTGTGAAAAAGAAGATTTATTTGACTGAAAAATGTTTGTACAGCTTATTGTAGTGACCTGGTTCGGCCTAGCGGTAAGGGTGTTAGGCTGGTAAGCAGAAGGCAGACAGACCTTGGTTCGATTCCGCTTCAGCTCTCCTCTCTCTTTAAAAGTTGTGGTCTGTGGACACCGTCTTTGTGACTTTGCCCATCACAATTAATGACACATTAGAATGGCTCTCATCACTGCCCACCTTTATGCAGAAGTCATTCAGATATCGCCAGTATAGTGTTAGATATAGACTCTCTCTTCCCCCACCTCCTGGGATCTGGATCCCTGCCAGTACCTCTTTGGAGACAACTTGGTGAGTGTGTGTGTGTGTGTGTGTGTGTGTGTGTGTTTGTGTGTGTGTGTGTGTGTGTGTGTTTCTGTGTGTGTGTGTGTGTGTGTGTGTGTGTGTGTGTGTGTGTGTGTGTGTGTGTGTGTGTGTGTGATGTATGTGTGAGGGGTGTTTGTGTGTAGTGTGTGAGAGAGAGAGAGAGAGAGAGAGAGAGAGAGAGAGAGAGAGAGAGAGAGAGAGAGAGAGAGAGAGAGAGAGAGACGTGTGTGTGGTGTGTGGGAGAGAGAGAGAGAGAGAGGTAGAGAGAGAGAGAGAGAGAGAGAGAGAGAGAGAGAGAGAGAGAGAGAGGTGTGTGTGTGTGTGTGTGTGTGTGTGTGTGTAACCAAACCAAAGTAAACCAGCTTGAAGTGCCGTTGAAAAGGCTAAGGTAACTTCACTTACATCCACCCTGTCTTTGGCCGTGTTCTGTTTCTCTGAAGTCAATGGGACCCCCCCCCCCCCCTTACACACATACACACAACACACACATATAAACCCACCCACACATACAAAACACCCACACACACATATACACACACCCATACCATATACACACAACATACATGCGTGCACACAGACACACACACACACACATACATGCACACACCCACACTGCACACACACACACACACACACACATGCGCACCCCCCCCCAACAACCACACACACACACACACACACACACACATAACCCCCCAACACACACACACAACAAAAAGCATGCGCACAGCCTCTAGCATCTTCGAGAGGTTAAGGGTAATGTCGCTTACCTCCATGCCGTCCTTGGCAGCAAAGTCGAGGGCGCTGGCGTAGCCGAGGGCGCTGTTGTCGGGGCGCTGCGAGGACTTGCTGAGCGTGGTGGAGGCACGCTGCGGGAACAGCTCCTCAATGGACTCCCCTGTCAGCTGACTCATCAGGATCTTGGCCGTGTGGATCCAGTCCTCGCACTCCGTCTGTGTAACCACGGCAACAGTATACCGGTTAGACCGTCCTAGTGCTCTTAAAACGGGGTTCTACTGTTCTGTCAGCGTGACAATGAACTGTCCTCTTTCTATGTTAACCGGTAACTTTCTGGCATATGCTTAATTTCATCGCTCTCTGCCCACCCCCTCTCCCCCCTCCCCACCCAACCATAGCCCGTGTTACCAACTTTTTCACACTCCCCCCGCCCTCCCCCACCCTCTCCCTCCTCCCCACCCAACCATAGCCCGTGTTTCCAACTTTTTCACACTCCCCCCCCCCACCCCACCCTCTCCCTCCTCCCCACCCAACCATAGCCCGTGTTACCAACTTTTTCACACTTTCCCCCCTCCCCCTCCTCCCACCCAACCATAGCCCGTGTTACCAACTTTTCACACTTTCCCCCCCCTCCCCTCTCCCCACCCAACCATAGCCCGTGTTACCAACTTTTTCACACTCCCCCCCCCCCCAACCATAGCACATGTTACCAACTTTTTCACACTCCCCCCCTCCCCTCTCCCCATAACCATAGCCTGTGTTACCAACATTTTCACACACCCCCCCCCCCTCCTCCCCACCCAACCATAGCCCGTGTTACCAACTTTTTCACCCCCCCCCCCCTCCTCCCACCCAACCATAGCCCGTGTTCCACTTTCACACTTCCCCCCCCCCCCCTCCCCCAACCATAGCCGTGTTACCAACTTTTTCACCAACTCCCCCCCCTCCTCCTCACCACCCAACCATAGCCCGTGTACCAACTTTTCACAATCCCCCCCCCCCCCCTCCTCACCACCCAACCATAGCCCGTGTTACCACACTTTTTCACACTTACCCCCCCCCCCCCCACCCCAACCATAGCCCGTGTTACCAACTCCCCCCAACCATAGCCCGTGTTACCAACTTTTCACATTCACCCCCCCCCCCCATCCCTCCTCACCACCCAACCATAGCCCGTGTTACCAACTTTTCACAATCCCCCCCCCCCCTCCACTCACCCAACCATAGCCCGTGTTACCAACTTTTCACACTTACCCCCCCCCCCCCCCCTCACCACCCAACCATAGCCCGTGTTACCAATTTTTCACACTCCCCCCCTCCCTCCCTCCCACCACCCAACCATAGCCCGTGTTACCAACTTTTTCACACTCCCCCCCCCCTCCCTCATGACTCAACCATAGCCCGTGTTACCAACTTTTTCACACTCCCCCCCTCCCTTTTTCACACTTTTTCACACGCAATGTCTCAATGCATAAGCGCTACCATGTTGAGATCAAAACGCACAAAAGGTTACAAAGTCAAAGAACGCTTACTTTAATTAGACAATACAAAACGTCTGCAAACGTTCAGTGAAAAACACTTTTGTCAAGCAACAAGCGGACGGACAACACAAGAACAAACGATGTTAAAAAATGAAACTTGAACTACTTAACCTGCAGTAGCAGAGTCGTACCGAGCTGTTTAACATCTTCTCGCCCAACTATTTTCGCAGAGGTATCACCCATAAAACTGGATACCCCCCCCCCCCCCCCCCCCCCACACACACACACACACCCCGCCCCCACACACACACACTCTTGTTCAAGGCAGTTCCTTGCTGACAGCTGCGAACACCATCTGAGGAGCGACACCTGTGGAATTCCTTACCCGCAGCCTCAGCAGATCTCGCATCTCGTGATCGGCATTGTCCTCGTTCAAGTCCTGCCGCTTCTGCGTGTTGTCCATGACGATGCCGTCACAACACCTAGTGACCCAGTGAGACACTCAGTGCACAGAAATGGTGCTGTTCAAGACGACTGCGTGAACAGCATCAGTGAAGTGAAAGGTGGCACGGCATGAAATGAATCGCAAGACATGCAAAGAAAGTGACCAAAGGGCAGCTTGCATCACAGCACTGTTACAAGCACAAAACTGCATTTAACTCTGTGTGTGTGTGTGTGTGTGTGTGCGTGTGTGTGTGTGCGTGCGCGCATGTGTGTGTGTGTGTGTGTGTGCGTGCATGGTAGTGCGTGTGTGATGCATGTGGGTGCATTTGCTGTGCGGGGGTCATGCGCATGTAGGATGCATGATACAGATCAGTATCATACACATTTGAATTCATTGTGGTTTGTATGTGTGTGGGTGCGTGCGTGCATGCGTGCATGTGTGTGTTTGTTTTTCCGTATAATACTTTATGTAAATTGTTTTGCTAGGACTGTGCTCTACGTGTGTTTAGAATATCGTATTTAGGTTAATATGTATCACGTGAGCGCTCAGGGCGCTGATGAGCACATGATAAATGTACATTATTATTATCATTATGTACTGCATGTACTCCTGCATTTAACTGTACTATGTACTGCATCTACTCCTGCATTTAAACGTACTATGTACTGCATTTACCCCGGCATTTAACTGTACTATGTACTGCATGTACTCCTCACTCCTCACACATCTTTCCAGGTTTCCCTCTAGTGTCAAACCCCCTCCCCCCTACCCTCCCACCTTCACCCCCCCTCTACCCCCCCCCCCTTCACCCCCCCCTTTAACCCCCTTCAGCCCCCCCCCCAAAAAAGTGTTCCTCTTTCTGCACCTCTCCTGCAGGAGATCAATGGTGTGATGGCACTGGGTTTGTGCCTGCAGGCAGTGCCTCAAGCTCCTCAACACTTCATACCTTCTCAGATGCAAGCTACTAGCGACGGTTGCATTGCCCACCAACCTATCTGCTTGGCCATTTCCCAGGACACAGTATAATATACACAGGAGTCTTTGAAAATGTATGTTGAACATTAATTGTCACACTGGAAACTAATGCAACTTCCCTGGGGCAATGAAGTAGACCCCCTCCCTCCCCTTCCCCTCCCCTCTTCATCCTCCCTCACCATGCACACCAGCAGGCACTGAACTAGAGCCATTTTATCTTCCGCACACAATACGTTCATGCACAACGAGGGAAGGAAACAAGGAAAAGCCAACAACAACAACAAAAATCAGAGCAAGTAACAGAACTACACAGCATGGAATAATACAATACACAACACAATTTCAACAAAGGAAAAGCAAAAAGCAAAATTTAAAAAAACAGCAAAAAAGCCAGTGCCAAACTGCTAGGTCTGACAGTGACAATGAACAATGCATCAGTTGAGCAAGCAACTGTTCTCCCCGTCTGGAAAATTGATCAACAAACGAGGGAGTTGAACGCCGCTCGAAAGACGTCGCGCGAACACAACAACGAAGACCCGAGTCACCAACGGTAACTCTCACCCGGCATCCTCTAGAGGATACACCTCTGGCGGAGTTTACATACCTTGTAGCTACTCGCACGCCAGGTGAGAGTTACCACAGGTGACCACAGGCCTTTGCTGCTGTGTTTGTGTGATATCCTTCGAGCGCTAATTAACTCCTCCGTTTGCTGATTTTGCACAGGCACTCGGGGGGCCTTGCTCCGTTTCAGACTGAAACACGCACAAGGCCCCGAACAAGGCCCCGAGCCTGAAACGGATGGTGATGGGTGAGGAACAGAACCAAAGCAAACGAGGAACCCCTCAGGCAAACAGCGTTACTACTTCTCTTCCTCTGATGACTTCTCCAGCACGCGTACTAAGCTCTTCCTCTTCATCTCATGAGCGAGTCGTTTTAGCATTGGTGTGGGGTCGTTGTTGTGCCACCATTCGTACATAATGGTGTAACCAGTCCCAAACAGCCCAATGCTGGTGGACGGAAAGGACTTTCAGAGTGGCATAACTTTGTCTGCACGTCCAGCCATACTAGAGGCTGTGTGGGACTTTCAGAGTGGCATAACTTTGTCTGCACGTCCAGCCACACTAGAGGCTGTGTGGGACTTTCAGAGTGGCATGACTTTGTCTGCACGTCCAGCCACACTAGAGGCTGTGTGGGACTTTCAGAGAGACTTAACTCTGCATGGACAGCTACGCTGGTAGATGGGTGGCACTTTCGGATGAGTAGTGGTACTGGGCTAATTAACTCTGCATGGACAGCACCTGGAGCGGGTGGGACTTTCAGAGAGACTTAACTCTGCATGGACAGCTACGCTGGTAGATGGGTGGGACTTTCAGAGAGACTTAACTCTGCATGGACAGCTACGCTGGTAGACTTTCGAGATCTGCAGGACAGCTTCTTCCTTGAGAGACTTAACTCTGCATGGACAGCTACGCTGGTAGACGGGTGGGGACTTTCAGGAGCCATGGACATACTGGTAATTTTCTGAGCATGAGACAGCTACGCTGGTAGATTTGGATAAGGGCACTTTCAGAGAGACTTAACTCTGCATGGACAGCTACGCTGGTAGACGGGTGGGACTTTCAGAGA
This sequence comes from Alviniconcha marisindica, assembly GCA_018857735.1. Lineage (NCBI taxonomy): Eukaryota > Metazoa > Mollusca > Gastropoda > Provannidae > Alviniconcha > Alviniconcha marisindica. The sequence continues at coordinate 346,967 of JABMCL010003257.1, read as the reverse complement.
GACTTAACTCTGCATGGACAGCTACGCTGGTAGACGGGTGGGACTTTCAGAGAGACTTAACTCTGCATGGACAGCTACGCTGGTAGAGGGTGGGACTTTCGAGAGACTTAACTCTGCATGGACAGCTACGCTGGTAGACGGGTGGGACTTTCAGAGAGACTTAACTCTGCATGGACAGCTACGCTGGTAGACGGGTGGGACTTTCAGAGAGACTTAACTCTGCATGGACAGCTACGCTGGTAGACGGGTGGGACTTTCAGAGAGACTTAACTCTGCATGGACAGCTACGCTGGTAGATGGGTGGGACTTTCAGAGAGACTTAACTCTGCATGGACAGCTACGCTGGTAGATGGGTGGGACTTTCAGAGAGACTTAACTCTGCATGGACAGCTACGCTGGTAGATGGGTGGGACTTTCAGAGAGACTTAACTCTGCATGGACAGCTACGCTGGTAGACGGGTGGGACTTTCAGAGAGACTTAACTCTGCATGGACAGCTACGCTGGTAGACGGGTGGCACTTTCAGAGAGACTTAACTCTGCATGGACAGCTACGCTGGTAGATGGGTGGCACTTTCTGAGTGACCTAACTGTGTATTTACACCTGCACTGGTAGATCGGTGTGACTTTCTGAGTGACCTAACTGTGTATGTACACCTGCACTGGTAGATAGGTGGGATTTTCTGAGTGACCTGTGCATGTACACCTGCACTGGTAAGTAAGTAAGTAAGTAAGTGGGTGTTTTACGCCCAGTCAACCGCTACGGTTATATCAGGGCGGAGCCTGCACTGGTAGGTGGGTGGGACTTTTAGAGAGACATAACTATATATACGCACACCTGCACTGCAAGATGGGTGGGCTTTTAGACTGGTGAAACCTTGCAGGCACAGATGCACACTAACAAAATCAAAAGTATGTTGAAAACCAAAGCAGGACAAAAATCATGATGTGTCAGGGACTTAAGACGATGTCCATCAGTGACAGTGTGACATAAGATCACTCACACTGTGATACAAGATGGTATCTACCACACTCAGTGACATGACTGTCTACCACTCACACTGTGACACAACATGACATCTACCACTTGCCGTGTGATGCCTACATGATATCTACCACTCACATTGTGATGCAGGACAATATCTACCACTCGCGTTGTGGTACTAGATGATATCCACCACTCACACTGTGACACAAGACGATATCTACCACTAGCATCGTGATACATGATATCTACCACTCTCAGCGTCATTGCGATCTAGCACTCACAGGGTGACACAAGACGATATCTACCACCAGCATCGTGATACATGATATCTACCACTCTCAGCGTCATTGCTATCTAACACTCACAGGGTGACACAAGACGATATCTACCACGAGCATTGTGATACATGATATCTACCACTCTCAGCGTCATTGCTATCTAACACTCACACTGTGACACAAGACGATATCTACCACTAGCATCGTGATACATGATATCTACCACTCTCAGCGTCATTGCTATCTAACACTCACAGGGTGACACAAGACGATATCTACCACCAGCATCGTGATACATGATATCTACCACTCTCAGCGTCATTGCTATCTAACACTCACAGGGTGACACAAGACGATATCTACCACCAGCATCGTGATACATGATATCTACCACTCTCAGCGTCATTGCTATCTAACACTCACAGGGTGACACAAGACGATATCTACCACTAGCATCGTGATACACGATACCTACCACTCTCAGCGTCATTGCGATCTAACACTCACACTGTGACACAAGATGATATCTACCACCAGCATCGTGATACATGATATCTACCACTCTCAGCATCATTACGATCTAGCACTCACAGGGTGACACAAGACGATATCTACCACCAGCATCGTGATACACGATATCTACCACTCTCAGCATCATTGCTATCTAGCACTCACAGGGTGACATAGTTGGAGAAGGTATGCAGTGACTGGAACAGTTGCTTGGCATTTTCATGAAGCTGCGGAACAGACACACTGCCCAGGAGCGCCATCTCAGAAGCCTCATGGGAGTTACCCTCCTTGTCGGGGGCCAGTCGTAGCAATGTCTGCACCATCCAGCGAACCATCTCGGAGTGCAGCGTCGACACCTGCAAAAAAATGCTGTGGTTGGTGGCTCATTCACAACACCTTCAAAATGCCGTGATTGGTGACTTGTTCACAACACCTTCAAAATGCAGTGATTGGGGACTCATTCACAACACCTTCAAAATGCCACGATCGGTGCCTTGTTCACACCTTCAAAATGCTGTAACTGGTGACTCGTTCACAACACCTTCAAAATGCTGCAATTGGCGACTCATTCACTACACCTTCAAAATGCCACGACTGGCAACTCATTCACAACACTTTCAAAACGCCGCGATTGGCGACTCGTTCACCTCACATTCAAAATGCCACGATTGGCGACTCATTCAAAACACCTTCAAAATGCTGTGATTAGCAACTCACTCACAACATCGTCAAAATGTCACAATTTCATGTCAGCACGCTCCCTCAAGCTTCACAGGAGATGCAATGTGTCTGCTCACAATAATTCCGTGACTTGTAGCATGTATCCACAGACTTGTAGGCAGAACCAAAGCTTGTACAGAAATGTAAAAAAAAACACGTCCTTGTTCCACACCACCCACCCATAAAGGCCCCCCCCCCCCCTCCCCTCCCTCCCACCATAACAAACCTATCCAATCAACACACACCCAGGCAATCACCCACAACTGCTGACCTGTTCAACAAGTTTGGCGTCCTCACTGTCAATGGAGTTGCTGGAGGTGGTGGCCCACTTCTGCGTCTTGCGGACCACATCGTGGATGTCAATGCTACACAACACGCATGATCATGGATGTCAGTGTTACACAAAGTACCTCTCCATGGCTAGCAGAGCTACTGAAAGTGCATCACCATGGATGCCAGTGTACTAAGGTGCACTAATCATGGATGTTAATGCTACTTAAGTACACCACTATGGATGTCAGAACTACTAAAGTACACCACCATGGATGTCTGTGTTGCTAGACAAATGCTACTTCAGTACACCACCATGGATGTCAGAACTACTAAAGTACACCACCATGGATGTTTGTGTTGCTAGACAAATGCTACTTCAGTACACCACCATGGATATCAGAACTACTAAAGTACACCACCATGGATGTTTGTGTTGCTGGACAAGAGGGTGGACCACACTGCAGTAAAATCTTCCAGTCGCACTTCTGTCCGTCACTCCGAAATGAACACAACTTTCAAAATCTCCATCTTTCTCTGTATACGTAACAAAAACACTATGTAACAATTGCTCACAGTTCACAAATCACTTCTGGCATACACATAACATTGTTTAAAAACTTTGAACCAGTTTAATGACACCGGATGTTTATAATTTCTAAGCGCAACACTGCGGTTTCAGTTCTTACCTGCCTCAACAAAATCAGACTGCTACATACTTGTAGCATGAAAGAAGTGCAGCTTAAACACAGTCAGTTGTCTACATGCAGAGCTAGCATCTAACAGTAACACATGCAGCTTGTTAAGCCAAAAACTGAATCTTTTTACCTCATACAGTGAGTATTCCCCTATATTTCTTTGCACTGTCATTAAACATATATGAAGACAGAATGCACTAAATGTCAGCAAGATTAATTCTTAAGCTAAAAGCAAATCTAAATGAAAATAGCTGGAATAAACCTCTCAACATCTTATTTCTGACAGACAACAAAAGAAAGATCAAACATAACATGCAAAATTTAGTGTTGTAAAAGCATGCCCAAATTACCCAGATTAGTTCATTATTATAGTTTAATTCATAGGTAAAACGAATAAGGAAAACCGTAATTAAAAGCATAATTTCTTTTATTAGCAAGCAAAACCAAGCTTATCCTGCCCCTTCCGCATCCAAATCAAAATGCTTTTATTAGATGCTTTTTTTTTACACGCAGCTGTTACAAATACACAAATCCTTTGGCATGCATGACTGTACAAATGATACAAAAGTATGCACTGACATGGTTGTTATAACTTACCATACAGCCTTAGATAATGATGTTAACAAGCAGAACAAATGCTCATGCGGCTCACATTCAAAACTTATCGACTCTTCCACGACCTTCAAATCAGGTGAAGGTCACAAAACTGTTATGGCTGGGTAAAGCCCACAGACTCTGGAAACTTTTGCTTAAACAGTGACGTAATGAAAACAACTCTTCTCCTTTTGCTTGAACAGTGACATAATGAAAACAATTCTTCTCCTTTTGCTTAAACAGTGACATAATGAAAACAACTCTTCTCCTTTTATGCAGTTAGAAAAATCACTCTTAGTGCCACATGTACATATATATCACCTTTGCGCAAAACATCTGCATAAACTTTGAAATAATTGTGTAAGACCTTACTCAGATCACAGACTTGGACTTTGCAATTTCCTGAAAATACAGGTTTTCAAAAAGAACTGTCTCCTAGCTTTTATCAATCCTGTTAGAAGATAAAGCAATTCTTTCTTCTTCTTTTCTTGTTGCTTTCTCCAAAACAGGAACAGAGAAACTGCATAAAAAACAAGGAACTTTGTTGCTGAATGTGAGATACAGATAAAATATAATCCTAAAAGTCACCTCTTACGTTCTTTCTCAAAGGGACATACTGGGCACAAAATGGCAGCACTCATGGTCATGCTTTTGTAACTTTCCATGTTTGTTTTTAACAAACAGGACCCAAAATGGAGTGAAAACCTGCAGTGTGTCTGTTGTTTTTTCTTCATAAACTGTATATGCCAGTCCTGTTGGTAGGGCCCATAACACTGCTTTGTTTCAGTTCCCCTTTAAATGAGGGGTATTCCATTCCCACTGATTGGGTTCATAGTGTTTCTGTCCCCTTTAAATTTTACCCTGATATAACAATCATAGGCAGCAAAAAATAATGATCTATCTTTCTATCCTCTTTAAATGATGGGTGTTCCATTTCTACTGATAGGTCGATGGTGTTTCTGTCCCCTTTAAATTTTACCCTAACATAACCTTCAAATTTTACCCTAACATAACCGTCATAGGCAGCAAAAAACAATTATCTATCTCTCTACCCCCTTTAAATGACGGGTATTCCACTCCTGTTAAAAGGACTCATGACACCTCTTTGCTTCAGTTCCACTTAAAATGAGGAGTTCCTTTGTACTATGCTGAAAAGTTGACTGTTTACAGCATTCATTGTGTGGCCAAGAAAACTCTGAGGGTGGCCAGCCAGCCAGACAGTTCCACCAACAGTTTTGACGCTGATCATTACACAAACCCAGATCTTTATTATTGGAGGGAGTTGGCACAAGTATCATTTTTGTTGCGACAAAACTTTTGTTTACTTTCTCAGCAACAAAACTTTTGTTGTGACAAACACGTCTGTCACGACAAAACACTTGCAACAAAACTATGCTTGCTGCGACAAAAAAATTGTTGTGACAAACTTATATTTGTCGTGACAAAATATTTTTGTCGCAACAAACACGTGTTTGTCGCGACAAGCATACTTTTCTCGTGATAAAAGATGTGTTTTGTCGTGACAAACACATGTTTGTCACAACAAAAGTAAGCTTGTCGCGACATTATTGTTTGTTGCGACAAAAATATATTTGTCACGACAAAACGTTTTACTTGTGGCAGCTCCCGCCAATGATAGATCTTCCCATGTAAGTCAGACACAGAAATTAAGGTCCTGTAGGTCCTGTGAGTTATTACTGCAGCAGTGAATTACACTCAAGCCAGAACCATGCTGTACACCAACTGGACATATACATATATACACAGACAAAGGGTGTGGTCACAGACAGATGTTTGTACTTCAGGGAGCCTGTACCTCATACTGTTATCAATTGTCCTGGAGAAAACAGAAAACATTGCAAAATACGTGAACCACAAGCAAGCAAACAAGCAAGCAAACTAACAACAAAGGACAAAAAAAATTCCTGTTGCAATGTATTATTGCATGTGCAGGTATTGACATCAAAAGCAAGACAGTTACAATTTAATGCATACAACTAAGCATGTGCATGCATGCATGCACACACACACGCACGCCACGCACGCACGCACGCACGCACGCACGCACACACACACACGCGCGCACACACACACACGCACACATGCACAGAGACACAGAAACACACATGCAAGCACACACAAGCAAGCACACAAATACACTCACATTCATGCATGCATATACATGCCCCCCTCACCCCTCACGCCCACCCCCACACGTCACACACACACACTCACTAGCAAAAGACAGCACTTAAAAAATAACTAGGCTAACAGCTGATCCTCAGTACAGCTTTTTTGAATGCTCACGCCATGGATGAATCCACTCTTTCTATGGGCAAACAGGTTCCTCGCTAAATACCTGACTGACAAACTTGCTGTGGTGAGCTACATTCATGGTTGCTGTAGAGAGGTTCACCTGTTTTTCACACACATTTCAAACTTGCTTAACCCTTTCACCACAGTTTGGTTCCAAAACGATGGTACACATGTACCCAAAACAGCCCTTGGGTGCTATACCTTCACACCCAGGTGCTGTTTTGATTTTTGTCCGTCTTTTGTCACTGTTGTTTCTGCAACATGTTGTTGTTGGTTTTCTAGTCTCTTTCATGCTTTGGTCTGCGAGGTATTTGATTCTGCCGATGCAAAGTTGAAAAATATATTTCCAGTCAATGACAAAAACAGCAGTTTCGATCCTTACTGTTTTCTTTCTCTTCCTTTGTTTTCTGTTGGTCTTGGACATCACTTGACTGAAGCTGGCAGAGGACATGACATCTACAATTCATCAGTTTAGGCCATTGTCTGATGTGAAAGGGTTAAACAACAAAACCAACAGACACAACCCTGAAACAGCGCTGAAAACAAACAGGACAACAAAAACAGTCACACAGACGCAACAGAAGCAACAACAGCAACAAAAACAGTCACACAGATGCAACAGAAGCAACAAAAACAGTCACACTGACGCAACAGAAGCAACAAAAACAGTCACACAGATGCAACAGAAGCAACAACAGCAACAAAAACAGTCACACAGACGCAACAGAAGCAACAACAGCAACAAAAACAGTCACACAGATGCAACAACAGCAACAAAAACAGTCACACAGATGCAACAGAAGCAACAACAGCAACATAAACAGTCACACAGATGCAACAGAAGCAACAACAGCAACAAAAACAGTCACACAGACGCAACAGAAGCAACAACAGCAACATAAACAGTCACACAGATGCAACAGAAGCAACAACAGCAACAAAAACAGTCACACAGATGCAACAGAAGCAACAACAGCAACAAAAACAGTCACACAGATGCAACAGAAGCAACAACAGCAAAAAAAATTGTCACACTGACGCAACAGAAGCAACAACAACAGTCACACAGATGCAACCGAAGCAACAACAGCAACAAAAACAGTCACACAGACGCAACCGAAGCAACAACAGCAACAAAAACAGTCACACAGATGTAACAGAAGCAACAAAAACAGTCACACAGACGCAACCAAAGCAACAACAGCAACAAAAACAGTCACATGGACGCAACAAAAGCAACAACAGCACAACTACCAAGCTCAACATGCTAAACTACGACACACACAAAGAAGGAAAATAAGAACCCAGAGACTGCGTGTTGCCACGGATACAGAAGCAATGGTGAGTGCAGCGGCGAGGCAGGAAGCCCCACTCAGGCAGAGAACAAGCGACGTGCATCAGATATGGCGTACACCAGGAATGGAGTGTCCCAAAGGTGTGGAGCAACAAAGGAGTTTAGTGCAACACAAAGGGCTTGGTGCTGCCAGTCACAGCAATGCAATGGCAACAAAAACAGCAGAAAGGTGGAGACGCCCCAAAGGATCGACACGCTAACCACAAAGCGACCGGCTTGTAACACTGAGAAATGATGTACCAAAAACATCAAAGATTTTCATGCTGAAGTAGCATCCATTAGCGGCAAACTTCAAAGTCTTCTGTCTTGCAGTGCTTTGGTCTAATTTGGAAATTAATGGCCCTGAATACATGTTTATTATTGTAGTGTAGTGTTTTGGTTTATGATTCCTGTGCTGTGGAGTGGTCTCTTTTGTGTCCCTCAAACAATTTTTCGTTAAGTTCATGCATCCCATAAGGCTTGAAATTTCAGGTCAGGCACACAATAAATTATCATTTTTATTATTGAATGATCAAGACACATGGTCCATGGATTAGAAAATGTGTTTGAGGATTGAGAGTTTGCAGGATCAAATCCTGTACTGACCTGTGGATTTACTTTTTCCCTTTAACCTTTTACCTCATAATTATGATGTCATAAGGGCATTATGACATCACAATTATGACATCATAATTATGACTTCATAGGGAAGTGCTTCCCTTCTACCAGAAATATGTTGCAGGATCGAATCCTGTACTGACCTGTCAATTTACTTTCCCCCTTTAACTTTTTACTGCCCTTATGACATCATACTTATGACATCATAATCATGAGGTCCATGGGGAAGTGTTTCCCTTCTACCAGAAAGATGTCACAGGACGTCCTGCTCAAAATCAAAATCAGAATCAAAATATTTATTGTTCCAGTACAAGTTTGCTACTGTGTCCAGGGAATGTGTCTTACGGTGCACAGTAAAAAATATAATAAACAATAAATTAATACCCTAACATGGCAACAAAGATCAACACTCCATTCCAGAAAATTAATGTTTTCGGTTTTGTGAAACTCGTTTTGGAAGGAACTGCATCAGCAGCACATGTTCCTTGGCAGGGAAATGGTCAATCCTGGCCTCCACTGGTGGACTGTGGGACCACCCAGGTTTACAGAAGGAACAGAAAAATGCCATCTAATGTGTGAACAAATTGCCATCCTGCATGTGAGAAAAATTGCTATCCTGTGTGAGATAAAGATGCCACACTGTGACAAAAATGCCCCATCCAATGCCATGTTGTGTGTGACAAAAATGCCATCTTATGTGAAATAAAAATGTTATGTTGTGTGTGACAAAAATGCCATCCTGTGTGAAATAAAAATGCCATGTTGTGTGTGACAAAAAATGCCACCCTGAGAGAAAAAAAAAACTGTCATGCTGTGTCTGACAAAAATGCCATCCTGTGTGACATAAAAATGCCATCCTTTGTGTGCACTGTGTAACAAAAATGCCATGTTGTGCGTGACAAAAATGCCATCCTATGTGAAATAAAAATGCTATGTTGTGTGTGACAAAAATGCCATCCTGTGTGACATAAAAATGCCATCCTTTGTGTGATAACAATGCCAAACACTGTGACAGAAAGGCCACAGTGTGTGACATAAAAATGCCATCCTTTGTGTGATAGCAATGCCACAAACTGTGACAGAAAGGCCACAGTGTGTGACATAAAAATGCCATCCTTTGTGTGATAGCAATGCCACAAACTGTGACAGAAAGGCCACAGTGTGTGCGGAAAAAAATGCCATGCACTGTGTGACAAAAATGCCATGTTGTGCGTGGCAAAAATGCCATGTTGTGTGTGACAAAAATGCCAGCGGGTGTTTGTGGCAGCATCAGTGTTACAAGGCCAGGCACAGTGGCAGCAGATCCTTTGGCAACGTCTCCACATGCAGTGCGTTGTGGTCTTGTCATTGGTAATTCAAGCATCAAGCGACAGCGAGGGACAGCATCATGTGGTCAGGCTGTGTCACAAACTACTTTCCTTACACCACCCCCCCCTCCCCACCCCCCCCCCAAAAAAAACCAACCCACCACTGCACCACCCATCATTCCTCATCATCCCCCCCCCCCAACCCTCTCCGCTCCAGGGACAGCATCATCTGGTTAGGCTGCGTCACAACCTACTGTTCTTAAGCGCCCCTCCTCTCCAAACCCACTGCTGCACCCACCACCCACCCACCCACCCACTCCACCCCACCAACTCTCATCTCAATCATCCCAAACTCTGGACTACTGCTTTCAGTTTTCTTTGATTGTTTCAAACATGGGGGCATTATCTCTCTCCTTTGATTGTTTCAAACATGGGGGCATTATCTCTCTCCTTTGATTGTTTCAAACATGGGGGCATTATCTCTCTCCTCCACACCCCCCCCCCTCCCCTCCCCCTCCTCCACCCACCCTTTTTGAGTCCACGGGAACAGAATTGCAGGGGATTACATTTAGCTTAAGGGCAGAGGTAAGTGATGACTCATTCATAAATATGCTGATTCCAGCACAGGTTGCTGTGCCTCTCACACCGTCACGTTCAGCAAGCATGATTACTTCCCTTAGGTGAGACCCGCCAAAAGGATTGAAATGCACATTATATGTCTAAAGATATGTCGAACAAGCTATAACAAAGCTCCATAATTTATTAGTTTTTGTACAATTGCTAAGCGTAAATATTTCCCGTCTGCCCTTGTTATTCAATCACACAATGCGAATCTGTGAATGGATGTTGATGGATACATATATACAAACTGAATTATAAAAATTAAAAATTAAACAGTTTAAAAAAGAAAAGTAAAAAGAAGACACAAAAAACGAAGCTGACGTCACGGATGACACTGACAATGAAGACAGCGATGATGGTGACGATGGCAGGAATAATGATGAAGCTAGGTGACCTTATGACAAGCGGCTGTGGTGGCCGAGACGGCTGACACAAAAGATGAGGGTGACACAGCCTGACCGCATGGCCCACATCTCACACACTGTGAAGCAAACAGCAACCAACCACACAGCAAAGGCTCCCAGCACGCCCTGCCTCCCTGACACCCACACACCGTTCTGTCCACCGATCTACAAAGTCCGGCCCAGATCTACAAAACCTTGTGCACAGATCTACAAAGTCCTGCCCAGATCTACGAAAGTCAGGCACACATCTATGAAAGTCGTCGTGCACAGATCTACACAAGTCCCTGACACCCACACACCGTTCTGTCCACCGATCTACAAAGTCCGGCCCAGATCTACAAAACCTTGTGCACAGATCTACAAAGTCCTGCCCAGATCTACGAAAGTCAGGCACACATCTATGAAAGTCGTCGTGCACAGATCCACACAAGTCCCTGACACCCACACACTGCCCTATCCACAGATATGCACAAGTCTTGCACAGATCTCTGATCTACACAAGTCTTGCACAGATCTACAAAGGTGCTGTACAGATCCACACAAGTCCTGCAGAGACCTGCACAATTCCTGTACAGATCCATGCAAGTCCTGCAGAGATCTAAACAAGTCCCGTACAAATCTACACAAGTCCTGTATCTATTATGCACAAGTCCTGTACAGATCCACACTAGTCCTGCAGAGATCTACACAAGACCTGTACAGATCTACACAAGTAGTACAGATCTACACAAATCATGCACAGATCTATACAAGTCATGCACAGATCTACACAGGTACTGTACAGATCTACACAAATCCTGCACGGATCTACACAAGCCCTGCACAGATCTACACAAGTCATGCATAGAACTATACAAGTCCGGCAGAGACCTACACAAGTACTATACAAGTCTGCACGAGTCATGTACAGACGTGCAGGCCTACACTTGTCCTGTGTGGATCTGCACATGTCCTGCACAGATCTAAACTAGTTCTGCACAGATCTACACATGCAAGTCCTGCATGGATCTTGCACAAATCCTGTGCAACAGGGCAGTGCTTCCAAGGTGCCATTGTCTTCATCATCATGTCTGTCTGCCGGCCAATCTGTCACGCGGCTTTTGTTGTGTGTGTGTGTAATAACCACCCAAAATTAATCAGATACATAAACTTTGAACAAATCAATATGAAAAGAATTACAAATACACCCATTCTTTTTGATTCTCGTTTTCAGGGTTGCTGGATGGAAGCAACAAACTTTAAAAGGGGACACAACCCATGTGCCTGTTTTCAGCGCAGTGTGACTGCACTCACAGAATTCTCTCCCCCTCCATCCTTTATGCAGTTGACAAATAAATTTCACATCATTCATTTCCTCTCCTCACCACCATACCCCCCCCCACCCCCGCTCCTAAAAACAAAACAAACCTACTACACAAAACCACACACACAAACAGAAATGTCAGGCAGACAGACAAGATGAGACTCCATGTGCTGTAAGCATATCTACACTTTACGTGTGTGTGTGTATATATGTATGCGCTCGTCCGTGTGCATGCATGCGTGTGTATGTGTGCATGCGCAAGTATGTGTGTGTGTGTGTGTGTGTGCGTGTGTGTGTGTGCGTGCATGCGTGTGTGTGTATGTGAGCGTGCGCAAGTACGCGTGTGTGGGTGTGTGTGCTTGTGCGAGTACGTGTGTGTGTGTGTATGTGTATGTGCACGCGCATGTGTGTGTGTGTGTGTGTGTGTGTGTGTGTGTGTGTGGTGTGTGCGTGCGTGCGTGCGTGCGTGCGTGCGTGCGTGCGTGCGTGCGTGTCCCCCCCCCCACCCACCCACCCAAAGAAATAGCATTCAAGGCTGTTCGGCCCCTAGAACTGTATGTGGGTGTGCAGGAGAAGAGCAGCATGGGAGCCAGGATGAGAGGATCTTTCCAAAGCCTCACGGCTGCGTCCTAAGCTGTGCTGGGAGGTGTCGCTAGGAGCCAGGGAGCAGGGGTTGGGGGTGTGGGTGGGGGGGGGGGGGGGGGGGGGGGGAGGCAGCGGTGGTTTTTGTGACGGCGCGGCGGTGGCCCGCAGGTCCTCTACCTGACGTGAGGTTTCCCGTCCTGCCGCTCCTCCTCGGTCTGCGTGGTGCCCACGTACACGCGCGCCAGATCCAGCGACGCCACCCACTCATCCAGCGACTGGTAGAACGACGACCAGTCGTTCTCCTGGATGGCCATGGTGCCGTGGAGGGCGGCCGTCAGCCGTGAGTTCCACGTCTCCACAATGTTCTGCAGGTGGATCACGATGGCTGCCACACCTGGGGAACAAAGGTGATGGGTAACTAGAGTGCCATCAACACCTGCACTGGAGTGTCCACAAATTCTGCAGGTGGATCACGATGGCTGCCACACCTGGGGAACAAAGGTGATGGGTAATTAGAGTGCCATCAACACCTGCACTGGAGTGTCCACAAATTCTGCAGGTGGATCACGATGGCTGCCACACCCGGGGAACAAAGTGATGGGTACTTGAAGTATCACCTATACACACCACATTCTGCAGGTGGATCAAAATGGCTGACACACCTGGGTGAACAAGCTGATGGTTACGGTAATTAGAGTACCATCTATACCCGCACTGGACTGTCCATCAAATTCTGCAGGTGGATCACGATGCCTACCACACCTGGGGGAACAAGGTGTTGGGTAATTGGAGTACCATCTGCAGGTGGATCACAACGGCTGCCACACCTGGGGAACAAGGTGATGGGTAATTAGAGTACCATCTATACCCGCACTGGACTGTCCATCAAATTCTGCAGGTGGATCACGATGGCTGCCACACCTGGGGGCAGGGAACAAGGTGACAGGTGAGCGCAGTCTCTACCTTCACTAGAGTCTCCCCCAGTTCTGCATGTTCAGGAGAGTTCATTTTGGCAGGGTTCAGGAACTGCGTGAAAGTCAAGGTGGCCGTCCTGGGCTTTCCGTCCTAACGAGCCTAAAGCCCGTTCTTAACTGGGCGAACGTTTCTTCGCCGAACATACTTCGGACACTTCGACGAACTATGATTCGTTTCTTAATTGAACTTTTAGTTCGCCGAACATGGTTCGGACAGTCCAAACTTTACTTCGTTCTCAACTGGCTTGTAATGAGATGCAAGCTTCGGCCCGAACTTGCGGCAGACGCGCAGCAGACAGCATGATCGAAAATGTAGGCTAAAGTCAAGTCAAGTCAATATACTTTCATCATCCCTCACAGGGTAATTCAACTAACTACTATCTCATTCTGGGTCTCCGAGACAAGGCTGCGCCTCCCACAAGTCAACAAATAAACAAATTCCCTCCAAAGCGAGTGAAGAACCTAGCGACACCGTCATCCATTTTTATTTTTTCTTCATCCACAGGAGAACTCTGCTCTCAGCCAGTCAGAGGCAATGATCGTCAAATAGGGCGAATGTTCCCAGAACATGTTGAGCGAAGCTTTTTGGACCCCGAATATAGCTCCGATGAATACTTCCAACCAGGTTCGCGAAGAAAAGTTCGCCCAATTCAGAACCAGCTAGCTTCGCCGAATACTTCCAACTAGGTTCGCGAACAAACATTCGCCCAATTAAGAACGGGCTTTACGATTTCTGTGGACGTAAAGCAACACTGAACCATGCTTAGGCGTTGGTCACTCTCCCTGATATGTCAACCGACATCCGAGGACATGAAGCTCTACATCATCAACTTCTGCATGTGGATCCCGAAATTTTGCCACGCCCGGAAGTGGGGAAAATGGTGACGTTTTCTCTCTTCACTTTACTTCCTTGAGAAAAAAAATGGATGATGCTGACATTGCGGCCAAAAGGCCAGTGAACCACTGGAAAGTGCCTAGCACACGGTGACAAACACTTCTTCGCGCCCCCCACCCCAAGGGTGCTTACCGTTCTCTCCAGTAATGCGGTGTTGGTACTGTTCCAGCAGACTTTCTACTTCCTGCAAAACACATACCATGCACCAGTATCAGTAACAAAAAACAAAAACAAAAAAACAACAAAGAAGAAGAAGAAAAAGAAGAAATATGCCAACATCTGATCCCCAAAGATGTTTGACTGCTGCTGCTGGAGGACCCCCAGGGAGATCCCAAGCAAACAAACAAGCTTGCTTGCTTACACCCTCCCTAACAGTAGTCTCCCGCAGATGCTGACCTCATTCAGGTCCACCATGGCTTTCTGGTTCCCCCCCCTCCCCCTCCCCCCACACACCCAATCCCTTCCACAACTGTGTGGAGGCTGACCTCATTCAGGAAGGACAGACCCTGCAAATAAACAAGCTGGCTTGCTTACACCGTCCTTAACAGTAGTCTCCTGCAGATGCTGACCTCATTCAGGGCTATCATGGCTTTCTGGTTCCCCCCCCCCCCCTTCCCCCATCTTAGCCCCCTGTGGAGGCTGACCTCATTCAGGGCTATCATGGCTTTCTGGCCCCTCCCCCCCCTTCCCCATCTTAGCCCCCTGTGGAGGCTGACCTCATTCAGGGCTATCATGGCTTTCTGGTTCCCCCCCCCCCCTCCCATCTTAGCCTCCTGTGGAGGCTGACCTCATTCAGGTCCACCATGGCTTCCTGGTTTCCCCCTCCACCACCCATCCCCACCCCTGCCTTCCCCATCTTAGCCCCCTGTGGAGGCTGACCTCATTCAGGTCAATCATGGCTTTCGGTCCCCCCCCCCCCCCCCCCGCCGAGGGTAGTGAATGCTGACCTCATTCAGAGAAATAATGGCTTTCTGGTCACCCTCTAACCCCCCCCCCCTTCATCCCCAACTCTGCCCCCAGATATTGCTCAACGCGGTGGACGCTGACCTCGTTCAGTGCGATCATGGCTTTCTGGTCACCCCTTTACCCAACCCCCCATCTCCCCAACTCTGCCCCTAATTGCCCAATGTGGATGCTGACCTCGTTCAGCGCGATCATGGCTTTCTGGTCACCCTTCACTCCCCCCTCCCCCCTTCCCTCCCCCACTGTGTCTCCAAATGTATCTCCCTGTGGACACTGATGTTGCTCAATTCAGTGCCCCACCCTCATTCTGCCCCCAACAGTAGCCCAACGCGGTGGACGCTGACCTCGTTCAGTGCGATCATGGCTTTCTGGTCACCCGTCCCTCCCCCCTTCCCTCACCCACTGTGTTTTGTTGCTCAATTCAGTGCCCCACCCTCAGTCTGCCCCCAACAGTAGCCCAACGCGGTGGATGCTGACCTCGTTCAGTGCGATCATGGCTTTCTGGTCTGGGTGGGCATTGCCTGTGGTCCCTCTGTGGCGACCAAACACTTTGAGGGCGTTGTCTGTCCACCCCTCCATCTCCTTGCGAATGTGCATCAGCTCATCCTGGTTGCTTAGCAACAAGTCTCCGCCAAAAAACTCTGCCTCCTTGGACAGCACCTGAAGCGAGAGCAGATCGCACGTTGGAACGCAAAGGCAAAAAGGACTTTTTTTTTTTTTTTAACCTATCACATTTAAAAAAAATATAAGATTAAAAAAATACACACACCCCCCACCCCCCTCTAAAAAAAACTAAAAACAATAATTAACACCTGGGGCACATGATACACAAACACAAATCCTGTGGCAAACATCTCTTAAACTTCCATGATGAGCTTGGAAAACAGAAAGCAGACAGCTTATACGTATGCTGCATATGTTGGAGGAGCAGCCATCAACACTAACAGACAAGACTGTGACTGCTACACACACATTGCTGGAGAATGGAAAGCAAATGGCAAATTGCCAGTATGATTAGTGCAAGCAGCCATCTTGAGTGCAAAAAGAAAATAGAAAAAAAAGGGGTGGGTGGTGGGTGGGGTGGTGGTGGAGCTGGGGGGTGGAGCTGGAGGTGAAGCGGGGTGGGGTGGGGAGCAGGGTGGAGCTGGGTAGGGGGGTGGGTGGAGCTTGGGGGGGTAAGCGGGGTGGGGTGGGATGGAGTGGGGGGGTGAGCTGGGGTGGAAGCAGGGGTGGGGTGGGAGGTGGAAGGGGTAGGGAGGGGTGGGGTGGGAGGGTGGAGCTGGGGGTTGGAGCTGGGGTGGAGCAGGGGTGGGGTGGGAGGGTGAGCGGGGTGAGCTGGGGGTGGAAGCAGGGGTGGGGTGGGAGGTGAGGGTGGGTGGAGGGTGGGGTGGGGGGTGGAGCGTGTGAAGTGGGGTGGAAGCAGGGGTGGGGTGGGAGGTGGAGCTGGGGTGGGAAGCAGGGGTGGGGTGGGGAGGGTGGTGGGGGGGTGGAGCAGGGGTGGGGTGGGAGGGTGGAGCTGGGGGTGGAGCTGGGGGTGGAGCTGGGGGTGGGGTGGGAGGGGAGCGGGGTGGAGCGGGTGGTGGGAGGGTGGAGTGTGGAGCTGGTGGGTGAGCAGAGGGTGGGTGGGAGCTGGGGGGTGGAAGCAGGGGTGGGGTGGGAGGGTGGAGGTGGGTGGAGTGTGGAGCAGTGGGTGGGAAAGGGGATGGGTGGTGGGTGGAGCTGGGGAGTGGGTGGGATTGTGGAGCTGGGTGGGAGGGGAGCTGTGGTGGTGGAGCTGGGGTGAGCAGGTGGGGTGGGAGGGTGGAGCTGGGGTGGAGCTGGGGGTGGAGCTGGGGGGGGTGGGGAGGGTGGAGCTGGGTGGTGGTGGTGGAGCTTTTGTGAGTGGTGGAGCGGTGGGATTGGAGCTGGGGGGAGGTGGAGCTGGGGTGAGGGTTGGGGTGGAGCTGGGGTGGATCAGGGTGGTGGGAGGTGGAGCGGGTGGGGTGGAGATGGGTGTGGAGCTGGGTGGGTGGTGATGGGGGGGGAGGGTGGAGCTGGGTGGGTGGGTGAGTGGGTGGAGCTGGGTGGGTGGTGAGCTGGTGGTGAGCTGGGGGTGGGTGTGGAGCGGGGAGGGTGGAACTGGGGCTAGGGGTTGGAGCTGGTGGGTGGGTGTGAGCTGGGTGGGTTGGAGCAGGAGGGAAGGTGGGGTTTGGGGGGGGGAGCTGGGTGGGTGGTGTGGAGCTGGGTGGTGACGCTGGGGGGGGAGGTGAAGCAGAGAAGAAGACAAATCTCACTCTTTCCCAGGCCCTGAAGTCAGCCTGTAGTTCCGTCATCTTTTCCTTGTCCGGCGTCTTTACCATGTGACCGTCCTTGTTGCTATGGTAACACACAACACACATTCATCACCATCTTGCTATGGCAAAACATTCAATTCACGCATGCGTCACGACCACCTTGTTGCTACGGTGATACAATTCAAAGACACATGACCATCTTGTTGCTATGGTAACACACAATTCACACAAGCATGGCCATCTTGTAGAAAGCTACAGTAACTCACAATTTACAAACACATGTATGCCTGTCATTGTTGCTATGGTCATGTGTGATAATACCCAAACGCATGCAAGACTGTCTTTGTTATGGCAACACTTTAGATGTATCTCAAAGGTAAAACTTTTTTTCGAAAGTCCTGAGAACACAGTTACATGAACAGAAAGTTCATAAACATGAACTGAAGAAGACTTTTTTTTTTAAATGACGGTCGAATTTGAGACGGAAAAAAATGCTGACCTCATTTTTTACTTCGGCATGAAATGATGAAGTCGTTATCAACACCATCATCATCACCATCATCCCCTCACCGCAGTCATCCACCACCACCATCATGATGTTAATAAAGATTATCATCATCATTTTTCCCGTCATCATCATCATCATCATCATCGTCCCAGTCATTATCAAACAATCCTACTGGCCACTAACAAGCAGGTCTTCTGGAAGTCCAGGATCCACTTCTCAATGCTGCCCTTGAGCGACCTCAGGGAATCTTTCATCTCCTCCTCTCTCTGGCGCAGCGCGATGTTGAAATCCTCGATGGCATCGCGCCACCTCTCCACGTGGCCCTGGATCTGCGTCAGGAGGTCCGTGTCGCGGTCGCTGAGCAGGATGGTGAAATGGTTGGCCAGTTTGGCCCAGGACTTCTCACTGACGTGCAGGCGCTTGGCTGTTACCAGTCTGCACTCTTCCGTCACCTGTGGGATGTACAGAAGCAAAGATGAGAGGATGCCACAACAAGAAGCACACACAGAAGCACACCTGTGTGATACAAGTACACCTGTGCCCCTGTGTGATGTACAGAAGCACACCTGTGTGATGCACAGAAGCAAAGGTGAGAGGATGCAGCCTGGTTGGTTTTACGCTGTTTGGCAGTCTTTTGACACCTGTGTGATGCACAGATGCACACGTGTGATGCACAGAAGCACACCAGCTTAGCAGTCGATGCTCATATTTTTTGTTCTGTATACAGACTGAAATGTAAACAAAAACATGCACATGTGTCGAGATACCTGCAATAAAACTAAGCAAGGGAAATGCTCCCTGAACACAAAGGGGACCTCGTGCAGACAACCAGATTCATCAATGCCACCAAGCTAGATGTCTGAGGATGGTCCAGGAATACTGAAGAAGAACAAGAAGAAGCACTTGGAGCAGTCCGGGTCTTTTACGCACATTGAAAAACGCCTTTGATTTTGACAGCCAGACTAGAGCTGCAGAGCACCAGAACTCTTTCTCTTCCCCGCCCTCTGCTTTTGTACACATGAAAACATCTCTGACCTCACCCGTACAGCTGTGACAACACCTTTACAGCTGTGACCTCACCTGTACAGATGTGACTTTACTTCAAGAGCGGTGACCTCACAGTTAGAGATGTGACCTCACCTTTTGAGCTCTGACCAAAGCTTTACAGCTGTGACCTCATCTTTAGAGCTGCGACCTCACCTTAAAAGCTCTGACCTAATCTTTACAGCTGTGACCTCAGCTTTAGAGCTGCGACCTCACCTTAAAAGCTCTGACCTAATCTTTACATTGTGACCTCACCTTTAGAGCCAGACTGTAGGCGGCAGTGCTCCATATCTCCCTCTCCTCAGACAACACAAACACCTGCCGTTCCAGGCGCCGCCGCTGCAGCTCGTAGAGGTCGTGGTACTCTGACAGCAGAGCGGCGTTCTTCTGGGCCTCTGCCAGTGCATGGCGCAACTGGATAACAAAGTAACAGTGGTGGACGGTCAACATTCTGAATACCTTGATGGAAGGGCCACAGGGACAGCAGGGATGACAGGAACAGCAGGGCAATAAGGACAGCAGGGCCACGGTAAGGACAGCAGGGCAATAAGGACAGCAGGGCCACAGTAAGGACAGTAGGGCAATAAGGACAACAGGGGCCACAGGGACAGCAGGGCCACAGGGACAGCAGGGCAAAAAGGACAGCAGGGCAACTGGGACAGCAGGGCAACAGGGACAGCAGGGCAATAAGAACAGCAGGGCAGCAAGGACAGCAGGGCCACAGGGACAGCAGGGCAATAAGGACAGCAGGGGCCACAGGGACAGCAGGGCAACAAGGACAGCAGGGGACACAGGGACAGCAGGGCAATAAGGACAGCAGGGCAACAAGGACAGCAGGGCAATAAGGACAGCAGGGGCCACAGGGACAGCAGGGCAATAAGGACAGCAGGGCAGCAAGGACAGCAGGGCAACAAGGACAGCAGGGCAACAAGGACAGCAGGGCAATAAGGACAGCAGGGGCCACAGGGACAGCAGGGCAATAAGGACAGCAGGGCAACAAGGGCAGCAGGGCAATAAGGACAGCAGGGCAACAAGGGCAGCAGGGGACACAGGGACAGCAGGGCAACAAGGACAGCAGGGCAATAAGGACAGCAGGGCAGCAAGGACAGCAGGGAAACAAGGACAGCAGGGCAATAAGGACAGCAGGGCAGCAAGGACAGCAGGGCAATAAGGACAGCAGGGCCACGGTAAGGACAACAGGGGCCACAGGGACAGCAGGGCAATAAGGACAGCAGGGCAACAAGGACAGCAGGGCAACAAGGACAGCAGGGCCACGGTAAGGACAGCAGGGGCCACAGGGACAGTAGGGCAATAAGGACAGCAGGGCAACAAGGGCAGCAGGGCAATAAGGACAGCAGGGGCCACAGGGATAGCAGGGCAACATGGACAGCAGGGGACACAGGGACAGTAGGGCAACAAGGACAGCAGGGCAATAAGGACAGCAGGGCAACAAGGACAGCAGGGCAATAAGGACAGCAGGGCAATAAGGACAGCAGGGGCAATAAGGACAGCAGGGCAACAAGGGCAGCAGGGCAATAAGGACAGCAGGGGCCACAGGGACAGCAGGGCAACATGGACAGCAGGGGACACAGGGACAGCAGGGCAACAAGGACAGCAGGGCAATAAGGACAGCAGGGCAACAAGGACAGCATGGCAACAAGGACAGCAGGGCCACGGTAAGGACAGCAGGGGCCACAGGGACAGCAGGGCAATAAGGACAGCAGGGCAATAAGGACAGCAGGGGCCACAGGGACAGCAGGGGCCACAGGGACAGCAGGGCAATAAGGACAGCAGAGGCCACAGGGACAGCAGGGCAATAAGGACAGCACGGCAACAAGGACAGCAGGGCAATAAGGACAGCAGGGGCCACAGGGATAGCAGCGCCACCAGCTGGCCTGTACAGTCCTGTGCCTTGGGCTGACTTGTCACCAGCTGTTCTCTACAAGCCAACACACGTCAAGAACACACTCACACCATCCTGTGCCTTGGGGGTGACTGTTATCAGCTTCTCTGTACAAGCCAACAAACACCATCATGAACACATTCACACCACCCTGTGCCTGCGACTGTCACCAGCTTCTCCCTACAAGCCAACAAACATCACCAGCACATTCACACCACCCTGTGCCTGTGACTGTTGCCAGCTTTGCTGTACAAGCCAACAGACATCATCAGCACATTCACACCACCCTGGACCTGTGATTGTCACCAGCTTCTCTGTACAAGTAAACAAACACCATCAATACATTCACACCACCCTGTGCCTGTGATTGTCACCAGCTTCTCTCTACAAGCCAACAAACACCATCATGAACACATTCACACCACCCTGTGCCTGTGATTGTCACCAGCTTTGCTGTGCAAGCCAACAAACGCCACCATGAACACATTCACACCACCCTGTGCCTGTGACTTTCACCAGCTTCTCTCTACAAGCCAACAAACACCATCAAGAACACATTCACACCACCCTGTGCCTGTGATTGTCACAAGCTTCTCTGTACAAGCCAACAAACACCAAGAACACATTCACACCACCCTGTGCCTGTGACTGTCACCAGCTTTGCTGTACAAGCCAACAAACACCACCAGAACACATTCACACCACCCTGTGCCTGTGACTGTCACCAGCTTCTCTCCTACAAGCCAACAACATCATCAGCACATTCACACCCCCTGGCCTGTGATTGTCACCAGCTTCTCTTACAAGCAACAAACACCATCATCACATTCACACCCCCTGTGCCTGTGACTGTCACCAGCTTCTCTCTACAAGCCAGCAAACCCATCATGAACACATTCACACCACCCTGTGCCTGTGATTGTCACCAGCTTTCTGCAAGCCACAAACCCACATGAACACATTCACACCACCCTGTGCCTGTGACTTCACCAGCTTCTCTCTACAAGCCAACAAACACCATCAGAACACATTCACACCACCCTGTGCCTGTGATTGTCACAAGCTTCTCTGTACACGCCAACAAACACCAAGAACACACTCACACCACCCTGTGCCTGTGACTGTCACCAGCTTTGCTGTACAAGCCAACAAACACCAAGAACACACTCACCAGCTACTCTCTACAACTACAAGCCAACAAACACCATCAAGAACACATTCACACCACCCTGTGCCTGTGATTGTCACCAGCTTCTTTCTACAAGCCAGCAAACACCATCATGAACACATTCACACCACCCTGTGCCTGTGACTGTCACCAGCTTTCTTACAAGCCAACAAACACCAAGAACACATCACACCACCCTGTGCCTGTGATTCACAGCTTCCTTACAAGCCAACAAACACCAAGAACACACTCACACCACCCTGTGCCTGTGACTGTCAACAGCTTTGCTGTACACGCCAACAAACACCAAGAACACACTCACACCACCCTGTGCCTGTGACTGTCACCAGCTTTGCTGTACAAGCCAACAAACACCAAGAACACACTCACACCATCCTGAGCCTTGGGTTGACTTGTCACCAGCTACTCTCTACAACTACAAGCCAACAAACATCATCATGAACACATTCACACCACCCTGTGCCTGTGATTGTCACCAGCTTTGCTTCAAGCCAACAAACGCCATCATGAACACATTCACACCCCCTGTGCCTGTGATTGTCACCAGCTTCTCTCTACAAGCCAGCAAACACCACCATGAACACATTCACACCGCCCTGTGCCTGTGACTGTCACCAGCTTCTCTCTACAAGCCAGCAAACACCATCATGAACACATTCACACCGCCCTGTGCCTGTGACTGTCACCAGCTTCTCTCTACAAGCCAGCAAACACCATCATGAACACATTCACACTGCCCTGTGCCTGTGACTGTCACCCACCATTCTCTACCAGCCACCAGATGCCACAAACACTCACATCTTCCTGCGTCTTCTGGGCCTCTCGAGTGATGACCTTGTCATGTTCTTTGACGTCTGACAGCTCACTGGAAAGAAACGTGAACAATGGAGGGTCACTCTGGCAAAGAAAGAACAGTGAAAATAACTGCACATTACTCATTATATATATAATCTCTCTCTCTCTCTCTCTCTCTCTTCCTCTCTCTCTCTCTCTCTCTATATATATATATATATATATATATCTAAAGAGAGAGAGATTTTTTTTTATCAGCTCAAAGACATGTGGCCAGAAGCTTCCAAGTACAGAATACGCTGTGAGACAGATGTGAAGACAATTCAGATTGATGATACAGGAGTGAACACATCAACAGATGGTGAAATAAAGGTGAGCACACTGAACAGATGGGAAAACACAAGGAAGAGATTACAAGGCATGCACAGCACAAAGAACAGATGCACATTTACATGACCACAAAGACTGGCTTCTTTAATATTTGCATCAGCAAATGATCATAAAAATGAATATAGTAGAATATATATGAGAATAGTAGAATATATAAATGTGTAAAAAAAGAAGAGGTAAACACATGATAGAATGACAAAATGGAGATGAACACAAAAGCAGTTGCGACAGATGTAAGCACAAAGGTGGGACAGAGGTGAACACAAAAGTGGGACAGATGTGAGCATAAAGGTGGGACAGGGGTGAGCACAATGGTGGGACAGAAGTGAGCACAAAGGTGGGACAGAGGGGAGGAAAGGTGGGGCAGAGGTGAACACAAAGGTGGGACAGAGGTGATCACAAAGGTGGGACAGACAGAAGTGAGCACAATGGTGGGGCAGAGGTGAGCACAAAGGTGGGGCAGAGGTGAGCACAAAGGTGGGGGCAGAGGTGAGAACAAAGGTGGGACAGGCAGAAGTGAGCACAATGGTGGGACAGACAGAAGTGAGCACAATGGTGGGACAGATGTGAGCACAAAGGTGAGATGGAGGTGAACACAAACGTGGGTCAGATGTGAGCACAAAGGTGGGACAGAGGTGAACACAAAGGTGGGACAGAGGGGAACACAAAGGTGGGACAGAGGGGAGAGCAAGGACTGACAGTGGGATGGCAGCCTGGCAGACCTGGTCAAAATGGCGATGGTGTTTTTGAATCGCATCAGTTCATCCGTCAGACGTCTGTCCAGAGCTCTCTGGGCCATGACCTCCTCGTGGAGACTGGAAATGATTTCATGTTGAATTCATTACACACAGCAAACAATGCCAAGTTTACCCACCTCAGGCTAAAGCACTGTTAACTCATTTCATGCAGACAGATAAGTTGTTTTCAGTGCCGACTCGGCAAAACGCTCATTCAAGTCCAAGTTGAAATGCTGACTGAAAACAATGTTAACTCATTTCAGACTGTAAGCATTGTTCACTCATTTCAGTCTGAAAAATGTGAACTCATTTCAGTCTAAAAACAATGCAAACTCATTTTGGACAGAAGACAACTTTGACTGAAAATAGTGTTAGCCCATTTTAGACTGAAAAGAATGTTAACTAATTTCAGACTAAGACTGAAACAATCTTTACTCATTTCAGACTGAAGACAATGCTAACTCATTTTAGACTGCATACAGGGGCCAAATCACAAAGTATTCATGTATAGAGGCAAAGAATCAACGCGCATGAACATGCGCTCATCTGCCCAGGAGTCCGCTGTCCCCATTATCTGCTGGGGTACTTTGCCCACAGATACAAAGTTACCTACCCCATTATCTGCTGGGGTACTTTGCCCACAGATACAAAGTTACCTACCCCATTATCTGCTGGGGTACTTTGCCCACAAAGTTACCTACCTCATTATCTGCTGGGGTACTTTGCCCACAAAGTTACCTACCTCATTATCTGCTGGGGTACTTTGCCCACAAAGTTACCTACCTCATTATCTGCTGGGGTACTTTGCCCACAAAGTTACCTACCCATTATCTGCTGGGTACTTTGCCCACAAAGTTACCTACCTCATTATCTGCTGGGGTACTTTGCCCACAGATTCAAAGTTACCTACCTCATTATCTGCTGGGGTACTTTGCCCACAAAGTTACCTACCTCATTATCTGCTAGGTACTTTGCCCACAAAGTTACCTACCTCATTATCTGCTGGGGTACTTTGCCCACAGATTCAAAGTTACCTACCTCATTATCTGCTGGGTACTTTGCCCAAAAGTACCTACCTCATTATTGCTGGGGTACTTTGCCACAAAGTTACCTACCTCATTATCTGCTGGGGTACTTTGCCCACAATTCAAAGTTACCTACCTCATTATATGCTGGGGTACTTTGCCAACAAAGTTACCTACCTCATTATCTGCTAGGGTACTTTCCCTCACATATTCAAAGTTACCTACCTCATTATCTGCTGGGGTACTTTGCCCACAGATTCAAAGTTACCTACCTCATTATCTGCCAGGTGTCCTTTGTCAGAAACACTCCACCTCTTGTCTGCTGCGGGAAACTTCCCAGCATCAGTGCAACTCATCAGCAGTGCCACATCAACATCAGTGTCAGATCAACCTCAGTGTAACATCATCATCAGTGTAATATCATCAGCAGTGTCACATCAACATCGGTGTAACATCACCAGTAGTGTAAATCATCAGCATTGCAACACCAACATCACTTTAAGGAAAACATAGTGTAACATCAACATCAATGTAACGTCAACATCAGTGTAACACCATCAGCAGTGTAACATTAGCATAACTACTAGAGTAGCATCACATGATAAGTTTGTGGAAAAATATCTTGTACCCATTTTGGCTATCTTGTCTGACAAATTCGTGGAAAATGATGTTGCAGATGTTTTGCTCTTTCTTACCTGTCTGATAAGTTCATGGAAAATGATGTTGTAGATGTTTTGCTCTTTCTTACCTGTCTGATAAGTTCATGGAAAATGATGTTGCAGATGTTTTGCTCTTTCTTACCTGTCTGATAAGTTCATGGAAAATGATGTTGTAGATGTTTTGCTCTTTCTTACCTGTCTGATAAGTTCATGGAAAATGATGTTGTAGATGTTTTGCTCTTTCTTACCTGTCTGATAAGTTCATGGAAAATGATGTTGTAGATGTTTTGCTCTTTCTTACCTGTCTGATAAGTTCATGGAAAATGATGTTGTAGATGTTTTGCTCTTTCTTGATCAGCTCCAACAGGTTATGCATCTGAAGCAAAATATTTCAGGAACTGCATGAACTCTAGAGCGACCACTTGGCTCATGGCATTTTCACAAAGCAACAAGCCATTACTTACTACCCCTCCCCAACCCCCCATCAACCTCCCCCCCCCACCACCCCCACCCCCAATCCCCACCCCACTCCCCAACCACCAAAGTGAAACAGAAAATACCACCACCACCCCAACTACATATATGCAGCATCAATTTGGCAACAAAGAACAACAACAACAACAAAACACACAACAACAAAAGAAAAAAGAAAGAAAAAAAGGCAAAGGTAAAATGAAAACAACAAACATGCAAAGCACAAAGCATTGCCAGTTACTAAAACAGACAGACACATGTACCAGAGAGCAAACAGAAACAGAGGCAATGAGACAGGACAGACATGTATGGAAGGCTGATGATGTCATGATCAGGAAAAGACACAGACATAGCTGGCAGACAGACAGACATACCAGACAGCACATAGAAACAGAGGCAACTAGACAGGACAGGCATGTATGGAAGGCTGATGATGTCATAATCAGGAAAAGACACAGACATAGCTGGCAGACAGACAGACATACCAGACAGCACATAGAAACAGAGGCAACTAGACAGGACAGGCATGTATGGAAGGATGATGATGTCATAATCAGAAAAGACACAGACATAGCTGGCAGACAGACAGACATACCAGACAGCACATAGAAACAGAGGCAACTAGACAGGACAGGCATGTATGGAAGGCTGATGATGTCATAATCAGTAAAAGACACAGACATAGCTGGCAGACAGACAGACATACCAGACAGCACATAGAAACAGAGGCAACTAGACAGGACAGGCATGTATGGAAGGATGATGATGTCATAATCAGGAAAAGACACAGACATAGCTGGCAGACAGACAGACATACCAGACAGCACATAGAAACAGAGGCAACTAGACAGGACAGGCATGTATGGAAGGCTGATGATGTCATAATCAGGAAAAGACACAGACATAGCTGGCAGACAGACAGACATACCAGACAGCACATAGAAACAGAGGCAACTAGACAGGACAGGCATGTATGGAAGGCTGATGATGTCATAATCAGGAAAAGACAGACATAGCTGGCAGACAGATAGACATACCAGACAGCCATAGAAACAGAGGCAATAGACAGGACAAACATGTTTGTAAGGCTAATGATGTCATAATCAGCAAAAGACAAAACAGAACAAAAAAGGCAGGCAGACAGACAGACATACCAGACAGCACATAGAAACAGAGGCAATGAGACAGGACAAACATGTTTGTAAGGCTAATGATGTCATAATCAGCAAAAGACAGAAACAGCAGACAAGCAGGCAGGTAGGCAGGCAGGCAGACAGACAGACATACCAGACAGTACACAGAAACAGAGGCAAGGAGACAGGACAAACATGTATGGAAGGCTGATGATGTCATAATCAGCAAAAGACAGAAATAGCAGACAAGCAGGCAGGCAGAGAGACAGACAGGCTGATAGGCAGCCAGGCAGAAACAGAGGCAGACATCAATAAAGAGGGGTAGACAGACAGGCACACCAAGTGACTGACCAACCAACCAACAGACTGGACAACCGACCTGTGTGGGGCCCTTGATGTCAAAGTCCTCATCATTGAAGCCCACTTTATCCAGCATCGTGTCCATGGTCTTCCTCAGCTGCATCACCTCATAGCGACTGGTTGGCTTCCTGCCCACAACCATCAACATATCTCATGTAAACCTCTGTAAATAGCCCTCCCATGTCTCATGTAAACCTCTGTAAATGGCCCTCCCATGTCTCATGTAAACATCTGTAAATGTTTATCTCCTTCCTCATAAAAGTACCTGTACACATCCCTCCTAAATGGCTAATGCATACACCTGTAAAAAACTCTTCTATTTATCATGTAAACATCTGGGAATGTTCCCTCATGTCTCATGTAAACATCCTTCCTAAATCTCATCTAAAAATCTGTAAGCTTTGTATAGTCAGTGTGCTCATGTGTGTGTGTGTGTGTGTGTGTGCCTGTGTGTGTGCATGTGTGCGTGCGAGCACGCACGTGTACATGTGTACGCACTTAGAATAGTATGCGCTTAAAATAGTCTCTATGGACAAAATTATGCACTTCATAATTATTTTATTATTATTATCATTAATTATCAAAAATCTGTTAACCTCCCTCCCCTATCTCCTTAACGTGTCTACACATCCCTCCTACATGGCCCATGAAAACAGCTGTAAAACTCCCCTCCCCATTCACCCACTTGGTCCCATGTAAATGTCTGAAACTTTACAACTGTACACATTCCTCCCATATCTCATGGTAATGCCAACAACCATGGGTATGTCTTATGTAAACAGCTGTAAATTCCCCTCCTGTATTTCTCATGTAAACTGCCAACAAGCACGGAAATATCTCAGAACCTAAACACATGCAGACGTAACCCCTACAGACATGGCTGATGCAAACTACCATCTTGGCCGTGTAAGCATCTGTCAATGTCCCTTTTTGCCATGTCTCATGTAAACTTAACCTCTGATGTCTCGTGTAAACATCTGTAAGCATTCATCCCATAATTATGTCTCATGTTAACTGCCCACTGCCATGGACACGTCTCGTGTAAACACCACTCCTAAATGTCTCATGTAAACAAACAGCCAACAGCATGCAAATGTTTCACGCGATTGCCTAAAAACATATATGTATGGCTTGTGTAAACTGCCAGTCATAGATGTGCCTCGTGAAAACAGATATAAAAAAGGAAAGTAATTCAAAAGCACTTAAATAATGTCCATTTCCAAATAGTTTATTTACTAACAAATGGTAGTTACTCACATTGAAGGGAAGACAATCAGATGCTTCGCGTGGTCATCAGGATTGGTGGTGTACTTGCTGCAAGAGATAATAACACACACATAAAAAATACGAATAAAACAACAACAACAACAAAAGCCCATCTAAAAAATTTTTTTTAAAGAAGTCAAACATGACAGATAAACAATATCTTTTTGTTTTGCTTTTGTATGCATGGCTGCAGAGAATAGCCTTGTCACAATGTGGACATGGCAACAGACATTTTCAATGCAGATTTTATTGTAGAGTTGGTGTCAAAGTTGTTCTCTTGGCGCAACAGCCACTTGCAGAACTAATATCTAGCTAACATCTAGAACTTGCACTTTATAAACATGTTACATTTAAAATAAAATAAAAATCTATTAAAGTTGGTCTCATGGCACAACAGGCGCCTAAATAATGTCTGGTCTCCAAAATTTGATTTATAAAATGTTACATTTAAAAAGTTTCGTAAGGCATGGCCAGCGCTTGCAGAACTAATGTCTGGATGACATCCAAAATTTGCACTTTATAAACATGTTACATTAAAAATTATATTAAAGTGTCAACAACAGATTAAACTATCCCGCTTTAAAGTTAATTAAAAGTTTTGGTTCTCATGGCACAACAGGCGCTGCAGAACTAATGTCTGGATGACATCCAAAATTTGCACTTTATAAACATGTTACATTTAAAAAAAGAGTTTCTAAAAGTTGGTCTCATGGCACAACAGGCGCTTGCAGAACTAATGTCTGGATGACATCCAAAATTTGCACTTTATAAACATGTTACATTTAAAAAAAAGTTTCTATTAAAGTTGGTCTCATGGCACAACAGGCGCCTGCAGAACTAATGTCTGGATGACATCCAAAATTTGCACTTTATAAACATGTTACATTTAAAAAAAAGTTTCCGCTGAAGTTGGTCTCATGGCACAACAGGCGCCTGCAGAACTAATGTCTGGATGACATCCAAAATTTGCACTTTATAAACATGTTACATTTTTTTTAAAGTTTCTATTAAAGTTGGTCTCATGGCACAACAGGCGCCTGCAGAACTAATGTCTGGATGACATCCAAAATTTGCACTTTATAAACATGTTACATTAAAAAAAAAAAAAAATCTATTAAAGTTGGTCTCATGGCACAACAGGCGCTTGCAGAACTAATGTCTGGATGACATCCAAAATTTGCACTTTATAAACATGTTACATTTAAAAAAAAGTTTCTATTAAAGTTGGTCTCATGGCACAACAGGCACTTGCAGAACTAATATCTAGCTAACATCCAGAATTTGCACTTTACAAATGTATTACATGAAAAATAGAATCCCTGATGAGTCTGCTAAGACTCCTGTTTCAAAAACCCTCCTCACCCCCCTACCACCTCCACAACCACTACCACATTGCATTTTTCTCTCAAGATCACAAGGGGTAGGGGACCCCTCAATGTACTGGGTTTCTTCTCCTCCTCAACACTTTCTTCCGGATAGTCACTGTCACCACCATTGACATTGGCTGGGTCAACCTCAGCATCCCCCTCCTCTCCAAACATATTCTCTTTGTTGCTTTCAACTCCATCACCCGGAATATCCCTAATAAAATGAATCACTTCATCTGTAGTGAAGTGCTGTGCCACTGTCTTGGCGCAGAGATCCAAAACACGCTGAAAACTTGGCAATTTTGTTTACTTTTTGAACTCCAAAACACCACAAAAACAGCGCTATTTGCATGCAAGCTTCTACGTCACCAGCTATGCCACTGATCATGTGATTGGGGTTCCCCAGCTCTCCCAGAATGTTGCTCAAACTGCGTTGTTGTGAATCTGCACCAGACTGCGCAGTCAGGAGTAAAAGGCTTAATTCTTCACCAGCTTCAAGTCCCATACGGAACAGGTTAACAATGTATTTTCCTGGTATTTAACAGCCATGCAGAAAGAGTAACATCCACTCTTCACAGTGCTTGATACCTATATAGATACAGTAATAATTTACATTAAGTCGTCATGGTATTCTCTGCTTATATGCATCAATTAGCTCTCACTCACTGCTCTGTGATATCAAAAGCTTATACAGAAAGAGCTAACACTCATAGTCACATATAATGTTAACTGTCCTTTCTCGTGGTACCCAATGCGGATACCAAGAGCACTGACACTCACTCTTCATGGTATTCAATGCCCATCACTCCTCTGTTCTTGACGATGTGGTACTCGTCTGGAATCAGTGTGTCCGGCAAATGCAGAGCCTGCACAGTCATCAGCATCAGTGTCATGAAAAATCTGACAGAAATGGTACTGCTAACAGTCAAAACATAACAAGGCTGATTTGAACACTTTTGATTTTCCTTTTCACAGTTAAACTCAAGCTATCTTTTCTTCTTCTTAGTTAAACTCAAGCTATCTTTTCTTCTTCTTCTGTACAGCATCCAACTTAAACATTTTGAAGACCGACGCTGTTGGTGTGTGCTGGGTTATGCTGGTGTTTTTATAATCCACTGAATTCTGACATGGACTGCGTGATTTTAACATGCGTATCTGATGTTTTGCGTGTGTACCACAGAGGAGACCTCCATTTACCTCTGATGATACAATCTGCACAGAACAA
This sequence comes from Alviniconcha marisindica, assembly GCA_018857735.1. Classification (NCBI taxonomy): domain Eukaryota; kingdom Metazoa; phylum Mollusca; class Gastropoda; family Provannidae; genus Alviniconcha; species Alviniconcha marisindica. The sequence continues at coordinate 315,247 of JABMCL010003257.1, read as the reverse complement.
CCCTAAATGAACAAACAAAATGAAACAAAAAACACAATCAAACTCAATAAACAAATTCAATGCCTCACTTTTTTGGGAGGAATTTCTGCATCTTTCCTCACAGAACTCTTGTCAATGGTGTCGGGCTTTTCCGGATGAGCATACTCCTGCGGGACATCGTACAGGAAGGAGATGTCCCTGTGGTAGACAAAAGCAATTCAGTGTTACAAAGCCCTGTGGATGTAGGCAAAAGCAATTCATTGCTACAAAGCCTTGTGGATGTAGGTAAAAAGCAATTCATTGCTACAAAGCCCTGTGTGTGTCCCTGTGGTAGACAAAAGCAGTTCAGTGCTACAAAGCCCTGTGGATGTACGCAAAAGCCATTCAGTGCTACAAAGTCCTGTGGACGTCCCTGTTGTAGACAAAAGCAGTTCAGTGTTACAAATCCCTGTGGATGTACGCAAAAGCAATTCAGTGTTACAAAGCCCTGTGGATGTTCCTGTGGTAGACAAAAGCAATTCAGTGCTACAAAGCCCTGTGGCTGTCCCTGTGGTGTATAGGCAAAAGCAGTTCAGTGCAATTCTCTTCACTCTCGTCCTTAAAGTCAAAGCTGAAAACCTACCTTTTCTCTTGTGCATAATCATCTTCTGTCATTACTTTTTCTTTACACCAGCCCATCTCTAGTAATGCATGCATTTGTAGTGTGTGTGTGTGTGTGTGTGTGGTGTGGGGGTGGTGTGTGTGTGTGGTGTGTGTGTGTGTGTGTGTGTGTGTGTGTGTGTGTGTGTGTGCATGTGTCATGTGATGTGTGTGTTTGTGTGTATGTGTGGTGTGTGTGTTTGTTGGTTTTGTGTGTGTGTGTGTGTGTGTGTTGTGGTGTGTGTGTGTGTGTGTGTGTGTGTGTGTGTGTGTGTGTGTGTGTGTGTGTGTGTGTTGTGTGTGTGGTGTGTGTGTGTGTGTGTGTGTGTGTGTGCAGTGTGTGTGTGTGTATGTGTGTGTGTGTGTGTGTGTGTGTGTGTGTGTGTGTGTGTGTGTGTTGTGTGTGTGTGTGTGTGTGTGTGTGTGTGTGTGTGTGTGTGTGTGTGGTGTGTGTGTAATGTGTGTTGTGTGCTGTGTGTGTTGTGTTGTGGTTGTGTGTGTGTGTGTGTGTGTTGTGTCATTTGCATGTGCTTTGTGAATATGAAATGCATTTGCAGGCCTTTGTAAGTCCTTCAGGCTCTTCCAGGATGAGGTGCCTTAAATCATCTATTAAATTATTGACTTGACATAGACATACTATCTATTTTCTTTACATTCCTAATCACACACATGAGAGCAGACAAGAGAGAGACAGACAGACAGACAGACAGACAGACAGACACAGAACACCGACAAGAGAGGTAGAAACAGAGACACAGAGAGTCCACACATAACACACTAGCTTGCCATCCTGTCATCTCTGCCACGACTGATTACATCATAGCCTTGAAAACTGACAGATAAGTGTCTGTTTTCTGTTGGTGCATGGGAGGGACTAAGTTATAACCAACAGCGGCAAAGATGAATGGGTGGCAGGCTAGTTTCCCTAGAGTGTGGCAGAGAGAAAGATCAGAAACAGAGAAAAAGACAGCAGGACAGAGACAGAGAGAGACAGGAAGACAGGCAGGCAGACAGGCAGGTAGGCAGACAGACAGACAGGCAGACAGAGAACAGCAGCAGAGATGAAAGGATGGCAGCCTAGTTTGCTTGGAGCATCACAGAGAAAAAGATCAGAAACAGAGAAAATGACAGCAGGACACAGACAGACAGACAGACAGACAGGCAGGCAGGCAGGCAGGCAGGCAGGCAGGCAGGCAGGCAGGCAGGCAGGACAGAGAACAGTGCTTACTTTCCAGCCCCACAGCTGCAAGTGGTTGAGTCCAGGAGGTGTTTGAACTTGTCTCGCCGTTTGTGACTCCACACGTTGGCTGCTGGTGGGCGGGCCAGTGCCTGAAATGATTAAACAGTGAGTGTACAATGCTAGTTACCTCCATTCCTCTTCCCTCTACAGCCTGAACTGATTAAACAGTGAGTGTACAATGCTGGTTACCTATATTCCTCTTCCCCCTTCCAAAATTATAAACTGCATAAAGCTAATGTATTAAGACAGAGACAGATGGAGTGAGACAGAGAAAGCGACTTGGAGAGAGAGAGAGAGAGAGAGAGAGAGAGAGAGAGAGAGAGAGAGAGAAGAGAGAAAGAGAGAGAAGAAGAGACAGAGAAGAGAGACAGAGAGAGACAGAGGAGACAGAGAGAGACAGACAGACAAGACAGACAGACAGACAGAAGAGAGACAGACAGAAGACAGACAGAGAAGCAGACAGACAGACAGACACAGAGAGAGAGAAAGAGACAGAGACAGAGACAGAGAGAGGAAGGGAGGGGGAGAGAGAGAGAGACAGACAGACAGACAGACAGACACAGACAGAGAGAGACAGAGAGAGAGAGAGAGAGAGAGAGAGAGAGAGAGAGAGAGAGAGAGAGAGAGAGAGAGAGAGAGAGAACAGACAGATAGATACTAAGACTGATGATGGACAGGTTACCATGGATGTGGAGAGGTTTCTGGTTCGAGTCGGCGGTCCCAGTTTGTCCCTGGCCATGGGCGGCTGGGTGAGGGCGAAGAGAACATCGTCTGGGATGAAGTCACTTTGCAGCGATGTTGGCAACGGCTTGCTGCGATCTACCTCCATGCTTGAACGCAACTGAGGCAGTTTGACTGCAGACCAAACAAAAGTCGTGACAGACCATCACCGCTGGAACTGACATCATCAGTTACACTGATACATGACATTTGACCACAGACCAAACAAAAGTAGTGACAGACCATTATATCAATGGAACTGACACATCATCAGTTACACTGATACATTACATTTGACTACAGACCAAACAAAAGTAGTGACAGACAATCACCAATGGAACTGACACAATATCAGTTACACTGATACATGACATTTGACTACAGACCAAACAAAAGTAGTGACAGACCATCACCGCTGGAACTGACACATCATCAGTTACACTGATACACGACATTCGACTGCAGACCAAACAAAAGTAGTGACAGACCATCACCACTGGAACTGACACATCATCAGTTACACTGATACACTGACATTTGACTACAGACCAAACAAAAGTAGTGACAGACCATCAACACTGGAACTGACACATAATCAGTTACACTGATACACGACATTTGACTGCAGACCAAACAAAAGTAGTGACAGACCATCACCACTGGAACTGACACATCATCAGTTACACTGATACACGACATTTGACTGCAGACCAAACAAAAGTAGTGACAGCTCATCATCACTGGAACTGACCCATCAGTTACACTGATGCATGACCACTAACAATGTCAGTCTATCAGTGGTTCAGACAGATCATTGCTGAAACCAGTGAAAATGACAGATCTTCATCACTGGAACCGACCCATCATCAGTTACACTGATGCATGACCATTGACAACAGCTTATCAGTGGTTCAGACAGATCATTGCTGAAACTAGTGAAAGTGACAGCTCATCACAATGGTAAAACAACATCATGCCATCACTGAAGGAACTTATGTCAGTAACACACAAGCGACACTGGCATTCATGACAGACTTCACATGTGCATACTGTACACAGTTATGACTGATTTTGGGGGGGCTTTTTACCCTAAAGCAAAAAATGGCACCACAACTACACATGAATAAAGAAGAAAGTTCTGTTCATCTGCTGCGGCCTTGGAGTGAACATTTTCATGTAATGTCCTCCTTCCTCCTGTTACAATTTAATGTAAGTATGAAAAATAGCAGGACCATGCTGGGGAAACCCCCAGCATAAGACCCTCATACTACTAGTAAAATGTCTGGCTCCTTCCAGTTTCCTCAGTATCAGGTCTTCACAATACTGGTTAAATTTCACAATCTTTCAAGACTCTTTGGGGGTGTGGGGGTGGGGATGGGGAGATGTCTGTCAAGGAAAAAGCTTGAAAAAAGCTTGTTTAATTTTTGTTGTAAAAATCAACTATTTTCCGAAGTTAAAAAAAAGAAAGTGCAAATCCTGTGACAAGTCTGTTGTATACAAAAATGTACCTTAAGAGCATAATCTTCACAATATATATTATTCACTAACATCATGATCAACAACATCATCACCAGTACAAAAAAAGAAGAAGACCATCATCACCATCATCACAACCAACATCACCAGATCATTGTCATCTTCATTACCCACCCCGTCCCGCATCATCTGGCATTGTCTGCATCATGACTGCACTGTTAGCGTTGGTCATGGATGTCGTTTGCTGCACAGCTGTCTGAGACATCTTGTCTCACTCTCAGTGTCACTGGGGTTGCATGGAAACTTTAAACTGCCTCTGCACACCTGCACACCAGAGTGAAAGGTAACCTGTGATGACTTCAGTTTGAAAATTATGTGTACATCTGAGTGAAAGGTAACCTGTGATCACTTCATCCTGAAAATTATGTCTGCATCAGAGTGAAAGGAAACATTTGTCACTTCATCATGAAAATGATGTGTGCATCAGAGTGAAAGGTAACCTGTGATCACTTCATCTTGTGTGTTTCAGAGTGAAAGGTAACCTGTGATCACTTCATTGTGAAAATTATTTGTGCATCAGAGTGAAAAGTAACCTGTGATCACTTGATCCTGAAAACTATGTGTACATCAGAGTGAAAGGTAACCTGTGATCACTTGATCCTGAAAATTATGTGTACATCAGAGTGAAAGGTAACCTGTGATCACTTGATCCTGAAAATTATGTGTGCATCAGAGTGAAAGGTAACCTGTGATCACTTGATCCTGAAAATTATGTGTGCATCAGAGTGAAAGGTAACCTGTGATCACTTCATCTTGAAAATTATGTGTGCATCAGAGTGAAAGGTAACCTGTGATCACTTTGACCCTTGAAAATTATGTGTGCATCAGAGTGAAAGGTAACCTGTGATCACTTGATCCTGAAAATTATGTTGTGCATCAGAGTGAAAGGTAACCTGTGATCACTTGATCCTGAAAATTATGTGTGCATCAGAGTGAAAGGTAACCTGTGATCACTTCATCTTGTGTGTTTCAGAGTGAAAGGTAACCTGTAATCACTTGATCCTGAAAATTATGTGTGCATCAGAATGAAAGGTAACCTGTGATCACTTCATCTTGAAAATTATGTGTGCATCAGAGTGAAAGGTAACCTGTGGTCATTTCACCTTGCAAATTATGGCTTTCACTGAGCTGGTCTAGCTCTCTCTCCTTCTTCTTTTCTAAACTGTTCCTAATACACAAACAACGGTGTAAATTGGTACTAAAAAGACTCCACACAAACACAACAACAAAGACCTGATATACCTCTGGTAGAGTTTATGTACCGTGTATTTACTCACAAGCCAGGTGAGAATTACCATAGCTGATTCAGATCTTTGCTGTGTTTATGTGACGTCTTTCCAGCGCTAATTAACTCCCTAATTGAGGATGTACCCATGGAGTCTGGTGGAGTTTATGTATCTTGTATTTACTTGACTGCAAGGTGAGAATCTCTGCACAGGAGCTCTGGCCTCATTCTGTTTCAGATTCTTCTTAATACATTTGAAGGAACCTAGCATAGGTCAATGGGCTTCCTATCATCATTTTCTTACTGTTAGGTTTGTAAGGAGTTCTTACAGGTCACATACATTATAATTATATATAATTAAGGCCCTTACCATCATTTTCAAATAGTTATGATGAGTTGTCACTGATTTCAACACCTCCTATCATAATTTTCTCACACATGGGGCCATTGTCATTGGTTTTGGGGCCTCCTAGTCCTATCCTGTATCTCATTTTCCTATTATAGTAACTGTTGAGAGGAGTTGTAATAGTGAGAAGGAAAAAAAGCAATCATATGTCACAAGATTTTTACGATCATTTTCTTATTGTAGCAGTACTGTAAGTTTTGGTCAAAGACTTGCTATCGTCATTTTCTTACAATTACTGTTGCAGGGAGCTGTCACCTGTCAAAAGGCCTCTTACTATCAGTTTTGTACAGTTACATTAGCAGGCAGTTGTCAAAGGTCATGAGGCCTATTATTTCACTTTTCATACTGTTTCAGTTATATTAATATATGGGAGGTCAAAATAATTAATATAATTTTTTTCTTCTTCTGATTTAATGTGCTTTATTTCTCATCCCAGATTATTCATCAATACTAAACTGCCACATGTTAATCAGCAAGAGCTCTGTGTGTGTGTGTGTGTGTGTGTGTGTGTGTAGTGTGGTGTGGTGTGGTGTGGTGTGGTGTGGTGTGGTGTGGTGTGGTGTGTGTGTGTGGTTTAGAAGTGGAACAGTTTGGACAACTGTTTCTGGCAAATTTGTACATTATGTTATTCGTTTCACAGTGACAGTGGTCAATTCTCTTAAATATTACTGTTTTTTTAATTCGAGTTTACGGGCAGAGCAAGACCTATGGAGTCATTCCATTATTTTGTTTTCCCTTTTACAAACGACTGAACAGTCAGCAGAAAAGTTGCAAACTTTGCTTCGTTTAAATTATCGTGAAACACGTCAAAAAAAGTGCAAAAGACAGCTCATAAAGTACAGAGTTTACCTTAAAGTTTGCACAACAATTCCCTCCAGATAGCCGCCATTTTGGTGCGTTCTTGTTGTCAAGGAAAGCGGAAGTCATAGGTTTATACCGGAAACGGAAATTGCAGACGAATCGAAAATGGCGGACCACGTGAAGCTCAAGATCTCAACAGAATTAGAAATGTTGTTAAAGCAGTACCCTGAGCTCCGAGTCGACGAGAAGAAAGGAAAAGTATGAACGTAATATGTGTTTGGAAAATTACTGTGATCCGTATTGTCCCTGCAGTCACCCAGCGACTGTTTTATTATGTGATTAATATTCGTGTGTGTGTGTGTGTGTGTGTGTGTGTGTGTGTGTGTCATTTTGGGGCGGGGGTGGGGACTGGGAGGGATGGAATTAAGGGTAGGTAGTAATATAATGATTCATTTTCTTTATATATTGCCGCTTCTCATATGGCACATGTACTTTTATATTATACATTGTTAGTTGTCATAATTATATGTATTATGTTTGTGAAACTTAGAAAATGTTGGAGAATGTTGTAAAGCGTAGTGAGTTTGGGTACACCAGAGAATAGCGCTATACAAAAGTTATCTATTATTATTATTATTATTAATCAATGTTTTGCAAAATCATCAACAAATGCCGTATTTGACATCCCCCAGGTGTTGTGACTGTGCAAGGGAATCCATGATTTTCACTATGATTGTATGAACTAATGAAGTGTTTATTGCCTGTCTGAGCGAGTCCATGGTTTCACAGTTAGGTGTTTCCCGCATGTGTGAAGGAATCAACGATATCAGCATAGTGTTTTCCCACCTGTATCAATCATTTGATGGGTACGTGATTTCACTGCCCTGATTTCAACTAAATCAAGTGATATTGACAGTGATAGGGCCAGTGTCAACGTATCCACTCAAGATCAAGATGATCTTGATCTTGATCTTGACTGGATATGTTGACACTGTCAGTAACAGTACCGCTTCTGGCATACATGTGCAGCATGCAGCTCAACGGGTAGAATTGGGGAAAGCACAAATTATCCTCAGAAATCAAATATTAATATTATATTTATAATATTATTAATAATGGCTATAAACAGTCTGTTCTGTCTTTAGTTCTGATTATGAGTTGAGAAGAAATCTTTCAATTCTTCAGTCAACTTGGCAAAGACTGTGGATTCATCCAGGTTGTCTGGGTGTTAGAAATCAAGTGTCCGTCTCTCTTACTCTTAATTCTTAGTGGATCTATTAGTATGACTATGAGTGGTTTGAATAGTTTCTCATTACAGGTATGATTAAAAATAAATGAGTGATTTTAGACCTTTAAAGTGTTGTCCTTTGACTCTTTGTGAACACTTAGTTCGGTCTTAATCGTTGTTTTTTATTCTTGGAGTTTTACTTTTAGTCACCTGATATTTTAGAATCATTGTGTGAACTGTGTTTTTACCCTTGTTCAGTTGTTTAGAATAAACCCCCAAGGAAGGCATCAGCTGAAAATTTGGGAAATTGTATGCCAACTTGTTGTTTTTCTTTGATTTTTATCAGTTTTATATATATATATATATATATATATATATATATATATAATGAATCAGAGTCAAAGACTTCTGTGAAATTGTGCTGTGAAGTGTTTCCTTACAGTTACTTATTGATGAATCAAAGATTTGACTGTTTTTCAACAGCCTGTACTGGTAATGAGGTATTCATTAAGATTGTAAATCAAAGGTTTTACTTTGATTGTGAAGCGTTTTCCCTACAGTTACTCAAAGATTTAAGAGGTTGAAGTGTTTACCTATAATCAGCAATGGCTACAGATATTTATGCATGAATAAGACGTAAGAGATTTCACTTTCAAGTGTTTCTTTACATAATTATTTGTTAACAAAGCAATGATTTCATTGTGAAGTGTTTCCCAACAGGTATCCATCAACAAATCAAAGATTTAGCTGTGAGGAGTTTCCCACAGTTGTGACTGAATCAACAATTTAAAATATTTTACCATGAATCGACAATCTGGCTGTGAAGTATTTGACCATGAATCAAGAATTTGGCTTTGAACAGTTTGAAGTGTTTGACCATGAATCAAGAATTTGACTGTGAAGTATTTGACCATGTCCATGAGTCAAGAATTTGACTGAAGGATTTGACAGTGAAGTGTTTGACCAAGTGCAGGTGTGTTGCTGCCTGATAGTTGTGACTGAATCAACAAGTTGACTGTGAAGTAATTGACCATGAATCAACAATTTCATCATGAAGTACCATGAATCAACAATTTGACTGTGAAGTATTTGACCATGAATCAACCATTTGACTGGAGTATTTGACCAGGAATCAACGATCTGACTGAAGAGTTTGTCCGTGTGCAGGTGTGTTGCTGTTTGATAGTTGTGACTGAATCAACAGTTTGACTTTGAAGTGTTTGACCAGGAATCAAGAATTTGACTGTGAAGCATTTGACTATGCGCAAGTGTGTTGCTGTCTGAGAGTTGTGACTGAATCAACAATTTGACTGAAGTCTTTGACCATGTGCAGGTGTGTTGCTGTCTGACTGGCCATGAGATGCCAATACGAGAGGATGCAGTGCAGAGCTATGTGAAGGGCAAGAAGTTTCTGAAGGCACAGCAACAGAGAGAGTTTGACTTTGATCAGTACAAACCTCATCTTGTGCCCAACACCAAGCGAGGATTTCAGTAAGCACGCTTTCTCTATGGAACAGTATTAATAGACTGTTATAATGGACAGTTCAAGCCTGATGAGCTCAAGTGTCCCAGGACACCAAAACTGCTTGAATTATCCCAAGCTGAAGTAATGTGGAGTGATAAATTTAAATTTACCCTTATTCAACTGTGGAATTCAAACTTTTCTGAAGAATAAGAATGTTCGTACTGGATTAGTTCAGACTTGCTCTTTAAGGTCCTTTGGCTTTGTGAACTATTGCTCAGATATATTTGAAGAGACAGAACCTTCATACCAAATAAGTTTTAATTTAAGACACATTTGAAGAGAGGGAATGACTTATTTGAAGAGAAGGAACCTTCATACCAAATAAGTTTAACTTTCAGATGTATTTGAAGAGAGGGAACAACATATTTGAAGAGAGGGAATGACATATTTGAAGAGAGGGAACCTTCATACCAAACAAGTTTAAATTTCAGACACATTTGAAGAGAGGGAACCTTCATGCCAAATAAGTTTTAATTTAAGACGTACTTGAAGAGAGGGAATGACATATTTGAAGAGAGGGAACCTTCATGCCAAATAAGTTTAGATTTACTCTTTTTAACTCACATAATTTAACATCCTCACACACACACATGCACAAGCACAGCATGCATACATGCCTCATTTAAAAAGTCTCTGACATTGATGATTTACCCAAACTTTGAAAATTGCCTTGGAGTTGGACCCTTGCAGGTATTGGGTGTCTATTAGTATGATTACTATTCATAACTGAAGTATCTATTCTATGTGACCCTGGATGAAGCAAACAGTGTCATAGGTAAGAAACTGATCATTTTCCTATGAAGAATCAAACAAAAAACAAACAAAAAATGATGGGGGAAAATTGAACTTTTATGGCACTGAAAGACTGTGGGACCAAAGCAGATGCTTGAACTTACTGAACAATTGGGCTTATTTGACTTGAACTTATCCATTGTTTGTTTTTTTAACAAAGAAAAAAGGATTTGGCTCAGATATCAAAGATTTAAACATGCACACATGCACACACACACACACACACACACACACACACACACACACACACACACACACACACACACACACACTCACAAGCATGCACACATGAAACACACACACACACAAGCATGCACCCGTGAAAACACACACACACGCACATGCACAAACACACACACACTCACACACACACACACACACACACACACACACACACACCACACACACACACACACACACACACACACACACACACACACACACACACACCACTTGCTGGACCTACATGCTTCTGGACCTGCATGTAAAACTAAAAGAGCCCTAGGCAGTTAGAAGCCAAGGAAAAGTAGGGAAGCTTCCCCAGCTGCCTTGGCAAAATTAGTGGACAGTGCCCATCTCCTGACTCATTTTCAGCAGATAAACGCCGAGCACCATACTTTACGCTGCACAGTGGTAGGATGGGGCTGTGCTGCTCTTACAGCTGCTGAAGCTACTCGATAAGACATGATGACCCAGATTTCCTGCTGTGGACAATGACTGATGAAAACAGTATAAAACGTTGAAAGCAGACCAAAGTTAACAGTAGGGAACATCAGGGTGTGTGTTTGACTCATGTCTGTGCTATCAGTGTATCAACGAGGATGTTTTGCTTTTTGTTTCAGACACACATTGTTTTGCATGCTGACGTTGCGCTATGTGATCAAACGCCCAGCCGACGTTGAGAGACATGTCAATGGGAAACGCTACCAGCGGGCACTGAAAAGATGTATGTCTCTTGTTCAGTGTATTTTCCCCTTAGTTAACACGATTCTTTAAAACACTGTTCATGACTTTATCCTGCAAAATCTTTTGACTGAAAAAAAATTCAACAATCGCAGTCTGAAAGAGAACATGCCTCAAAGTGTCTGTGCAGAATCAGCACACAATGGAGTTAATTAGTGCTTGAAAGATGTCACACAAACACAACAACAAAGACCTGAGTCACCTACAGTAACTCTCAGCTGGCATGTGGGTAAATACAAGGTACATAACTCCACCAGAGGCACGTTCTGGTGGAGTTTATGTACCTTGTATTTACTCGCATGCCAGGTGTGGGTTACCAGAGGCGTTTCAGTTTTTTTCTTCTTTTTTTAATTTCTTTCCATCATGGAATGTGGTGTCTTTCAAGCACTAATTAATTCCCTTTGATGATATAAACATGAAAGTTTGAAAGATCTTGTGCATGGAAAATTGATCTTGAAAGATCTTGCTCATGAAAATTTGATCTTCAATTTCAAAGTTCTATATAAATTATTTGAGAGTTCTGTTTTGTGAAAATTTGGTCTAGTGAATCTCCTTGACTTGTGGGGATTTCTGTGGTAATTCTCTGTCGTAAACCCCAAAGGGAGACAGGGGCAGTCTGATACCCCCTTGGACCTGCCCCCCAGATGGGCCCTCCCCCACCTTCCCATCTGGAATCTCAAAGCAGTTCCTCACTGTGTTGTAAATAAGGCTCACTGTTTTTCCTGTCTGTGTTTGTTGGAGCCAAAAGAGCGCTCAATTTTCTCCTGTGTTGGCAAGAGGTGGTTCTGTTTTCCTGTCTGTTTTTGGGGCCAAAAGAGGGGTGGTCACTGTTTTCCCCTGTGTTGGGGCCAAAAGAGGGGTGGTCACTGTTTTCCCCTGTGTTGGGCCAAAAGAGGGTGTCACTGTTTTCCCATGTCTGTGTTTGTTGGGGCCAAAAGAGGGGTGTCACTGTTTCCCTGTGTTGGGACCAAAAGAGGGTGCTACTGTTTTCCGTCTTGTTGTGGGGCCAAAGAGAGGGGGCTCACTGTTTTCCCCTGGTTTTTTGGACCAAAAGAGGGGTGGTCACTGTTTTCCTCTGTCTGTGTTTATTGGTGCCAAAAGAGGGGTGGTCACTGTTTTCCCCTGTGTTGGGGCCAAAAGAGGGGTGGTCACTGTTTTCCCCTGTGTTGGGACCAAAAGAGGGTTGCTCACTGTTTTCCCATGTCTGTGTTTGTTGGGGCCAAAAGAGGGGTGCTCACTGTTTCCCCCTGTGTTGGGACCAAAAGAGGGTGTGTCACTGTTTTTCCTGTCTGTGTTGGGGCCAAAAGAGGGGTGCGTCACTGTTTCCCCTGTGTTGGGAACCAAAAGAGAGGTGGTCACTGTTTTCCCCTGTGTTGGGCCAAAAGAGGGGTGGTCACTGTTTTCCCCTGTGTTGGGGCCAAAAGAGGGGTGGTCACTGTTTTCCCCTGTGTTGGGGCCAAAAGAGGGGTGCTCACTGTTTTCCCTCTGTGTTGGGACCAAAAGAGGGGTGGTCACTGTTTTCCCCTGTGTTGGGGACCAAAAGAGGGGTGTCACTGTTTTCCCCTGTGTTTGTTGGGCCAAAAGAGGGGTGGTCACTGTTTTCCCCTGTGTTGGGGCCAAAAGAGGGGTGTCACTGTTTTCCCCTGTTTGATGGGGCCAAAAGAGGGGTGGTCACTGTTTTCCCTGTCTGTTTGTTGGGGCCAAAAGAGGGGTGTCACGTCCCTGTGTTGGGGCCAAAAGAGGGGTGTCACTGTTTTCCCCTGTGTGGGACCAAAAGAGGGGTGTCACTGTTTTCCCCTGTGTTGGGGCCAAAAGAGGGGTGGTCACTGTTTTTCCTGTGTTTTTGGGGCCAAAAGAGGGGTGGTCTCTGTTTTCCGGGTGTCTCTGTTTTGTTTTGGGCCAAAAGAGGGGTTTCGTTCACTGTTTCCCTCGGTTGGCCAAAAGAGGGGTGGTCTCTGTTTTCCCCTGTCTGTGTTTGTTGGGGTCCAAAATGAGGGGTGCTCATGTTTTCCCTGTGTTGCGACCAAAAGAGGGTGGTCACTGTTTCCCCTCTGTTTTTGGGGCCAAAAGAGGGGTGCTCTCTGTTTTCCCCTGTCTGATGTTTGTTGGGTCCAAAAGAAGGGCGTGTTTCCCCTTGTTGTGAGGTCCACTGTTTTCCCATCAGTGTTTGATGGGGCCAGAAGAGGGGTGTTCACTGTTTTCCCCTGTCTGTGTTTGTTGGGGCCAAAAGAGGGGTGTTCACTGTTTTACCCTGTCTGTGTTTGTTGGGGCCAAAAGAGGGGTGGTCTCTGTTTTTTCCTGTCTATTGGCACCAAAAGAGGGGTGGTCCTTTTTACCCTGTCTTTTTTGGGCCAAAAGAGGGGTGGTCTCTGTTTTTTCCTGTCTATTGGCACCAAAAGAGGGGTGGTCTCTGTTTTACCCTGTCTATTGGCACCAAAAGAGGAGTGGTCTCTGTTTTACCCTGTCTATTGGCGCCAAAAGAGGGATGGTCTCTGTTTTACCCTGTCTATTGGCGCCAAAAGAGGGGTGGTCTCTGTTTTACCCTGTCGGTTGGCGCCAAAAGAGGGGTGGTCGCTCTTCAGGGTGGCTTTCATCATGGGCACCACTGTTTTTCACTGTTTATGTCTGTGGGTGCCAGGGAAGGCATGTCAGGAGAGTGGAGAGAAGTTTAAGCCCAGAGGTGGCAGAAGGCATCAGGCGAACCCAGTCAGACAGGGAGACCACTCCTCATCTGATGGCGGTGATGCGGAGGGATTCTGGCAGACAGACTCCGAGAATGAAGCCGAGCAGCATGATGATGGACTGAGCGATCTGTACCCAAGTAAGGCACTGTTGGGTTAATTAGCGCAATTTGTTAATGAAATAAACTCAAAACATGCTTCGCATTTCTTTCAGGCCAGATTGTGTTATATTAGTTGAACATGAACAGATGGAAAATATTTAGCGCAGAATGTACTTTGTAGTTCAGATGCTTTTTTCTGACAAGTCTGGGCTCCTGAAGTGTCAGAAAAAGAATCAGCTCCACAAAATGCACTCTGTGTTTGACATTTCGGTCTTTTCAGTTGCATCTCACATGCCATTTTTTAATCAAATTAGAATTAAGCACACCTTTCTGTTTAGTCTGCATGCAACAACAGGAATTGCTTGGTTTTTATTTCATCAACAAATTGTTAGTACTTAATCTTAAATTGACAATTAAATGGCAAAACAGAGCGTAATTACTTTTTCATTTCACATTTTTTGGGACCAGATTTGTACATTCAGGATGTAATATTACATTCACTCTTTGATGAGATGCATGCACCAACTGTATGCTTGTCATTATTAAGTCTTCGGCAGTATCTGCATTGAGCCTGTCCATTCTTTTTCTGCTTGTGTGTGGGTGTATGTGTAAGTGTGTGTGTGGGTGTGTCTGACAAGTGTGTCTGCATATTTGAATGGGTGGGTGGGCAGGGGTGGCGTTGGCATGCACGAAGACAGGCTGTGTGAACCTGAAATGAATGTGAACTAGTTTGACATTAGCAATTTCATATGGATATATTTGCAAGTTCATTTCAATAGGATGCCTTTGTGTTTATGACGATAGTTGACAAGGAACTGACAGTGGCAGCGATGGAACTGAATGTGGCTACTGCTGACTCATCTTTGTTTCATGCTGTTTCACTGCCTTTTTTTCTTTCTTTGGCCTTGACCTTCAGGTGATGACTTTGCCTCAGCCAGTGAAGAAGATGAAGAGATGGTGGAGACAGACAGGCAGGTTGATCCTGACCGTGATGACCACTCTGATGTTGAAACAGCCACAGAAAGCACAGTCAATGGACAATCTCAAAAAGCAATGGTGAGTGACCTTGGTCCTGCTGTGTCAAACTGACAGTTCATCAGTGATGACCATTTTGATGGTTCATCAATGGTGGTGATTTGTTCAGAAAAAAGAAAAAGTGGAATGCTTTGCTTCTTTAACTGGCTAAATGTTAACTTGTTTGACTGAAGTACAGTTGAACATTTGCTTATTAGATGGATGTTTGTCTTGTTTACTAAAGGTTGAAATATTGACCTGCCAATCCGTCGTTTGATAAACTGGTGGTTTGATGAACTTTTTGATGTGTACGAGAGGGAGAAAGTGAGTGTGTGTGCGTGTGTATGTGGGCCTGCACATGTGTGTGTGTGTGTGTGTGCATGTGTGTGTGCGTATGTGCACATGCGCATGCATGCTTATGTGTGTGTGTGCATGTGCATGTGGGCCAGTGCACATGTGCATGGGGGTGGGAGTGTGCATGTTTGTGTCTGTGTGTGGACAAATTAGAAGGAATAAGTTGTTGTTGTTTTTGTTTTTTTAAAGGAATGGGTGTTCTCTGCTGTTGGCAAGTCATCATCACATTTGCTTTGTTCATAAAATATTGATCTCTGTATTGCTGCTTTTTCTTTCCAGAAGAGAAAGAAGTCACACACGCCTGTGGGAAAGAAGAAAAAGAAAACCTGATACTCCGCTTTTGTGTTCCACTTGACAACAGATCGGATGCTGCCAGCGCCCCTCCCAGCCTCCCCAAACCCCATCATTAATCATTAGGAGAGCATGCACAAGCATGAACACTGTCATCGAAGAACACACATTTAACAGACTGTGCGTTTATGCCAGACATCTTCATTTGTTCTTTGTCATGAGATGTGTTCCTTACCACCAGAAAATACACGCCTCCTGATGAAAGTTTCCTGCTTTGAGACTATGTCTTGCTGTTCATTGGCCAGTAAATGGACTCCCGATTCTGAAGTGTCTCAGTCTCTTTGTTTTCCATTTCACTGTCGGCCCAGGCCTTGCCCAGTGTTTTTGTGAACAAGAATGGATGGATGAGAGGAAGGCAGTCTAGATGATATTCAACATTACTGCTGTAAAATTGTGAAATGCTGGATAAATATTGATGCTCAGGATTATTTGAGCAGTCAAATGTGACTGTGTTCTCATTGTCAAATTAACTGCTAAATCAGCTGAACTAATAAATACTTCTTACCAGTCTAATCTTTTAGCAACAGAGTCGCACCAAACAAGTTAACAACAGCCACACCAGGCAAATTAATGAAAAAATCACACCAAGCATAATAACAGAGCGACAAGAAACGATTGAACAACAGAGCCACATCAAGTATGATAACAACAGAGTTACAAGGACAACAGAGTCACTTCAAGCGAATTGAATCATGTCGAGCATGCTAACAACAGAGTCACAGCAAAGGAGTTAACAACAGGGTCAAGCAAACAAGTTAACAGTCACAAGAAATGATTAAGTGTATCAAACAAGTGAACAACAGCCACAGAAAACAACAGCAGTTGCAGCTAACAACTTAGTAACAGCCATATCATAGCACACAAGTTAACGACAGTCACATCAAGCAAACAACAGTCAAACAAAACAACAGAGTCGCATCAAATTCCTTGACAGCAGAATCACAGCAAATGAGTAGACAACTGAGTACAAGCCTCCTCAGAACATGTGCAATGCATTTATTTCCAAGCTTCAATTTGAAGTTTTCACAACTGGAAATTTACAATTATGAACGAACAAGAGAAACTAGCAATACCTGAGCAAAAATGGCAAAAGTAAGATGTAACCCTGGATCACCGGGTCTACAAAAACTGCAAAAGTGAAAACCCCAAACAATACTAGACATGCACTTTTGTCAAGTTCAAGGAAAAAGCCAAACCGACAAACATCTGGACACACGCTCTCAAAATGAAAAATGAAGTCCAACAATGCAATAGACGAACACACTGTCAGTGTGGAAACAAGTCCAGCAAATGAACTAAACACAAAACAAGAAAAAGATCCAGAAATGTATTAACATGCATTGCCAAAGGAAAAATAAGTCCAACAAATGTAATAGACACACACTACCAAAGGGACAAAACAAGTCTGACAAATGCAATAGACACACTACCAAAGGGACAAAACAAGTCCAACAAATGCAATAGACACACCACCAAAGGGACAAAACAAGTACAACAAATGCAATAGACACACTACCAAAGGGACAAAACCAAGTCCAACAAATGCAATAGACACACTACCAAAGGGACAAAACAAGTCCAACAAATGCAATAGACACCACCAAAGGGACAAAACAAGTACAACAAATGCAATAGACACTACCAAAGGGACAAAACCGAGTCCAACAAATGCAATAGACACGCTACCAAAGTGACAAAATAAGTCCAACAAATGCAATAGACACACATTATGAAAGGGACAAGACAAGTCCAATGAATGCACTATACACAAACTGTCCAATGGAGAGAAAAAAAAGTCCAACCAATGCAATAGACACACTACAAAAGGGACAAAGTAAGTCCACCAAATGCAATTGACATACACTACCAAAGGGACAAAACAAGTCTAACAAATGCAATAGACACACACGCACATTACCAAAGGGACAAAACAAGTCCAAAAAATGCAATAGACACACTACCAAAGGGAGAAAACAAGTACAACAAATGCAATAGACACACACACTACCAAAGGGATAAAATAAGTCCAACAAATGCAGTAGACACACTACCAAAGGGACAAAATAAGTACAACAAAAGCAATAGACACACACACTACTAAAGGGACAAAACAAGTCCAACAAATGCAACAGACATACTACCAAAGGGACAAAACAAGTCCAACAAATGCAATAGACACTACCAATGGGACAAAACAAGTCCAACAAATGCAATAGACACACACTACCAAAGGGATAAAACAAGTCCAACAAATGCAACAGACACACTACCAAAGGGACAGAACAAGTCCAACAGATAGACACACTACCAAAGGGACAAAACAAGCACAACAAATGCAATAGACACACACACTACCAAAGGGACAAGATAAGTCCAACAAATGCAATAGACACACACACCACCAAAGGGACAAAACAAGTCCAATGAATGCACTATACACAAACTGTCCAATGGAGAGAGAAAAAAGTCCAACCAAAGCACTGTAAATACAAAATAGAAGAAATAAACATATCCTACCAAACCACTGAATACAGTGTCAAAGCAACAAACAATCCATCAAACACACTTAACACTGCCAAAGCAAAAAACAAATCCATCAAACACTGAACACAGTGTTAAAGCAACAAACAAATCCATCAGACACTGAACACAGTGTCAAAGCAACAAACAAATCCATTGAACACACTGAACACTGCCAAAGAAACAAACAAATCCATCAGACACACTGAACACATTGTCAAAGCAACAAACAAATCCATCAAACACTGAATACAATGTCAAAGCAACAAATACACCAAAACACACTGAACACAGTGTCAAAGATACAAACAAATGCACCAAACACAGTGCACTGTCAAAGCAACAAACAAATCCATCAAACACTGAACACAGTGTTAAAGCAACAAACAAATACACCAAACACACTGAACACTGTCAAAGCAACAAACAAATCCATCAAACACACTGAACACAATGTCAAAGCAACAAACAAATCCATCAAACACTGAAGACGGTGTCAAAGCAACAAACACACTGAACACAGTGGCAAAGCAACAAACAAATACACCAAACACACTGAACACAGTGTCAAAGCAACAAATCAACCAAACACATGGAACACAGTGTTAAAGCAACAAACAGATACATCAAACACTGCAAAAACACTGTGTGATTGGTCAGATCATGACACACATCACCAACAATAACCTATATGGTGAGTTGAGACAGATAACGTACACCGCCATCACCAAGGGTGAGTTGGGACATAACTATCATGACACACATCGCCAGCAATAACCACTACGGTGAGTCAGGACAGATAACATACACTGACATCACCAGGGAGAGTTGGGACATATTACGACACTTTACCAAAAATAACCTCTAGGGTGAACTGGAGCAGGTAAAATACATCACCAGGCTGTGTTGGGACAGATCATGACACACATCAGCATCAATAACCTCTAGTATGAGTTATGACAAATAACATACACCGTCTTTACCAAGGTGAGCTGGGACAGACCATGACGCACATCACCAGCGATAACTACCAGGGTGAGCTGGGACAGATCATGACGCACATCACCAGCGATAACTACCAGGGTGTGCTGAGACAAAGGACCATGACGCACATCACCATCGATAACTACCAGGCTGAGCTGGGACAGACCATGACGCACATCACCATCGATAACTACCAGGCTGGGCTGGGACAGACCATGATGCACATCACCAGCGATAACTACCAGGCTGGGCTGGGACAGACCATGACGCACATCACCAGCGATAACTACCAGGCTGGGCTGGGACAGACCATGACGCACATCACCATCGATAACTACCAGGGTGAGCTGGGACAGACCATGACGCACATCACCATCGATAACTACCAGGGTGAGCTGGGACAGACCATGACGCACATCACCATCGATAACTACCAGGGTGAGCTGGGACAGACCATGACGCACATCACCATCGATAACTACCAGGGTGGGCTGGGACAAACCATGACGCACATCACCAGCGATAACTACCAGGGTGAGCGGGGACAGATCATGACGCACATCATCAGCGATTACTACCAGGGTGAGCTGAGACAGACCATGACGCACATCACCATCGATAACTACCAGGCTGAGCTGGGACAGAACCATGACGCACATCACCATCGATAACTACCAGGGTGAGCTGGGACAGAGACATGACGCACATCACCAGCGATAACTACCAGGGTGAGCTGGGACAGAGCATGACGCACATCACCATCGATAACTACCAGGGTGAGCTGGGACAGACCATGACGCACATCACCATCGATAACTACAAGGGTGAGCTGGGACAGAGGACATGACGCACATCACCAGCGATAACTACCAGGGTGAGCTGGGACAGATCATGACGCACATTACTAGCGATAACTACCAGGGTGAGCTGGGACAGAGGACATGACGCACATCACCAGCGATAACTACCAGGGTGAGCTGGGACATATCATGACGCACATTACCAGCGATAACAACCAGGGTGAGCTGGGACAGAGCATGACGCACATACCCATCGATAACTACCAGGGTGAGCTGGGACAGACCATGACGCACATACCCATCGATAACTACCAGGCTGATCTGGGACAGACCATGACGCACATCACCATCGATAACTACCAGGGTAAAGCTGGGACAGATCATGACGCACATCATCATCGAAAAGCTACCAGGGTAAAGTTTGGGCCCAAAAATAAATAAAACTCCCACATCAGCCCAGCATCAGACGCGATAGCTACCAGGGTGAGCTTAGACAAAGGACCATGACACACATCACCAGAGATAGCTACCAGGGTGAGTGGGGACAGAAGACCTTGACGCGCATCACCGGCAATAACCTCTAGGGCGAGTTGACCTCAATGGCGAGATCGGCGATGAGCTCCGGACGGTCCACGTTGTTCCAGCTGCCCTCTGTGGTGCAGACGCCGGGCCCGACCCACCAGTTCTGAAAGTCTTCGTACCACGAGGGCCCGCGCCGCTCCACATCGTGCGCCAAGGCGCACAGCCTGCACCAGAAGTAGGTGTTGATGTTGTTCCACAGACCTGGAACACGTCAGAACAATTAATGCGATGATGTTGTCCCACGGACCCGGAACACGTCAGAACAGTTAATGCCGCGATGATGTTGTCCCACGGACCTGGAACACGTCAGAACAGTTAATGCGATGATGTTGTCCCACGGACCTGGAACACGTCAGAACAGTTAATGCGATGATGTTGTCCCACGGACCTGGAACACGTCAGAGCAATGCGATGATGTTGTCGAACAGACCTGGAACACGTCAGAACAATTAATGCGATGATGTTGTCCTACGGACCTGGAACACGTCAGAGCAATGCGATGATGTTGTCGAACAGACCTGGAACACGTCAGAACAATTAATGCGATGATGTTGTCCTACGGACCTGGAACACGTCAGAGCAATGCGATGATGTTGTCGAACAGACCTGGAACACGTCAGAACAATTAATGCGATGATGTTGTCCCACAGACCTGAAATATTTCAGAACAGGGTGCTGGTGTCTCACAGACCTGAATTACTTCGTAACAAGTTGTTGATGTTGTCCCACAGACCTGAAATACTTCAGAACCAAGTGTTGATGTTGTCCTACAGACCTGGAATACGTCAGATCAGGGGGCTGGTTTTCTTTCAAAGACTTGTGACACCTCAGAAGATCTGTGATCTGTTCATTTGTGGCACAGACCCGAAATACTTCCGACAGCGCATACAGTAATAGTGTTGCTGTTGCTTCAGAGACTTGTGATACCGCAGAAGAAGGTGTTGATGTTGTCTCACAGACATGTAATGCCTCACATACTTGTAACACACACACACACACCCCACACCCACCCCACACACACACACACACACCACACACACACACACACACACCACACACACACACACACACACACACAACACACAACACACGCGGCACGCGCGCAGAGAGAGAGAGAGAGAGGGAGAGAAGAGAGAGAGAGAGAGAGAGAGAGAGAGAGAGAGAGAGAGAGAGAGAGAGAGACAGAGGAACAGAGAGGCTAGAAGAGAGAGAGAGAGAGAGAGAGAGAGAGAGAGAGAGAGAGACAGACAGACAGACAGACAGACAGACAGACAGACAGACTGAGACAGACAGACGGACAGACAGACAGTCAGAGAGAGAGAGAGAGAGAGAGAGAGAGACACACACACACACACACACACACACACACACACACACACACACACACACACACACACACACACAGAGCAGTCTGCAGCTACAGGCCTTTCCAAGCAAAGTACTGGTTGTAGAGCGCATCGTCCTGGTCCAGCTGGTGAAGGTAGGCCGCCAGTTCCTTTGGAGAGCTGAAGTTGTCCACGTGGATGAAGGAGTGCGGAGGCGCCGCGCGGCGGTAGTCTTCAGGCGCCGCTCCCATGGCGATAGGAATCACGTCGTGTCTGGAAACAATACAGCACAAATACAACTTTACCCAGTAAACATGCCGGATCTGATCCGGAAGCGTTTTGGTTACGGCCAGTCAGTTATGGCCATTACGGCCAGCGTGCAGCCAGAATCGGCCCTGATCGTATATCCGACTTCCCGTATCCGTTTCAGTTCCGTTTTTTGTTTGTTTTTTGTTGTTGTTGTTGTTGCTTGTTTTTTTTTTTGTTTTTTTTTTGGGGGGGGGGGGGGTCAGGCATGGATCACAATTATTGTGCAAAACCGACCCGGATCCAGTATGGATGGCCTGGTCAGTCAGGGTTTGGCCAAGCACATCAGGTCTGGAAGCAAGGTGATGTGCAGGAATCATCAGGCCCAGTTTCTGGCGGGACGCAACCGGCCCGCTACCAGTTTCCCACTTCCAGACGCGGTTAGGTTCTTCCACAAACGTCCCGGATAATATTGTGCAAAACCAGCCCGGATCTGATTCAGTTCTGGCTGAAGCAAGCCGGTGTGCAATAATCATCCGGCCCGCTTCTGGCCAATGCTTCCGAGCCGATCCGGACCGGATGCGAATCGGATCTGGCATGTTCACTGGGCAGTATCGGGGGAAGGGTGCGGGGGGCTGGGGGGGTGGGGGGGGGGGGGGGGGAGGGGGATTTGGGGGGTTGCTGGAGGAATCTGAGTTCGTAACGAGCGACTTGGCTAGCCTGAACATTGCACTGCCCAGATGTGTCCAGCGCCCCCTTGCTGGTGTAGGGGAGACAACTTAGCAGCTGACGTGCGCCCCAAAATAATTAATGTGCCCAGCGCCCCCTTGCTCGCGTAGGGGAGACAATTTGTAGCAGACTTGAGCCCCAAACACGCCCAGCGCCACCGCACAGCTCACGAGCTGTATGAAAGTCGAGGTGGACGTCCTGGGTAATTCTCCGTCCCGAATTGTCCGTACCGCGGTCTCTGCGGACGTAAAGCAACACTGAAGAAGAAGCGCCACCGCCAGAGCTCGGTTGCTGTGTGAAAAAAATAGGTGGACGTCCTGGGCTCCCCGTCCCCAATAGTCCGTACGGTCTCTGTGGACGTTAAGCAACACTGAAACGGGGAGGGGAGGGGGGGGGGGGGGGCGCCACCATGCGAGGCAATCTTCAGCAGAGTGTCGTCCGCAGGAGAGAGGGAGAGAGGCGTAGAATGACTGAAGCGTTCGACGATCTTCCCCGAAAGGACAAGTTAGGGCCATCATCAGTCAGGCAAACACTGAAACTGTTTCCAAGGCAACGTTCGGGAAACTTCTGAGACGGGGTGCAGCGCACACTTATGGGCTTTTCCGAGCGCGTATATACCATCCTGAACTGAACAAGCTGCTATCACCAACCATTCCGTCGGATTTATCAGCTCCAGATTAAAGAAAACTACGATGTTGTTTTGTTGTTGTTATTATTTTTGTCTCCAGAAAAAAAAAAGAGAAATCGATAGAAACAATAAAATAAAATTACATAAGTACATGATGTCAAATACTAATGTCATATATGGCAGCAAACTGCACATACCACCTACCAAGAATCATCTCCTGCCTGCTCAACAACAGTCAAAAGTTCAAAAAGCGTATCTCTTAACACACACACACACACACACACACACACACACACTCACACACACACACACACACACACACACACACTCACACACACACCACACTCACACTCACACACACACACACACACACACTCACACACACACACACACTCACACCACACACCACACTCACACACACACACACACACACTCACACACACACACACTCACACTCAACACACACACAGATACACACACACACACACACTCACACACACACACACACACACACACACACAACACACACTCACACACACACACACACACACACACACACACACTCACACACCCACACACACACACACACACACCACACACACACACACACACACACACACACACACACACACACAAATGGAGAGAGAGAAAAAAGTCTGGAGATCAGGCCATTCGCAAGAAAAACAGAAAGGGCAACAGCAATCGGAAAATGGGTACTGCGGACACAATCTTTTAGGGTCCCCTCTGTTGAGAACCCAGAGCTGACGAGTGTTCTCCCTTTAAAGCCTAGAGTAGGTCAGAATACAGCCACGCATGCTTCGCGCACTGCCAGGATTTTTTTCCCCCCTTGTCCTTATTCCGACCTTCCCGGTCCATTCACCTTCATTTTGTTCTAATACATCTCCCTACACGTCTGCCTGCACACAACAGAATTGGTCACCCTGATTGTCGTCGCAAGCGATTTAAGCAGGTTTCCGCGTAAGTAAACATGGTGCTTAACGTCCACAGAAACCATAAGGCTTATTAGGGACGGGAAGAATAGGGGGAGGAGGTATGGGGGGGGGGGGGGGGGTAGCGGGAGATCACATACCTATCGCTACGCTGTCACCACCAGAATGATTCCTGCATTAAGATGGACAGCGATGAGAGCCATTTTAATGTTTCAGTAGGAAGTGATGGACAAAGTCACAAGACAGTGTCCACAAACCACAACCTTTTTGAAGAGAACGGAGAGCCGAAGCGGGCATCGAACCGATGTCCTTCCGCTTACCAACCTAACGCCTTACCGCTAGGCCAAGCCGTCTCACAGGTTTCTGCGCTGAGTGCTCGCGGAATATAAATCAGCCCCCAAAACACCCGAGATTATGTAAAATAGTGAATCAGACGTGTGTTTGAGATTTCTTAGACTTTCCCGCTTCAGTTACGCTGAGTCAACGGAGCTAGTGCACATCTGAGTTTGGGGGTTCCTACATGGAATATGTGATACTTCTGTAGGTCGTGGTTGGTTGAAACTTGTGTAAATATTGACACGTTCTTTTCATCGACCGTTTTTACTTGAAGGCGTTTGCTGATGATGACTGTTTCAGTTGTGTCCGGAGCTGTTTGTTGTCCAGTTCTTTGCTTATGGTTTGGTGACTAGTGCCTCGAACTGGTGTGAAAGGATTTTGAATGTGTGACACTGTGCGGTTGGCGGGCCCTGAAAATCCAAAAACTAATTCAAACGGATGTTTCACCACAATGGGCGCGATTGGGTGTGCACTGATCACTTATACACTGGCTTCTGTTCTTCTGTTTTACCACGTCTGCCCAAAACTGATAAACAATGCACTGATCACTTATACACAGACTTCTGTTTTGCCACGTCTGCCCAAAACCGATAAACAGTGCACTGATCACTACACAGACTTCTGTTCTTCTGTTTTGCCACGTCTGCCCAAAACTGATAAACAGTGCACTGATCACTTATACACAGACTTCTGTTTTGCCACGTCTGCCCAGAACTGATAAACAGTGCACTGATCACTCATACACGGACTTCTGTTCCTCTGTTTTGCCACGTCAGCCCCAAACTGATAAACAGTGCACTGATCACTACACAGACTTCTGTTCTTCTGTTTCGCGATGTTAGCCCCAAAATCGATAAACAGTGCACTGATCACTACACAGACTTCTGTTCTTCTGTTTTGCCACGTCAGACCAAAACTAATAAACAGTGCACTGACCACTACTACACAGACTTCTGCCACGTCAGCCAGAAAACTGATAAACAAACAAACAAACAAACAAGCAATAAGAGCAACAACAACAACAACAACAACAAAAAAGAAAAAAGTCTGCACTCACTTGAGCCCAGTGATGAAGAATTTCTCAGTGATGTAGTCTCTGCAGTTCGAGTTCTCGAAGGCCAGGTAAAACTTGTAGTCCTCGTTCAGCATGGAAGAACACCGCTTGTCGTGTCGAGGGCACACGAGCGTACCGCATCCTCCGTAGATATCCACCTGGATGAACTTGGCGAGTTGTTGGGCGTAGGACAGACGCGAGTTGCCGGTGTAGCAGTTGCTCACAAACCACGCCACCTTCTTCGTCTTGCCCTGGGCGTAGTTCTTCGCAGCAGTGTCGCGTGTGAGCAAGGAGGAGTTGAGCGGGACGAACTTCTCGTAAGGCGCCACAAGGGTGGAGTCGTGGCGGTAGGTGGCGGTCCAGTTGACGGAGGTGAGCCTAGAGAAAGTGTGCAAAGGAGACTCGAGGGCATAGAGGACCCGGACTTGCCAGCTGGGCTGAGGGAACGGTAGGGCGTCTCCCTTGGTCACCACCACGTCCGCCTTGGGGCCCTGGGACACGTCACAGGTGATCTCACAGGCCGACACGGAGCACCTGTCCTTCTCGAAGACCGTAGAGCCTTCTTTCACGTTCCAGGAAGAGACTCTGCTGACGAGCAGGATCTTCTTCACTGACACAGCCTCGCCCTTTCCTCTCTTTCTGCGCACGGACTCCGCTACGAAACGCAGCTGCCGCTCGATGCGATCGTCGGAGAAATGCTGTACGCTCGGGTAGATTCGTGA
Organism: Alviniconcha marisindica; assembly: GCA_018857735.1. Classification (NCBI taxonomy): domain Eukaryota; kingdom Metazoa; phylum Mollusca; class Gastropoda; family Provannidae; genus Alviniconcha; species Alviniconcha marisindica. The sequence goes on along the minus strand of JABMCL010003257.1, from coordinate 288,816 downwards.
CGCACTGCTGTTGTTCCAGATACGCTGCGCGACGCGATCGTCAGCATGATGCCGCGACAAAGTGACGAAGTTCTGCGACATATCTGGCCGCAGTTTGAGGACATAGTAATAAAGAATTGCCGATGTCAGAATCCAGGTCAGAAGCACCAGCCGCAAAAACTTATCCCTAACGAGACGCATTCTTACAATGTAAAACAACAACAACAACAACAACAACAACAACAACAACAACAACAACAACCCGCTCCAGTGACCAGCAAAGTTTTGTCCTTCAAATCATCGTCCGAGAAATTAGAATCATTTATTCTGTCATGATTCACCGTGTGAGCTGATCTAAGACCACTTTCATCGACGGAGAGATGGACAGTGCATTTTAAGGGCGCAAAAAGCGTGATTGATTACTGAAGCCTCTTTTACTATCCACTGTCCCTGTTCCTTGCCACTGTCCCTGTCACTTGTTACTTGCCACTGTCACTGTCCCTGCTCCTTGCCACTGTCCCTGTCACTTGTTACTTGCCACTGTCCATGTCACTTGTTACTTGCCACTGTCACTGTCCCTGTTCCTTGCCACTGTCCCTGTCACTTGTTACTTGCCACTGTCCCTGTTCCTTGCCACTGTCCCTGTCACTTGCCACTGTCCCTGTTACTTGCCACTGTCCCTGTCACTTGTTACTTGCCACTGTCCCCGTCACTTGCCACTGTCCCTGTTCCTTGCCACTGTTTCTGTCACTTGTTTCTTGCCACTGTTTCTGTCACTTGCCACTGTCCCTGTCACTTGCCACTGTGTCACTGTCCCTGTCATTTGCCACTGCCCCTGTCACTTGTCACTGCTCTTATGTCATTGTCCCATGTCACTGTCCCTCTGATTTGTCACTGGCCCTTGTCGTTGCCACTGGCCCTTGTCACGTGCCACTGTCCCTGTCACTTGCCAATATGTCCTTGTCACTTGTCCCTGTCCCTTGCCAACCCTCCTTGTCGCTGTCCGTATCACTTGTCACTGTCAATTGTCACTGTCCCTGTCACCTTCCCTGTCACTTTCCCTTGTCACTTACCACTATCCCTGTCATTTGCCACTGTCTCTGTCACTTGCCACTGTCTCTGTCACCTGCCCTGTCATTTGCCACAGTCCCTGTCACCTGTCACTGTCCCTGTCACTTGCCACTGTCCCTTGTCACTGTCCCTTGTCACTGTCTCTGTCACCTGCCCTCTCACTGTCCCTTGTCACCTGCCACTGTCCCTGTCACTTGCCACTGTCACCTGCCCTGTCACTGTCCCTTGTCACTTGCCACTTGTCACTGTCTCTGTCACCTGCCCTGTCACTTGTCACAGTCCCTGACACTTGCCACTGTCACTGTCGCTGTCCAAGTCACTTGTCACTATCACTTGCCACTGTTTCTGTCACTTGCCAGGGCTCGTCACTGTGGACACTGTCACTTTGCCACGTTTCTGATACTTGCCACTCTTTGTGTCTCTTGCCAGGGCTCGTCACTGCGGCTACTGTCACTTTGCCACTCTTTCTGTCACTTGCCACTGTCCCTGTCACTCGCCAGGGCTCATCACTACGGGAACTGTCATTTGCCACCGTTCCTGTCGCTTGCCACTGCTCCCGTCACTTGCAACTGTCTTTGTCACTTGCCACTGGCCCTGCCACTTTCCCCTGGCCCTGTCTCTTGCCACCGCCTTTGCCACTTGCCATTGCCCCTGTCACTTGCTACTGCCACTGTCCCTGTGGCCCGCCACTGTCCCTGTCCCCGGACGTTGTTTCTGTCGCCCGCTGGAGGAACGCCTGCACTGAAACACAGAACATACGAAATGTTTCCAGTCATGTTCCCCCTTGTCCCAGAGCTTAGTGTTGCGGCAGCATCAAGAGCTAGCAAGAGCAGCCTCCTGCCAGTTGCTGTTTTGTCTCGTCCTCTTCATTTCCTCAAAACGGCCATCAAATTAGACAGGCAATGCTTCGTGAGGCTGACCGGTTTTTGAAACAGCAGGTGCAGATCGACACGCGGATACTTCGCACCCCTCGTGTTAAAACTAAATCCCGTGGCCAACGCTCTTTCTCTGACTGCGCTCCAAACACAGACGTACATTAATATTGTTTTATAATCTATGTCTGTGGCTCCAAAGCTATGGAGTTTTCTCCCTTCTCACATCCGCCAAAGTCAATCAATCCTCCCGTGCCTTCAAAACGGCGTTAAAAACTCACTTCTACAATCAATACCACAACAAGTGACTTCAAATTCTGTCTTCCTCCTTTTGCGGCCCCGCCCCCCTCCCCCCCCCCCCCCCCCTTCACTCCTCGTTATATTCCTTTTGTGTGCCCATGTGTGTGTGTGTGTAGGGGGGGGGGGGGATGGGGGGGAGGGGGGGGTTAGAGGGGGAAGGGGGGTGCAAATAGTACAATACTATGTTAGTATATTATTTTTGACGTTTTCATTTATACATTTTTGTTGATCTTGTAAAGCGCGGTGTGCTCACCCTTGTCGATAAGATAGGGCACTACAGAAATGACAGCTATTATTATTTATTTGTTATTAAACAAAACAAAACAAAACTTTGCTTGAAAAAATCAATAATCACATCAAAGGTGCTAAACAATACAACCAATACTCATCCAAACAATAGAACATGTTCACTGCATTTGAACATCCAGCATTAACTACAATCTGGAATTGTTCCCAGAATGACTTTACGTACATACATGACCAAAATATGTGGTTAATATAATCTCGTTCTTTTCGACAAAAAGAGCAAGTAATGTCATTTTCAATTCCTATATGCACTAGAACAACATTAGTAGCAATTATTCTGTGCACTAGTCTTATCTGGAACCATTTCAGTTTTATTTCTTGGAGCTATTGCATATTGCCACTCATCGATCAAGCCATCAAAACTGGCTAAAAAGCATATCGGCAGATTCCCTGTACGGAGACATACTTACCTGTGTGCTCAGAAGGTTGATCAGATGTCTAATTAACAATTAATTAAGCTCTCTTTTTTCTTTCTTTTTCTTCTCCTTTTTTCTTTCTTTTTCTTCTCTCTTTTTTTTTTTTTTTTTTTTAAGACACACTTTTAAGACTGTCCACTGTCCCCGTGAGCGAAAGTTCACCTTCGACTGCTGTTATTATTATTAACAATAGAAGTGGACTGAACAAATAGGAATGAAACTATGAGGAGACAACATTTGACTCTCTCTCTCTCTCTCTCTCTCTCTCTCTCTCTCTCTCTCTCTCTCTCTCTCTCTCTCTCTCTCTCTCTCGACCGCTGTTATTATTATTAACAATAGAAGTGGACTGAACAAATAGAAATGAAACTATGAGGAGACAACATTTGACTCTCTCTCTCTCTCTCTCTCTCTCTCTCTCTCTCTCTCTCTCTCTCTCTCTCTCTCTCTCTCGCCCCCGCCTGTTATTATTATTAACAATAGAAGTGGACTGAACAAATAGGAATGAAACTATGAGGAGACAACATTTGACTCTCTCTCTCTCTCTCCTCCTCTCTCTCTCTCTCTCTCTCTCTCTCTCTCTCTCTCTCTCTCTCTCTCTCCGACCGCTGTTATTATTATTAACAATAGAAGTGGACTGAACAAATAGGAATGAAACTATGAGGAGACAACATTTGACTCTCTCTCTCCTCTCTCTCTCTCTCTCCTCTCTCTCTCTCTCTCTCTCTCTCTCTCTCTCTCTGACCGCTGTTATTATTATTAACAATAGAAGTAGACTGAACAAATAGGAATGAAACTATGAGGAGACAACATTTGACTGTATCAGCTCTCTCTCTCTCTCTCTCTCTCTCTCTCTCTCTCTCTCTCTCTCTCTCTCTCTCTCTCAGAAAAACGACAATTTTCAAGTAGCCTTCATCTACCCAAATTCGCGGACTCTACTCGTCAGCTATTTCGACTACCGTATTTCCCAGTCATATATATCCTGGGTCTAAAAGTTCACGCTCACATATTAGATTTAGATCTAGATATATAAAAAGAATTTTAATCCTGAAAGTGACACTATCCGTTCAGTGTAAGTAAAATAGCCCAGTGCTAATACCGGAAGTTAGATCACAAATCTGTGCGCTCCGAAATTCTTGGGACATTTTAAAACACCATTTCGTGTCACAAGTATCATCAAATTCCTGGGACATTTTTAAAAAAAACATTTTGGGTCACAAGTATCATCAAATTCCTGGGACATTTTAAAAACACCATTTTGGGTCACAAGTATCATCAAATTCCTGGGACATTTTAAAAACACCATTTTGTGTCACAAGTATCATCAAATTCCTGGGACATTTTAAAAACACCATTTTGGGTCACAATTATCATCAAATTCCTGGGACATTTTAAAAACAACTTTTTGGGTCACAAGTATCATCAAATTCCTGGGACATTTTAAAAACATCATTTTGGGTCACAAGTATCATCAAATTCCTGGGACATTTGAAAATCACCATTTTGGGTCACAAGTATCATCAAATTCCTGGGACATTTGAGAAACACCATTTTGGGTCGCAAGTATCATCAAATTCCTGGGACATTTTAAAAACACCATTTTGGGTCACAAGTATCATCAAATTCCTGGGACATTTTAAAAACATCATTTTGGGTCACAAGTATCATCAAATTCCTGGGACATTTTAAAAACATCATTTTGGGTCACAAGTATCATCAAATTCCTGGGACATTTTAAAAACACCATTTTGGGTCACAAGTATCATCAAATTCCTGGGACATTTAAAAAAAAACATTCCCTGGGTCACAAGTGTCATCAGAATCACTCAAACAGGGTCATATCTATCGAATGAAGCCAACATTTTCAACAAAAGTGAGTTTGGTTACAGCCTGTAAACTGACGGATCGGTCAGTAACACGATTGTTTTGCCGTGCAGGAAGCGTGCAGGTTACTCGGAAACTAGATCTAGATCTAGATCGAACGTCAAGGGAGCATATATATGCAGACGTGGAAGACGCAAATGCGACATAGTTCAGGAGCTGTGTGAGAGTCGAGGTGGCCGTCCTGGGCTGTCCGTCCTAACGAGCCTTCTGGCTTCCGTGGACGTAAAGCTATATTGAACCATGCTTCGGCATTGGTCTCAGCTTGTCCCTAATATGTCAGCCGACATCTGAGGACATTAAGCATCACTTCATCATCATCGCAAATGCGACAAGGTCACTTCTTGTTGCAAATTTTGGGTTTATTCGCTTGGCATGACCCTGTATGGTTGATTCTGATGATATATGTGACCTAAAATGGCGTTTAAAATGTCCGAGGAATTTCCGACCGCTTGGATGTTACCGTCTGCGCATACCCTTTTCATTGGACTTACCTGTTTTAGTTAGATCCACTCTTTTCTGGCATAACCGATTTCAAGACACCACACCACACAAGTAGATCTAGAGAGCCTAAAACGAACTTCTGGCCGCTGCTAATTCTTTCCACTGTGACTCTTGTGTGAGTGACTGGAACAACATGGATGAATCCACAGTCTCCGCTCGATCGAGAAATTGAAAGACCTCCTCTCGACGACTCCTGATCAGAATTAAAGAGTAAACAAACTGTTCTTATCCGTTTTTTAACATTTGATTTTACTTAGGATAATTTGTGCTCTCCCCATTTCTTCCCGTTGACGTACATCAATGACGGAAGTGGTCGTGTCACTGACAGTGTCAACGCATCAAATCATGATCAAGGTCAAGATCTCGGCAAATCTAGCATATGCTGACCCTGTGACCTTTGGACTTTAGCTGTATGGCCAGTGGCTACTGTTTTGTTCCACCATTTGAGTGCCGGAGGTACAGATAATACGGTCTTTCCCCCGCGTTACATGGACCTGTGACAAAACAGTGTTTTAATTTTGCATTACAATAATGACTTAATATCGAATCAACACACAAGGGAGTTAATTAGCGCTCGAAATACGTAACGCAAGCACAACAACAAAGACCTACGGTAAATCTCACCTGGCATGCGAACAAGGTACATAAACTCCACCAGAGGTACATCCTCAAATGTGAGAATGTACCTCTGGTGGAGTCTATGTACCTAGAGGTACATCCTCAAATGTGAGAATGTACCTCAGGTGGACTTTATGTACCTTGTACGCATGCCAGGTGAGAGTTACCGTAGGTGACTCAGGTCTTTGTTGTTGTACTTGCGTTACGGATTTCGAGCGCTAATTAACTCCCTTGTGTGTTGATTCTGCACGAGCGCTCTGGGCCTCGTTCTGTTTCAGATTTTTGGACTTAATATCGTCGTTGGTTGGAATCACTCAAAACTAACGTGACTAGAGTAAAAGAAAAGAAATCAAAAGCTGTCGTGATGAACCTGTCATGAGCAACTGTTCTGAACCTGTCTCACAATCAGCTGGATCTTCCCACTCTGATGATATTGTGAAACTGTTTCGGAAGCGATACTCTCTCTCTCTCTTTCTCAAAAAGTATGCAGGCTACTTGCTACTAGTACTAGGCAAAAACACCAGTTTCGCCCGCTTCACCTTAATCCTAGTCTTAAAGACAGTCATATTGAACAAGTTCATGAGCACTGGCACCTTGGCGTCATTGTTGATGATGAATTTGGCTGCCGACCACACATTACTGGCACATGTAAAATAGTTTCAAAAAATCTTTATCTGTTGTCACAGCTCAGACACTTTGTGGACACTCTTACGCGCAAGCTGTTTTACCATGCTCATATTTCCCCTCACCTAATCTATGCATCAACTGTCTGGGACGGCTGTAGTGAACCGATCTCTGTTTGATAATATTGTGAAACTATTTCTGAACCGATACTCTCTTGACATTGAATAATATTATTCAATGTGGTAATAACGCCGTCTAAATCTGTCCCCAACGCCATATCCAAACACATTGCAAATATGATTATCACTATCTTTGTTACTTTGCTGTTTCTAGATCCAAACACATCAGTAAATGGTTCAAAAGAACGCTATTTATTAGGACAAGACAAAACCAGCCAATTTTCGGGGTAATCCCCTTTATCAAGCTACAAAACGACACTTAAATAACAGCCAAACGGTCAAAAAGTTAAAAAATGAAGTGAAAAGCTAGAACACTTATCCGTTTCTGTTTTTGTTTCAGATTTTTTGACTGTTTCTAGACCGATTCATTTATTTGTTTATGTATTCACGAATGTATAAAGTATAGCTATCGATTTTTGCTCTAGCAATAACCTACACCCGTTTCACGGGCAAGAGTAGCGCTTTCAGCTAACGATGAAAATGCAAAATGAAAGTCGTGCAACAGAAAAAAGCAACAAACAAAACACACAAGCACACACACACACACACAGCACGCACCACGCACGCACCACGCACACACACACCCACACACACAACACACCAGCGCACACACACACACAGCACAACACACACCACCACACACACACACGCACCACGCACACACGCACACCACAACACACACAAGCAACACGCACAAGCACGCACCACGCACGACCGCAAACAGCACCACGACACCACACGCACCACGCACACAACACACACACACACACACACACACACACACACCACCACCACCACCACCACCACCACCACCACCACCACCACACACCGCCACCACCACCAACAGGAAAAGAAAAACAACACACACACACACGCAGCACGCACGCACGCACGCACACTACACACCACCACCACCACCACCGCCACCCTCACCACCACCACCACCATCACCACCACCACCACAACCACCACCAAAACTACAACAACAACAGAAAAAGAAAGGTAACACACACACACACACACACACACACACACACACACACACACCCACACCACCACACACCACCACACAGCACGCGCGCACACGCACACACACACACACACCACACACACACACACACACACACACACACACACACACACAACCACAACCACCATCAAAAAGAAGAAAAAGACTCCCACCCTCCGACCCCCACCCGACCCCCAAGGCCTGTGTGCCATTGAAACTGGCAAGGTGAGGTGTGCATGAGTGTACAGTCTGTAAGACCCCGTCTACAGCGATAAGGACCTCATCTGCTGGTCCTGGCGTTCTGCTAGTTACCTTTTTTCCTCAGCACGTTTTCACCTGTTCAGTCACACGCCGTCTTGTTTGTCTGCAAAGGCAGCTAACACTGACATTCCTCCCCTCAGTTGTTGCCGGCTGTCTGTCGCTTGAGGTAACACTTTCCGTGTTGACTTTTTCCAGCTGTCTGTCGCTTCAGGTAACACTTTTGCATGCTGTCTCTCACTTCAGGTAACACTTTCTTTGTTGACTTTTTCCAGCTGTCTGTCGCTTCAGGTAATACTTTCCATGCTGTCTCTCACTTCAGGTAACACTTTCCGTGTTGACCTTTTGCAGCTGTCTGTCGCTTGAGGTAACACTTTCCGTGTTGATTTTTTGCATCTGTCGTTCACTTGAGGTAACGCTTTCCGTGTTGACCTTTTGCAGCTGTCTGTCGCTTGAGGTAACACTTTCCGTGTTGATTTTTTGCAGCTGTCTGTCGCTTGAGGTAACACTTTCCGTGTTGATTTTTTGCATCTGTCGTCACTTGAGGTAACGCTTTCCGTGTTGACCTTTTGCAGCTGTCTGTCGCTTGAGGTAACACTTTCCGTGTTGATTTTTTGCAGCTGTCTGTCGCTTGAGGTAACACTTTCCATGTTGACATTTTGCAGCTGTCTGTCGCTTGAGGTAACACTTTCCATGTTGACATTTTGCAGCTGTCTGTCGCTTGAGGTAACACTTTTCGTGTTGACTTTTTGCAGCTGTCTGTCGCTTGAGGTAACACTTTCCACGTTGACATTTTGCAGCTGTCTGTCGCTTCAGGTAACACTTTCCGTGTTGACTCAAGTGATACTCTACATCTCAACCTTTTTCTCTTGTCTGTCGCTTCAGATACCATTCTTCATTCAAACGTTTTCCAGATGCCTCGAGCTTCAGGTAACACTCTCCATTTGAACTGTTGCCAGCTGACTGAAGCTGCAGGTAACAGTAATTCCAAACCCAACGCCACCTTTTCCAGCCGTCTGTACCATCTGTCTTAGCTCAGTTCTTGTCTCTCTCTGTAACAGTAACTGCAACTCTTCATCCCAATTGTTCAGGTAATACTAACAGGAAGAACCACCTTCACCTCAGCTCTTGCAGTTGTTTGTAACTTCACATAATACTGACTGGAACATGCGCCCTTCAGCTCATTCCTCTTTTTCTTTCTTGGTGCTTTACGTCCACGGAGGCGAGATGGCCTATTAGGGACGGGGACAGAGTGGGAAGGGGACGACAGAGTGAAGGCACGACCGCGGAAACCGCCCGAAAAAGACCGGAGAGACCGTGGACCGCCGCCAGAACAATGGAAGTGTTAAGGCGGTGTCCCCTCGCCATTGCCCAGCGACTTGTGCACTGCGCAATTGCTGTTTCAACTGCTGTGCTTGGACAGAGTCACAAAGACAATGTCCGTTGCACTGCTGTGACGAACAACTTGGACAACTCAAGCAAAGGAAGTCCAGCCCTCTCAGCCCAGCTCCACCTCCCTACTCATGATCTATTCTGGGCTAAGTTGAGGGTCCAGCTCCACCTCCCTCCTCTAAGATCTCTTGATCTTTTGATCTCGCCTGGAACATGCGCCCTTCAGCTCAGATGATGATGATGAAGTGATGCCTTAATGTCCTCAGATGTCGGCTGACATATTAGGGACAAGCTGAGACCAATGCCGAAGCATGGTTCAATATAGCTTTACGTCCACGGAAACCAGAAGGCTCGTTAGGACGGACAGCCCAGGACGGCCACCTCGACTCTCACACAGCTCCTGAACTATGAGCCTTCAGCTCAGCTTTTATAGCTGCTTTTATAGCTTCCTTTAATTTAACACTAAAGGCAGCAGACTCTCGTCACGTCAACTCTTGTAGCTGTTTGTAGCACCAGGCAGAACTACGACTTTTACGAGTAGTTGACGCTTTTCGTCTTCACGCACGTAGCTGTGTGTGCATGGTTTCAGGTATAATTTATACAATAATAATAACTGATACTATATAATCATCTCCTCTCTTGCAGCTGTTTGTCGCTCCAGGTTACACTGCTAGTAATGCCTCATTTCAGCTCTTGTACAAGGATACAAGGATTTTTTTTTAATTCGCCAGTGACATTTAAATGTACACAGGAATTTGTCTTGGTGACGTTCCTTTCATACAGAGCATTAACAAATAGACAAAACATTACAGTCAGCCGTGTATAAAAGTTATAAATAAAGTTAAATTCAACAATGTAACAATCTTATTCATGCAAAGTATGCTACCACACACACACACACACACGCACGCACGCACGCACTCACGCACGCACGCACGCACGCACGCACGCACACACACACACACACACACACACACACACATGTACACACACAAACGCACGTACACAATTAAAGATACAGTCTCCAAGTTATCAAAGGTACACGATCAAAGGTACATTCTCTAAGTCACCAAAGTTACACAATCAAAGGTACATTCTCTAAGTCACCAAAGTTACACGATCAAAGGTACATTCTCTAAGTCACCAAAGTTACACAATCAAAGGTACATTCTCTAAGTCACCAAAGGTACACTGTCAGTGTACATTCATTTGGACTGGCTCAGGCCAAATTCATTATTATATCATTATTTCACCTGTTCGTATGCCGCTCCCACCCCCACCCCACACCTCCAACCACCATTTGATTTGATTTAGTGGGATTTGTTATTTCTTTGTCTGTGTGAGAATTTCTTTTCTCTCCTCTTTTCGGTTTTTTTCTTGTTTGTTTGTTTGTTCTTTCCTTCCTTCCCGTCGCGTTTATTCCCCTTTCTTCCTTCTTGTTCTCGTCCTTTTGATTTCTTTTAACCATAATTTGTATTTTATTTTATTTTATTTAATCATTTACTTTAATGTCGTTTGTAGGTTGTATTCGAATTGCTCTCTTCTTCTTCTTCTTCTTCTGTTTCTTATACTGAACTTTGATGTATACAGAACAAAAACAAAAAAACTAAAAAAACTTTTTGTTTGTTTGTTTCTAGTTCTTAAAAAGTGTCCTTTATTGAACTTTTTGTATATATATATAAACCAAAGCAACAACAACAAAATGTTTGTTTTCGTTTCTACTTCTTTAAACTAAAGTTAACTTTACTTCTGATGTAACTGCTTCAACCTGTGTTGTTCAGGAAAATGAAGGCAGTCGCAGTCATCGTTGTCCTCTGCATCGCTGTCACGTAAGTGCAGTCACTGCAGTGTATGCATCGGACTTTTGCAGCTTATTACGTGTAGTTCTACATTAAAGGCACTTGACTCTGACTTTTGTAGCCTAGGTGTAGTTCTACACTAAAGGCATTTGACACTGACCTTTGTAGCTTACGTGTTGTTCTACGCTAAAGGCATTTGACACTGACTTTTGTTAGCTTAGGTGTAGTTCTACACTAAAGGCATTTGACACTGACTTTTTTAATCTTTTTTTTTGGATAACATTTTCCATCTCGATGTACATTATGTGTGTATGCCTTTTCAGCGCTTTGAGCCGCAGGGTAGGCGCTTTACAAATTTCCATTATTATTATTATTATTATTTTTGTAGCTTAGGTGTTGTTCTACGCTAAAAGCAGTTGACGCTGGTTTTTGTAGCTTAGGTGTACACTAAAGGCATTTGACACTGATTTTGTAGCTTAGCTAACTGGCTGACTGTCACATTGGCTGGCTGACTGCCACACTGATTGTCTGAGTGCCACACTGACTTCCTGACTGCCACACTGATTGTCTGAGTGCCACACTGACTTCCTGACTGCCGCACTGACTGGCTGACTGCCACACTGACTGGCTGACTGCCACACGGATGGCTGACTGCCACACTTTCTTCCTGACTGGTTGACAGACACACTGGCTTCCTGCCTGTCTGACTGCCACATTGGCTTCCTGACTGGTTGACAGACACACTGGCTTCCTGCCTGTCTGACTGCCACATTGGCTTCCTGACTGGTTGACAGACACACTGGCTTCCCGACTGGTTGACTGCCACACGGATGGCTGACTGCCAAACTGACTTCCTGACTGGCTGACTGCCACACAGATGGCTGACTGCCACACTGACTTCCTGACTGGTTGACAGACACATTGGCTTCCTGCCTGTCTGACCGACACACTGGCTTCCTGACTGGTTGACAGACACACTGGCTTCCCGACTGGTTGACAGACACACTGGCTTCCCGACTGGTTGACAGACACACTGGCTTCCTGACTGGTTGACAGACACATTGGCTTCCCGACTGGTTGACAGACACACTGGCTTCCTGACTGGTTGCACTGGCTGACACATTATCTGTCTGACACACTGGCTCATTTACTGACAAACTAACACACCGGCTGACTAACATATCGATTGGAAGACTGACACATTGACTGACTGACCGACACATTGACTGACTGACTGACACACTGGCTGATTTACTGACGTACTGATACACCGGCTGACTGACATACCGACTGACAGACTGACACATTGACTGGCTGACCGACACGCTAGCTAGCTGACTGACACACTGGCTGATTTACTGACACACCGGCTGACTGACATACCGACTGACACACTGACACTTTTGCCGGACTGGCTGACCGACACACTAGCTAGCTGACTGACACACCGGCTGATTTACTGACACACTAACACACCGGCTGACTGACATACAGACTGACACATTGACAGACTGATTGACTGACACATTGGTTGACTGGCTAACATACTGGTTGACTGTGCGTGGCAGGCGGTGCCAGCAGACCCGATCCCCGCAACTACAGCAGCTGATGATGCAAATTCAACAGACCGTGGAGCAGCTGTTCACCCGCGCTGACCTCAACCACAACGGCGTATTTGACCTCCAGGATCTCGACAATGTGTTTCAAGAATATGACACTAACGGTTAGTCGCATGCAGTCAATAACGCACGCACGCAGGCACGCAGGCAGGCACGCAGGCAGGCAGGCACGCACGCACGCACGCACGCACGTACGCACGCACGCACGCACACACACACACACGTAGGCAATAACGCACGCACGCACGCATACACACACAGACACACGCACGCACGCACGCACACACACACGCTTACGCGATACACTCTAATGGAGAGAAGGGGGGGGGGGGGCCGAAGAGAGAGAGGAGAGAGAGAGAGAGAGAGAGAGAGAGAGAGAGAGAGAGAGAGAGAGAGAGATTAAACTTTATTTCTCACAAGTGAAAATATTAACACAAAGGCCGGCTAACATGTCTGCTGTTGCTGCAGTACTAATACTAATCGAGAAGGGGGTGGGGGTGGGGGGGGGGGGGGGGTGCGGGGTGGTGGGGGTGGGGGGGGGGGGGGTGGTAGAGAGATATACGTTTTTTCTTTTCTTCTTTCGTTCAGTGCTGCTGTCTTAATCTGTCTCTTCATCAGTCTTAAGTCTCCGTTGAACGTTTTAAGTTGTGCGTAAATTTGGTATTGTCAGTATGCTCGTGTGTGTGTGTGTGTGTGTGTGTGTGTGTGTGTGTGTGTGTGCGTGCGTGCGTGCGTGCGTGCGTGCGTGCGTGCGTGTGTGTATTATGTGTGTGGTGTGTGTGTGTGTGTGTGTTGTGTGTGTGTGTGTGTGTGTGTGTGTGGTTAGGCACATTTCTACTTTGATCAGTAAACCAGATACGTCCTGATTACACGCTTTATAAATACTATAATTACTATTAGATAGAGCTAGAGAGAGACAGAGGAGTGAGACAGACCGAAGACGTGGGGGGGGGGGGGGGGGGGGGGGGGAGGGGGGGGCGCAGACAGGCAAAGAGAGAATGGGGTGTGGGGGGAAGAGACAGACGCACCACAGAGAGTGGGGATGGGGGGGGGGGGGGGGGCAGGCAGGTGGGGGGAGACAGACACAGAGGGGGGGGGGGGGGGGGGGGGGGGAGGGGGGGGGAGACAGACTGACAGAGAGGGGAGGGGAGGCAGTCAGACAAAGAAAGAGTGGAGGATAGAAGGATATATCTATATATATATATGTAGGGGAGTGGGGTGGGGAGTGAGGGAAGCAGGTTGGAAGCATGGATGAAGAGTCACAAGTCAGAGGTTGCTATAACATAACTTTTATTTTCACCAACCAGGAAACAGTGTAGGCTCTCCGCTGAGATGAACACCGGCCGCAACAGCAAACAAACAACCTGCCTCTGCAGGGACACTGGGGGGAAAAGGGACGCTGCCGGCCAGCGCACAAGTTTTAACACTTTCGATAATTGGGGCCATAAAACTCCCACCCAATCAAAAAGGAAAAGAAACCGGAAAGAAAAGGTTAAAGGGTCATGGCCCGAAACACATACAATACACTCAGTTACATATATATATATATATATTATATGTTTCTATGACCCAGGCGACCACAGGGTATCCAAGACGGAGTTCGTGACGCGCATGGCCAACAACTCAGCCTTCATGGAGCCCGTGGCCCGTGGACTTTTCTTCGACCTGGACATGGACAAGAACGGACAGCTGGAAGCCAGGGACACTCAGCTCTACTTTGACAAGATAGACCAGAACGGTACGTTCTGCATTACAGCGCTCTGTTCTACCAGAACGGTACGTCCTGCCTAACAGCGCTCTGTTCTACCAGAACGGTACGTCCTGCCGTACAGCGCTCTGTTCTACCAGAACGGTACGTTCTGCATTACAGCGCTCTGTTCTACCAGAATGGTACGTTCTGCATTACAGCGCTCTGTTCTACCAGAACGGTACGTCCTGCCGTACAGCGCTCTGTTCTACCAGAACGGTACGTTCTGCATTACAGCGCTCTGTTCTACCAGAATGGTACGTCCTGCATTACAGCGCTCTGTTCTACCAGAATGGTACGTCCTGCCGTACAGCGCTCTGGTCTACCAGAATGGTACGTCCTGCACTACAGCGCTCTGTTCTACCAGAACGGTATGTCCTGTTCTACCAGAACGGTATGTCCTGTTCTACCAGAACGGTACGTCCTGCCGTACAGTGCCTTGTTCTACCAGAACGGTACGTCCTGCACTACAGCGCTCTGTTCTACCAGAACGGTACGTCCTGCCGTACAGTGCCTTGTTCTACCAGAACGGTACGTCCTGCCTACAGCGCTCTGTTCTACCAGAACGGTACGTCCTGCCTTACAGCGCTCTGTTCTACCAGAACGGTACGTCCTGCCGTACAGCGCTCTGTTCTACCAGAACGCTAACGGTATGTCCTGTTCTACCAGAACGGTACGTCCTGCCTAACAGCGCTCGTTCTACCAGAACGGTACGTCCTGCCTACAGCGCTCTGTTCTACCAGAACGTAGTCCTGTTCTACCAGAACGGTATGTCCTGTTCTACTAGAACGGTACGTCCTGCATTACAGCGCTCTGTTCTACCAGAACGCTAACGGTATGTCCTGTTCTACCAGAATGATATGTCCTGTTCTACCAGAACGGTATGTTCTGCCTAACAGCGCTCTGTTCTACCAGAACGGTATGTCCTCCCTCACAGCGCTCTGTTCTACCAGAACGGTACGTCATACCTTACAACGCTCTGTTCTACTTGGACACACTTAAATTCCCACTTCTACTTTGATAAGATAGACCAGAACAGTTCGTCGTACCATGCAATGCTCTGTTCTACTTTGACCCGCTTTTAAAACGCTCACTTGTACATTTGACAAGGTAGACCAGAACGGTACGTCATACCTTACAACGCTCTGTTCTACTTTGACACGCTTTTAAAACACTCACTTGTACATTTGACAAGGTAGACCAGAACGGTACGTCATACCTTACAACGCTTTGTTCTACTTTGACACGCTTTTAAAACGCTCACTTGTACATTTGACAAGGTAGACCAGAACGGTACGTCATACCTTACAACGCTCTATTCTACTTTGACCCGCTTTTAAAACGCTCACTTGTACATTTGACAAGATAGACCAGAACGGTACGATCGTATTTTGCAACGCTCTGTTCTACTTTGGCACATTTTTAAAACTCCCCAAAGTGGGGGGATGGGGAGGCGGGGGGATGGGGGGGGGGGGGGGGGGGGGGCAGATGCAGTTTCCTTTGCTGCTACATGTTGAACTTGTCGATTGGTTTCAGATGACGGCAGGGTGTCTCATCAGGAGTTTGTCAACTATTTTACTCAGGTACTGTCCACTGTTTTACTCGGCTACTGTCTACTGTATCAGTTTATTTCAAATAGCTATTGTCAACTGTTTTATTCGGGTATTATGTACTGTTTGACTCGACTACTTCGCATAGCTGCTGTCAGCAGTTTTACCCGGGTATTGTCTACTGTTTCACATAGCTAATGCCAACTATTTTACTCGGGTATTTGACTGCGTGTCTTTGTTTCATGTTTCAGTGTCCACGCTCTGTTTCAGTTGTGTTTAAATGCCCACGCTCTGTTTCTGTCGTGTTGGGGTGTCCACGCTCTGTTTCAGTTGTGTTTAAATGCCCACGCTCTGTTTCTGTCGTGTTTGAATGCCCCCGCTTTGTTTTAGTGATGTTTCAAGGCCCCTGCTCTGTTTCAGTTGTCATTGAATGCCCCCGCTTTGTTTCAATAATTTTGTAATGCCCCTGCTCTTTTTCAGCTGTGTTTGAATGCCCCTGCTCTTTTTCAGCTGTGTTTGAATGCCCACGCTCTGTTTCAGCTGTGTTTGAATGCCAACGCTCTGTTTCAGCTGTGTTTGAATGCCCACGCTCTGTTTCAGCTGTGTTTGAGTATCCCCGCTCTGTTTCAGTTGTGTTTGAGTGTCCCCCCTCTGTTTCAGTTGTGTTTGAGTGACCACGCTCTGTTTTAGTTATGTTTGAATGTCCCCGCTCTGTTTCAGTTGTGTTTGAGTGTCCCCGCTCTGTTTCAGTTGTGTTTGAGTGACCACGCTCTGTTTTAGTTATGTTTGAATGTCCCCGCTCTGTTTCAGTTGTGTTTGAGTGTCCACGCTCTGTTTCAGTTGTGTTTGAGTGTAGTTGTGTTTGAGTGTCCATGCTCTGTTTCTGTCGTGTTTGAATGCCCCCGCTTTGTTTCAGTTATGTTTCAATGCCCCTGCTCTGTTTCAGTTGTCATTTAATGCCCCCGCTTTGTTTCAATTATTTTTTAATGCCCCTCCTCTGTTTCAGCTGTGTTTGAATGCCCACGCTCTGTTTCAGTTATGTTTGAGTGTCCCCGCTCTGTTTCAGTTATGTTTGAGTGAGCACGCTCTGTTTCAGTTGTGTTTGAATGTCCCCGCTCTGTTTCAGTTGTGTTTGAGTGTCCACGCTCTGTTTCAGTTGTGTTTGAATGCCCACGCTCTGTTTCAGTTGTGTTTAAATGCCCACGCTCTGTTTCAGTTGTGTTTGAATGCCCACGCTCTGTTTTGCCCACGTTCTGTTTCAGTTGTATTTGAAGGCCCCCGCTCCGTTTCAGTTATATTTGAATGGCCACGCTCAGTTTCAGTTGTGTTTGAATGTTTCAGTTGTGTTTGAGTGTCCACGCTCTGTTTCAGTTGTTTTTGAGTGTCCGCGCTCTGTTTCAGTTGTGTTTGAATGCCAACGCTCTGTTTCAGTTGTGTTTGAGTGTCCCCGCTCAGTTTCAGTTATGTTTGAATGCCCACGCTCTGTTTCAGTTGTGTTTGAATGACCACGCTCTGTTTCAGTTGTGCTTGAATGCCCACGCTCTGTTTCAGTTGTTCGAGGTTCTCATTATCGTTGCCATTAGAGCTCAACAGGCAGCGTCCGGAACGAATTAGTCAACCGTCAACCTCAGGGTCGATAGACTATCGTCAACCTCGTGATCGATGGACTATCGTCAACCTCATGATCTATGGACTATCTTCAACCACATGATCAATGGACTATCAACCCCGGGGTCGCTGAACTATCGTCAACCTCAGGGTCGATGGACTATCGTCAACCTCAGGGTCGATGGACTATCGTCAACCTCATGATCGATGGGCGATTGTCTACCGCCTGATCGATGGACTATCTCCCAGTAGCATTCAAGCCTTTTGTAAATCACTTCCCAATTAAAGCCATTAGTCAGTTCATCTCTTGTCGCTGGTTAGTGGACATGTTCATACCCTTGTTAACTTGAATCTGTAGGTAACCCAGCGAAAAACCCCGTTAGATTCGTTCTGAGGTGACCCTGCACTGTTGACAGGCCGTTAAACTGCAATCACTAACTAACTAACTAACTAACTAACTAACTAACTAACTCACTCACTAACTAACCCGGTACGGTCAGTCCCGGAAGTATCCATTAAAGTGACGTTACGTCTATCCGAAACCAAAAATGGTGCCAAAGATCTAACGCGTACTGCAGTTGTGAGAGTTCAGCGGAGATGGACGAGCACGAGAGAGTGGGGACAATAACTGCACGAGTATGTGTACGTGTGGCTAGGTGAATGAGTCAGCGTGTGCGTGTGGGTGGGCGAATGAGTCAGCGTGTGTGTGGGTGGGTGAATGAGTCAGCGTGTGCGTGTGGGTGGGTGAATGAGTCAGCGTGTGCGTGGTGAGAGCGTGAGAATGATCAGTGTGCGTGTGGTGGGTGAATGAGTCAGTGTGTACGTGTGGCTGGGTGAATGAGTCAGTGTGTACGTGTGGCTGGGTGAATGAGTCAGTGTGTACGTGTGGGTGGGCGAATGAGTCAGCGTGTGCGTGTGGGTGGGTGAATGAGTCAGCGTGTGCGTGTGGCTGGGTGAATGAGTCAGTGTGAACGTGCGGCTGGGTGAATGAGTCAGTGTGAACGTGCGGCTGGGTGAATGAGTCAGCGTGTACGTGCAAGTGGGTGAATGAGTCAGTGTGTACGTGTAAGTGGGTGAATGAGTCAGCGTGTGCGTGTGGGTGGGTGAATGAGTCAGCGTGTGCGTGTGGGTGGGTGAATGAGTCAGCGTGTGCGTGTGGCTGGGTGAATGAGTCAGTGTGAACGTGCGGCTGGGTGAATGAGTCAGTGTGTACGTGCAAGTGGGTGAATGAGTCAGTGTGTACGTGTGGATGACTTAATGAGTCAGTGACGTGTGGGTGGTTCAGCGTACGTGTGGATGACTTAGTGAGTCAGTGTACGTGTGGGTGGTTGACAGTCAGTGTGTACGTGTGAGTGATTGAATGAGTCAGTGTGTACGTGTGGGTGATTTATATGAGTCAGTATGTACGTGTGGATTGAACGTGTGGGTGATTAATGAATCAGTGTGTACGTGTGGGTGATTGAATGAGTCGGTGTGTACGTGTAGGTGATTGAATGAGTCAGTGTGTACGTGTGGGTGATTAAATGACCCAGTGTGTACGTGTGGATGACTTAATGAATCAGTGTGTACGTGAGGGTGATTCAATGAGTGTGTACGTGTGGATGAATGAATGAGTCAGCATGTACGTGTGGGTGATTCAATGAGTTTCTACATGTGGGTGAATGGATCATTCAGTGTGTGCATGAGGGTGATTGAATGAATGAATGAGTGTGAGTGAGCGAATGAGTCAGCGTGGACTACTATCCAATGAGGTGACCTTGTTTCCGAACGGACTACCTTCCAGTGTGGTGACCTTGTTTCCGAACGGACTACCTTCCAGTGTGGTGACCTTGTTTCCGAACGGACTACCTTCCAGTGCGGTGACCTTGTTTTTGAGCGGACTACTGTCCAGTGTGGTGATCTTGTTACTGAGCGGACTACTGTCCAGTGTGGTGATCTTGTTTCTCAAGGGACTACGTTCCAGTGTGGTTACCTTGTTTTTGACCGCATTTCTTCTGTGGTAGCCTCATAGAACTAAAAGTGTTTCTTATCTGATGACCCAACTTGAGTGTGGTGACACGGTATTGAGATTTTTTTGATTTATTTTTATTTTTATCTGACTCCAGAATAGTTCCCATTTGATGAACTCCTAGAACTGGCACAGACTATACTCGGCCTACTTCCAGCATGACGACCTCTTTGTTCTGGCAGCGTTTCTGGTCTGAGCCAGTTCCAGTGTGATAATCTCATAAGACAGGCAAATCCAGTTTATCTTAGTTCCAGTTCCGGTGTGATAATATCTCATAGAACAGGCAAATCCAGTGTATCATAGTTCCAGTTCCAGTATGATAATCAAATTGGACAGGCAAATACAGTTTATCTTAGTTCCAGTTCCAGTGTGATAATCTCACAGAACAGGCAAATCCAGTTTATCTTAGTTCCAGTTCCGGTGTGATAATATCTCATAGAACAGGCAAATCCAGTTTATCATAGTTCCAGTTCCAGTATGATAATCAAATTGGACAGGCAAATACAGTTTATCTTAGTTCCAGTTCTAGTGTGATAATCTCACAAGACAGGCAAATCCAGTTTATCTTAGTTCCAGTTCTAGTGCGATAATCTCACAAGACAGGCAAATCCAGTTTATCTTAGTTCCAGTTCTAGTGCGATAATCTCACAAGACAGGCAAATCCAGTTTATCTTAGTTCCAGTTCTAGTCTGGTGACAGTTCTATGGTGTTAACCTCATGATAATAGGGCGGTCACCTCACGCTTGTAGTAGATCGGGCAATGTTATTATTACTATTATTATTGGTCGCTTCTGTATGCCTCTGTTCTCTGCCCTCGAGCAGACTCGCCGCGCTCATGTCGTATGTGATTCGCAATGAGCGACTGTAGCCTTTTACGGCGCTTGTTTAAAATATCCACCGAAGTGGTGTACTGACAGCACTCTCTGGTTGTTGCATGGCTGGTGCCACGTGAAACTGCTGCCGTCTCGGCGCAAGTTCTGTGCACAACATTCAACCCTGCACCTAGTTTACAGTGTCACTTCACTCAAAGCCACATAGGTGCGGTTCAGGTATGTTTAACCGTATCCTGCCACCTGCACATTTGGCAGAATGATCGGGAACTTTTCCGTGTTGCAGCGGTAACACGGGGGTGGAACGGATACCGAAATAAGAGTCAGCACAGAAAGTTGACCCCGGAGAAGAAAAAGAGATCTTCCACCGCTCCGGCGGGACTGACTCGAACCCGGGACGTTTTGGTCACGAGTCCGGCGCTCTAACCACTCAGCCGCTGTCCCCGCTCCGCTAACATTAGATCATTAGATGGAGAGAATCCTCCCTTCCCCAGCATTCACTCTCTCTCTCTCTCTCTCATAAATTGTATTGCTCCACGGACGGAGGGTGTGCAAATATGGACGGAGGTGATCTCCGATTAATGCAGTCGAGTGCATATAAAAATACCGAATCACACAATTATTGCACCAGAGCACACACACACACACACACACACACACACACACACACACACACACACACACACTCACGCACGCACACATACACACACACATGTACACACACACGTACACCCACCCACCCACCCACCCACACACACACACATACACGCGGACGAACGGGGGTGATCTCCGATTAATACAGTACAGTGTGTATAACAGATACCAAATCACATGTGGCACCACAGAACACACACACGTGAGCTTCATGCGACGTGCGCGCTATCAGAAAACAAGAAGAAGAAAAAAGGGGAAGCGCTCTTACACCTCACACAAGAACCGCAAAACGCTCTACCATGGCCAGACGTCAAGACTGCTGCAAACATGTATCACAAATGCCGTTACCGCATTGTCAACAATGTAGCTTTTGCAGAGGAAAACACGAACAAAACTTTTGAAGCCATCAAAAATTGTTTCTTGACTGAGAGAGAGAGAGAGAGAGAGAGAGAGAGGGGGGGGGGGGGGCAGAAACAAAAGAAGCAATGCTCCAGATATTATAGATATTTTTTATTTACACTTTTGTGTTGGGAAAAGCCAGTTTGTACACACTGAAATACATCCTGCATTCCCACACAGTCATTAATCTCTAACCTTCATGAAATTTATAAAGAATACTGAACCCCCCCACTCCAAACTGTCAACGGCTAATACTATCCGGTGTGAATTATGTTCAGGTTGATATACATATGCTGCACAAAGATATGTGAGGTGTGAAATAAACATAATTAGGTGATAGACAATAAAGCCATGTGACTGTGAGTACCTCGTTAACAATGCCCAAAAAGAACAAAAGAAACAGGGGGGAAAAAATCTCTAAATTAAAACAATAACTATGACCAAAAAAAAAAAAAAAAAATGAACAAACAAAAACCACACACAAAAAACAACAAACCAGAAACAAAACGTAGAAAGCAACAACACCAACAACAACAACAACAAAAGAAAGAAAGAAGAAAACAAGGAAGAGAAAAGTATCAAACATCACAAATATCCAGGTTGCCAACACTGACTTTCTTTAAAATTTCCGAGTAGCCTGATTTGTCTCCCCTTGACTGGATGAGCTAACCATAAGTGTACAGTGTGGAGCCGAGCATATCACAATGAACATGGCAATGACAATGGGGTGCTGTTGATAACAATGCTGCTGCTGACGGAGATGATGATGAAAGTTTAATTCTGTTGATAACAATGCTACTGCTGACGGAGATGATGATGAAGGTTAATTCTGTTGATAACAATGCCACTGCTGATGGAGACGACGATGACGGTTTAATTCTGTTGATAACAATGCCACTGCTGGTGGAGACGATGACGACAGTTTAATTCTGTTGATAACAATGCCACTGCTGATGGAGATGACAATGACGGTTTAATTCTGTTGATAACAATGCTACTGCTGGTGGAGATGATGCTGAAGGTTTAGTTCTGTTGATAACAATGCTACTGCTGGTGGAGATGACGATGAAGGTTTAATTCTGTTGATAACAATGCTACTGCTGGTGGAGACGACAATGAAGGTTTAATTCTGTTGATAACAATACTACTGCTGATGGAGACGATGATTAAGATTAATCAGTTCTTAGATTTTAATGTCACCTCAGAATGAGATGATGAAGGCGATGAAGTGATGATGAGGTAACTGATGACGATGACAATGCTGATGACGATGACTGATGACAATGCCGACATTCAAGAACTCAGGAGGCTTGAGGCATAGCAGGGTCTATACTCAGCAAACTGCCGAACAGGAAATGCTGAATGATGGGGAACTTGGCTAGCACCTGCAACAGTGAACAGTTCAGAGTGAGCACCTGTTCATCCATGTGACACAGTGAACAATTCAATGTGAGCATCTGTTCATCCATGTGAAACAATGAACATTTCCATGCGCACATCTGTTCATCCTTGTGAAGCAATGAACATTTCCACGTGAACAGCTGTTTGTCCATGTGAAGCAATGAACATTCCCATGTGAACATCTGTTCGTCCATGTGAAACAATGAACATTTCCATGTGAAAATGTGTTTATCCATTTGAAATGATGGACATTTCCATGTGAACAGCTGTTCGTCCATGTGAAACAATGAACATTTCCATGTGAACAGCTGTTCATCCATGTGAAACAAACAACAGTGCAAACATCTGTTGACTGGTGTGATATATGAGCATGTGTTGCTTGACTGATGGGACAAGTAAACACTACTCACTTCTGACAGGTGTGCAAATATGAACAATGACTTATGTGATGTGCAAATGTCTGGTTTATGGGAACAGTGTGAACATCTGACTGATATGACATGTGAATACTGTGAACACATGACTGGTGTGTCTGTGATATACGTGAACAGTGTGAACCTCTGACTGATCATGTGACCTTAACCGGCAAAATAAAGGAAAGTACTGGTTGACATAAACCCTGCTTAACCGCTGTGAGCAGTACAGAATACAGACTCTTTATTGTCTGTGAATAACATAGAAATTTGCCTTACGACTGCATAAAAGATACACAGTAAAATAACACACAGTATAATAATACATGAACATGAGGACACATAAAACACAGAGCACTTTATCTTATCTTAGAGTCTGGGGGCACACACACACACACACACACACACACACATCCAAACAGTCAACCCTACCAGTTACACACGTCAACACATGCACTCACAGGTCAAGCATTTTCAACAAATACGAAAAGTACAACTCGTCAAATTCAACCCAAACAGACAAAATACCTACACACGAACATCTCTATTCAGACCAGTACTATCGCATAAATAGCACAGCAAACCCCTCACATTAGAAGATAGCAAACTAGTCCCTCACCTCTGCTTTGTACATCTTGATGAGGCCGCTGTTGACTTTGCCCCAGTTGGCAACACCACTCACGTTCCACAGCTGGTTGGAGTGCTCAGCGAAAGGACCCGATTTTACCTGAGGAAAGACGCTGCAGTGAAAAATCATTTCTCGCAAGGTACCAGACAGAAAGAAAAATCTGAAACAGGAACGGCTGCTAGCGTTCTGGAACAAGACAAAATCCAAACACGTAAAAGTTTCAAAAGAACGCTTATTTATTATGACACACAGGCACACAATCTGATCATTTTCGGGGTATTCCCCTTTGACAAGGATGGCATATTTATTATGACACACAGACACACAATCTGCAAATTTTCAGGGTAATCCCCTTTGACAAGGATCACAAGGATCCAGGCTGACAATCACTCCATGCAGTTTCAGCCAATCAAAACATCACAGGTAATGTATTCCGCGTGAAAAGCCTGAAGTGTGGCCACCATGTTTAGCCTGCAAGCTAAAGCCTAGCAAGAGAGTGAAGGACAGGTACCCAGCAACAGAGTGAAGGACTGGTACCCAGCAACAGACTGAAGGACTGGTAACAAGTAAAGGACTGGTAACCTAGCAAGAGAGTGAAGGACTGGTACCCAGCAACAGAGTGAAGGACTGGTACCCAGCAACAGACTGAAGGACTGGTAACAGTGAAGGACTGGTAACCAGCGAAGGAATGGTAACCTAGCAAGAGAGTGAAGGACTGGTAACCTAGCAAGAGAGTGAAGGACTGGTAACGAGTGAAGGACTGGTAACCTAGCAAGAGAGTGAAGGACTGGTAACTAGTGAAGGACTGGTAACCTAGCAAGAGAGTGAAGAGCTGGTAACGAGTGAAGGACAGGTAACCTAGCAACAGAGTGAAGGAAGGACTGGTAACGAGTGAAGGACTGGTAACCTAGCAACAGAGTGAAGGACTGGTAACCAAGCAACAGAGTGAAGGATTGGTAATGAGTGAAGGACTGGTAACTAGCAAGAGGGTGAAGGACAGGTAACCTAGTCCTAGCAACAGAGCGAAGGACTGGTAACCTAGCAAGAGAATGAAGGACTGGTAACCTAGCAACAGAGTGAAGAACTGGTAACCTAGCAACAGAGTGAAGGACTGGTAACCTAGCAACAGAGTGAAGGACTGGTAACCTAACAAGAGAATGAAGGACTGGTAACCTAGCAACAGAATGAAGGACTGGTAACCTAGCAACAGAATGAAGGACTGGTGGGCTCTGAACAAAACCTTCAACATAAGTAATGGTGCACATCCATTGATGATTAGGATACACAGCTGCAAACAGTGACATGTTCTTCGAGTCCAGTTCACTGACCTGGTTGATGAACTTTGAGTTCAGATCACTGACCTGGTAGATGAACTTCCAGTTTAGTTCCCTGACCTGGTTGATGAACTTTGAGTTCAGTTCACTGACCTGGTTGATGAACTTCAAGTTCAGTTCACTGACCTGGTTGATGAACTTCAAGTTCAGTTCACTGACCTGGTTGATGAACTACAAGTTCAGTTCACTGACCTGGTTGATGAACTACGAGTTCAGTTCATTGACCTGGTTGATGAACTACGAGTTCAGTTCACTGACATGGTTGATGAACTTTGAGTTCAGTTCACTGACCTGGTTGATGAACTTGATGGCTGCCAGGAACAAGTAGTCTTTGGAGAAGTGTTCATAAATATCTGGTTTTGTGAACGACTTGGGTAGAATCCTCCGGTGATCTGCACAGACGTCAACAAATGCATAGAGCATGTGCCCTGCAGCCATTTAATTGATCAATCAACCGGTCAACCAATCAATTAATCAGCTAGTCAACCAATCAATCTGTCCATCGATCAACCAATCAAAATCAACGAATCAGCCCACAACAAATCAATCACGATCAACAATCAATCAAAGAGTGAAAGCAGACCAGTCAGTCAACCGACTGATCAATCAATCAAAATCAACCATCAGTGAACCAATCAATCAACCAATCAATTAATAATTCCCCCAATCAATCAAACAATGAAAATCAATCAGTTGACCAACCAGGTCCACACTGGGTCCGCCCCAAGTGCAGAGAATGACGGAATCAAAAAGCAGACATGTCCAGACATGCAGACAATCTGACATGGATCCAAGCAGGGATAGAGTAGCTGGAGTGCCAGATTTGTGACTGAAAGGTCACGGGTTAAAATCCCTGCAGGAACGGTCAGAGAATTTTCTTCTCTAGGGTCAACTTTATGTGCTGACTCTTATTTCAGTATCCATTCCAACCCTGTGTTACTGCAGTAGCATGTAAAAGATCCCAGTCATTCTGCCAAAAGTGCAGGTGGCAGGTTACAGCTAAACACACATGCGCCTTATGCATGTGGCTTTGCATGAAGTGACATGGTGCATGGTTGCATGGTGTACACAGAACGCGCTGAGACAGCAGCAGTTTCACGTGGCACCAGCCATGCCAGCGCTGTAAGTACATCACTTCCATGGATATTCAAAAACACGCTAAGAAAAAGCTATTCATTCACACAGAATCACATGTGAGTGCAGTGAGTCTGCTTGAGAGTGGAGAATAGCGCTATATAAAAGCGATCAGCATTTCACAATGAATTCATAGTTCAGGAGCTGTGTGAAAGTCGAGGTGGCCGTCCTGGGCTGTCCGTCCTAACAAGCCTTCTGGCTTCTGTGGACGTAAAGATTTACTGAACCATGCTTCGGCATTGGTCACAGCTTGTCCCTAATATGTCAGCCGACATCTGAGGACATTAAGCATCACTTCATCATCATCACAATGAATTTAGACAGCAGCTTGCAGCTGTAGCTCTGGTCACCCTAACTGCCAAGAGGCCCCATGACTGTGCACTGGGGATACTCTGTGTGTGTGCGTGTGTGTGTGTGTGTGCATGTGTGTGTGTGTGTGCATGCGTGTGGGTGTGCATGTTACCTTATGTTGTTATTACCTTGTTTTAGCCGTAATTGTAATTTGTTTAAACCCTTTTTTTTGTCTTTTTGTTTTCCTGAACAGTCTTGTTCATTCACATGTTACACTAAATGTATGTTTTGAAAGCAAATTTCCTTTTAAAGACAATAATGCATTAACTGATCTTACTTGCTGTAGTGGACTGTAATACTGTCAATGAAAGAAATGAAACCAACAACCACAAAAACGAAACAACAAAGAACTCCTCTTAAAAGCCGTTACAAAATCAAGAGAGCTTTCTTGACACAAACAATCATTTTGGTTGTCTTCTCTGCTTTACATGCAGACAAAGAAACAAACAACGCTCTCATGGTAACCTGTTATTGTGAATATGTGTATGACTCTATTACGATGAATGCTCTAAACACCGCACCTCATTCCTTGTGTATGTATATATATGAATGTTCATAACACCACACTTTATTCCGTGGATGTATATATATATATGAATGCTCTTAACATGACGCATCATTCCATGCGTATGTATATATGAATTATCTTAACACCATGCCTCATTCCATGTGGATGTATATATGAATTACCTTAACACCATGCCTCATTCCATGTGGATGTATATATATGAATTATCTTAACACCATGCCTCATTCCATGTGGATGTATATATGAATTCTCTTAACACCATGCCACATTCCATGGGGATGTATATATGAATTCTCTTAACACCATGCCTCATTCCATGTGGATGTATATATATGAATTCTCTTAACACCATGCCTCATTCCATGTGGATGTATATATATGAATTATCTTAACACCATGCCTCATTCCATGTGGATGTATATATGAATTCTCTTAACACCATGCCACATTCCATGGGGATGTATATATGAATTCTCTTAACACCATGCCTCATTCCATGTGGATGTATATATGAATTCTCTTAACACCATGCCTCATTCCATGTGGATGTATATATGAATTCTCTTAACACCATGCCTCATTCCATGTGGATGTATATATATATGAATTCTCTTAACACCATGCCTCATTCCATGTGGATGTATATATATGAATTCTCTTAACACCATGCCACATTCCATGTGGATGTATATATATGAATTATCTTAACACCATGCCTCATTCCATGTGGATGTATATATGAATTCTTAACGCCATGCCACATTCCATGTGGATGTATATATGAATTCTCTTAACACCATGCCACATTCCATGTGCACGTATATATTAATGTTCTGAACACTACGCCTCATTCCATGTGTATGTATATATAAACGAATGTTCTCAACACTGTGCCTCATTCCGTGTGCATGTATATATAAATGCTCTCAACACCGCGCTACATTCCATATGTATGTATATATGAATTCTCTTAACACCACGCCTCATTCCATGTGCATGTATATATATATGAATGTTCTGAACACCGCACCTCATTCCATGTGCATGTATATATGAATGTTCTCAACACCGCGCCATGCTCTCAACATTGTGCCTCATTCTATGTGTATGTATGTATATATATGAATGCTCTTAAAACTGCGCCTCATTCCATGTGTATGTATGTATATATATATATATATATATATATATATATATATATATATATATATATATATATATATATATATGTGAATGCTCTCAACACCACGCCTCATTGTATATTTTTATTTGACACATGGCAATAAAGATTCTGACTGATTGATTGATTGTGGTTTCTCTCCGAAGGAAAAGACGAACAAGTGACGGTGCCGACAGACAACCCACAGCCGGTGGGTCGCCTGGACTGCGCTTACTCAGGAGTTGTGCGCTGCCCCATAGAAATGGCAGGAACTGGTAGTCATCCAGACTCCACACTCCGTGACTGCCTGCCGGCTCCATTCTGTATATCAGCTGTAACTTCCGCACCACCTGGAGGTACCTGGAATCAATAGCGTGTCACTGGGGAGTGTCAGTTTGTACATGAGCTGTAGCCTCCGCATTGCCTGGAGGTACCTGGAATCAAGAGCACATCACTGGGGAGTGTCAGTTGTGTAAATCAGCTGTAACCTCCGCACCACCTGGAGGTACCTGGAATCAATAGCATGTCACTGGGGAGTGTCAGTTTGTACATGAGCTGTAACCTCCGCATTGCCTGGAGGTACCTGGAAGCAAGAGCACATCACTGGGGAGTGTCAGTGTGTACGTCAGCTGTAACCTCCGCACCACCTGGAGGTACCTGGAATCAATAGCGTGTCGCTGGGGAGTGTCAGTTTGTACATGAGCTGTAGCCTCTGCATTGCCTGGAGGTACCTGGAATCAAGAGCACATCACTGGGGTGTGTCAGTTTGTACATCAGCTGTATCCTCCGCACCACCTGGAGGTACCTGGAATCAATAGCGTGTCACTGGGGAGTGTCAGTTTGTACATGAGCTGTAGCCTCCGCGCTACCTGGAATCAAGAGCACATCACTGGGGAGTGTCAGTGTGTACGTCAGCTGTAACCTCTGTACCACCTAGAGGTACCTGCAGCCAAAAGCACATCACTGGGGAGTGTCAGTTTGTACATCAGCAGTAACCTGCGCACCACCTGGAGGTACCTGGAATCAAGAGCACATCACTGGGGAGTGTCAGTTTGTACATCAGCTGTAACCTCTGCACCACCTGGAAGTACCCGGAATCAAGAGCACATCACTGAGGAGTGTCAGTCTGTATGTCAGCTGCATTACTACCTGGAGGTACCTGCAGCCAACACTAGCTTCAACAGTGTGTAAGAACGTCAGTTTAGACTACAAGAGCATAAGAAATTTCAAGAGAATACGCTGTTGTACCCCAGCTGTAAGCTTGAGAAAGAGATAGACTTTAAGCGGCATGCAGGCATGTGCGTGCACAAGAAGAAAAAAACAGGGAATGCCTCCATATTTGTCAAGCCCACAGATTTCAAGTGTCCTGAAGTTGGCTGACTTGAGACAAAAAAAGGCAGACCAACTGACAGACAGGCCGACAGACAGGCAGACAGAAATATGCATGGCCCACCTGTCAAAGATTTTGAGGCACAGTGCCGTGTAGTCGTTTTCCCCCATGGCACCAATCTTGCACAGACAGCACATGAACGCCACAAACGCCAGCTCGTGACCTATTTCGAAGAATGCTTGTCAGTGAGTCGTTGAAGTCAGTTAGCCACCAACACATTTTTACTCAGCATAGAACAAGGAAAAGACTAAACACACATGCATGCACACTGTCACAAAGACGGATGTACACCACACAGTGCTGGACAGAAATGTATGCACAACAGGCAAACAGATGTACACCAGTAGGCAGGCATCTAAACTACAGAGACAGGCAGCTGTAAACATACACAGCGGCTGACAGACATGTGCACACTGCAGGTAAACAGATGTACACACACCAGCAGACATGTACACTACAGAGAGTGACAGATATATATACACACAGGCAGACAGATATGTACACAGGACTGGAAAACAACCCTACAAAGAAACAGGCAAATATACAGACACACATTGGCAGAACAGACATGCACCCTACAGAGACAGACGTGTAAACACATACTGGCAGACAGGCGCACAAATACACAGAGGCAGGCAGACACACACACAGGCAGACAGACCCATACATGGGCAGACAGGCGCACACACACACAGGCGTGCGCACACACACACACACACACACACACGCACGCGCATGCGCAGGCAGACATGTGCCCTACAGAGACAGACATGTAAATGCACACTGGCAGACAGACACACACACACTGGCAGACACACACACTGGCAGACAGACACATACACTGGCAGACAGACACATACACTGGCAGACACATAAACACACTTGCAGACAGACACACACTGGCAGACACACACACACCAACTGACCGACTGACTCACACACTGGCTGACAGACACACACACTGGCAGACAGACAGACACACTGGCAGACAGACAGACAGACTGGCAGACAGACATACACACTGGCAGACATACACACACAGACACACACACTGGCAGACATACACACACACTGGCAGACAGACACACACACAAACACACACTGGCACACACACACACACACACTGGCAGACACACACACACTGGCAGACAGACACACACACACCGGCAGACACACACACACACTGGCAGACACATACACACACAATGGCACACACACACACTGGCACATACACACTGGCAGACAGATTCACACACTGGCTGACACACACCCACACACACTGACAGACAGACTCACACACTGGCAGACAGACTCACACACCTGCAGACACACACACACACACACTGGCAGACAGACACACACTGGCAGACACACACACACACACTGGCAGACAGACTCACACACTGGCAGACACAGACACACACACACTGGCAGGCAGACTCACATACTGGCACACACACACACACACACTGGCAGACAGACTCACACACTAGCAGACACACACTGGCAGGCAGACTCGCACACTGGCAGACACACACACACACACACACACACACACACACACACACACCACACATAGGCAGACAGACATACACACAGGCAGACAAGACACACACACACACACACACACAGAAGCAGACACACATGTACACCACATGGGTTAGACAAACACACACACACACAGTCACGTGCACACAACAGGCAAACCCACAGACAGGACAAAAAGACATACATCAAGGCAGATAACAACCTGTGCCATAGTCGATGCGAGTGCTGTTACCAAAGCCCTCTGTCAGATATGCCGCTAATTCTGGGACAGCCGGATGATAAAGTTCTGATAATGCATTCCTTAAAAGTTCTTCTGATCTCTGTAAAACACAACACAAAATTCTTCTGTTATAAAGTAATATTATTTAAAAAAAAAAAAAAAAAAAAAAATGAAGGCACAAATGCCTTACAGAGAAAACACTTCAGGCACTATATATATGCACAACACACCAATAGCGTATCAGCACAGAGATCTGCATCATGTGATGATTGAAAAGAAAGCAGCATGAACTGGTGGCAATGTCCACTTTTAGCCCCATCGGTTTGCATTCCTCAAATGGCATGAGAATGTGTGTGTGTGTGTGTGTGTGTGTGTGTGTGTGTGTGTGTGTGTGTGTGTGTGTGTGTGTGTGTGTGTGTGTGTGTGTGTGTGTGTGTATGTGTGTGTGTGTGTGCGTGCGTGCGTGTGTGCGTGTGTACAGAATGAACATGAGAGTATGCACTACACTGGCACATCCACCTATCAGTTCATTCCGTATTATGCCAGTGCTATACGCACGCACACCCACATCCTCAAACCATTTGAGGACAGCAAACTGACAGGGCGAAAAGTGGATATTGCTGAACAGGCATGGTTTGCAAATGAATCTGGTGGACCTTTGTTAGCCCAGCCTTTGCCCATGCCTGATTCTGTTGCAGGACATTGTCTCTTGCAGTCATAGGCACTCTCACAAGTTAACATTTCTGGTTCAGTCACATAGTAGTAGTAGTAGTAGTAGTAGTAGTAGTAGTAGTAGTAGTAGTAGTAGTAATTGGATTTGAATGTCCTGTCAACCACACAGGGTCACCTCAGGACAGTCAAACTCAGGTCACAAGCAAATACACATTTCTAAACTCTTCCCACGTATATATATATCAACCCTCTGTCAAGTCAATCTACAAAACCAATCACCTCACAAACACAAAACATACACACACAACATCAGACACAAATTTTCGAAGAGTTAGTCCCTTTGAATATCACCCCTGTTAAAAGAGCACATAAGGCTTAGGACATGCTGGTATCGTTGACCATTCTGTCTAATTTATCGATACCAGGTTAAAGAAAAAAAGAATGGACAGACGCAATATAAAATTTAAAATGTTATATAAATGCATAATGGCAAATCCAGTGCCATATGGCAGCAAGCTGCACATACCACCTGACCATCTATCATCTCCCAGCTGCTCAACAAGAGCCATACAAAAAAGTCTAACCCTTAACGAATAATATTTAGAGTTTTCTGGAAAAAAAGTCAGGAGAATGGACCATTAGCAAAAAAAATGACAAGCTAGAAAGAGCAAGAGGACTAGGCAGAAAAAACAAGAGAGGAGATAGGAAAGGGGAATCAAATGACAGCCCTGAGATCCCAGACAGGAGGGAGACATCAGACATCCCCGGCCTCCCTTCGGGGGGGGGGGGTTCAGTCACATAAAAGTTACAAAAGAACGCTATTTATTAGAACAAAATACAACATGTGAATTTTCG
This sequence comes from Alviniconcha marisindica, assembly GCA_018857735.1. Taxonomy (NCBI): domain Eukaryota; kingdom Metazoa; phylum Mollusca; class Gastropoda; family Provannidae; genus Alviniconcha; species Alviniconcha marisindica. Next base: position 255,562 of record JABMCL010003257.1, on the reverse strand, counting down.
GGTTAATCCCCTCATTTCTTTGGAGTGCTGTACATGACAAAAACAGATGAGGCGGCTAAGTGGTTTAGCTCTCTGTCTCCCTTTTCGTTGTTTTTCATTGTTTAACTGTTAAGTGTTGTTTTGTAGCTTGATAAATGGGATTACCCCGAACACTTGTATGCTGTGTTTTGTCCTGATAAATAAAGTTCTCTTGAGACTTTTATGTGTCTGGATCTTGTTTTAGAACACTAGCAGTCATTCTTGTTTCAGATTAAACAACAAAAATTAAAAGAAATCTGGTGTTTGCTATCTTCCCTCCATGAACGTACAAGCCCGGTCACACCCCCTGCTCTGGTTTCTGAAAATGCTGGATTTTATCGGTCAAAAGTAGACCTTGTAGTATGCTGGTTGCATGGCGACAGTGAAAAAGAAGGGGCGTCCAAATCCCTGAAAAACTTCCTGATGGCACAAACCATCTGCCTACTGAGAGGCTTTTTTTAATTTTTATTTATAGATCTGTGTACCTACCTACCTACCCGCCTACCAACCTACCTCTGTGAGTCTCGCGAACCAGTCCCGGAAGGCCTTGTTTCCAAAGCGCTGAGGCTGGTCGATGGGTGGGATATCTGTGATCCACTTATCCAGTTCATCCAGCAGTGCTACCATCTGTTGCGTCAGCTTTAGAACAGAGCAAACAGTCACTGTGCATGGACCACACTCATACGTGCACTGTATATATATATGCATAAGCATACAAGCAGACACATGTAACACTCACACATAAACATATATAAGCACACACACACGCACACACTCACACATGCAGTGTATACATACAAGCATGCGCACACACACATGCACTGTATACACATAAACATACATGCACACACACTCACACATGCACTGTGTATGCATAAACACACACACTCACACATGCACTGCGTACGCATAAACATACACGCGTGTGCACACACACACACACACACACGCACACACACACACACACACACACACGCACACACATACTCACACACACACACACACATACACACACACATACTCACACACACACACACACACACACACACACACACACACACACACACACACACACACATACACACACACACGCACAATGTAGTGAGTGTCACCTGGGATACATGGTAGTCATCGGAGATCTTCTTGTCCTTCACGGCTTCATTGAGAGTCAGGATGAAGCCTGTCAGATCCTGGTAGGCCTGCACACAAACAAACAAATGCAGACAAAGATACACTATCAAACAAAAAGAATTACTCAGGCCAGAGATCTTTCTCCTATCACTATCAGGGTCCCGTAACCTGGAATAATCTGCCTTTCTCCATCCGCCACACACAAACATACTCCTCATTTAAGTCACAGTTGAAAACCCACACAAGGAAGAAAAAAACAAAGAGAAAAAAAGAGAGAAGAATGTTGTATATTCATGACTAGTGTAGATCTATAATCTAGTATCAATATATATATATATATCATTTCATCATTTGACAATGAGTGAGAGTGAGACTGTGATTAAAGTTTGAATCCCTCTCCTTACCCCCCCCCCCCCCCCCCCCCCCCCCCCAGTTCCTCCTCCTAACAGATACATACCCTTTACAGTCCAGTAAAAGATGGATTTTTGCAGGCTTTCATGCTCACAAAATTTCGTCTGATTTTAGACAGCTTTGTGAGTACTATGAATAATTCCATACCTGGACTACATTAGTTATTATATAATGAGCTTCAAATCCAGATTCTTTACTGACCACGTTTAACAAAAAGGAAAGTGTCTTGAGGTGCAGTGAGTACAAAAACATTTTTAAAGCAAACAAAAACACTGGAATACATGTATACTGTGTAAATCAACATGATTAAAATTGTACACCCCTTCGCAACAACACGCACATGTGCATGAATCACACACACACACACACACACACACACACACACACACACACATTTACAACTAACATTCCAATTCATGAGGATCAACAAACAAGGGAGTTAATTAGCACTCCAAAAAAAAAAAAAATCAAAAGAAAAACACACAAACACAACAACAAAGACTTGAGTTGTAATATGGTAACTCTCACCTGGCTGTGAGTAGCTGCAAGGTACAAAACTCTGCCAGAGGTACAGCCTCTGGTTTATAACACATGATCCAGCTTATAAAATATAGTCCAATATATATATATAATATTATATATTATCAGTCATTACTGAACTCTGGTTTTTCAAGTGAATTACTCACCTCAGATTTTTCCCAAGTGCTGATGTGTTCTGGCAAACTGAGACCTTTCTCTGGCTTCCGGAAGGCATGCGTTGCCAGGTCAACCGCGTGATTTCCAGGAGCTGTCTGCTCAGGCTGCACACCTTCCTTTGATACCTGGTCAACGTCACTACCACTGGTTGCTGAGGTAACACCACTGGCTGCTGCCGGAACTCTGCTGGGTGCTACTGTTGGAAACAATAGGCCGGGGAATTGTAGCACACATCAAATAGCTCATCAGTCCTGAAGGCTATGGGAACGAAATCATAAATGACCCATGTATCTCTTATATATATTTATAATACCAGTCTTGACTTCTGTTCTTCTTCTCTCAGTCCTTCTTACATTACAGAACTTTACAACCCTTGTAAAATAAAGTCTCTGTGTTCAAGTTCTCTATGGGTGACCAATTTCTTTACAATTTTATATAGTTCAAATATATGTTCATGCTGAGGACCTAACACTAAGAGGACATACTAGGAAAATAAATGAGACGAAATAAAATGACGTAATGATCTTGATAATTATTATCATAATATTAATAAAAAGAGCTTTCTCCTGTCAGTAAACTAAAGAAACTTGTAAAAACACACTAACACAGTATTCTTTTCAATTCAGGTCTCATACTATTACTAGGCCAGTCTGGCTAGCAAAGCCCCTCAACAACCCTTCTTCTTCTTCCACATAGTGCCCAACTTCAACATTTTGAAGACTTTGAGTTTGACACTTTTTGTGATCAACCAAACTCCGAGTCTGACATGGTCCACTAGATCTTTAAGTTTAATGTGGTTCTTCTTTTAAAAGTTCTAGAAATCACTACTGTTGTACTTGTACTTGTAGTAAAGAAAAAGAAACAAAAGAGAATGTTGAGCATAATAATTTACTATAAACCAAAACACGAAATAGCACTAGCACTAGCAGGCAAATGGCTAAAAAGCCTACAATGTAACAATAAACTTTTACAAGCCATAATCTTATATGATATGATAAAAAGAACCAGCGGCCCACAACGGTTCGTCTAACAAAGGGCAGACCTTCCAGCTCTCAGAAATTCCCTCTTTCGATGGACTCTCCGAGAGTGGAACCAGCTTCCACAGTGGCACACACCAGAACCCCTCCACCAGAGGCACTGATGGGCGGCCTTAGCAGTGGCCAGTGTCACCGGCCGTCGTCTGCAGTACGGCCAGTCTACTGTGTAGTTTTAAATCATTTTAAAAGACATTTTTAACGGAAAGGACCAAAGCTGCCGTGCATGTCCGCATAAGTTTCACTGGGCCACCAACGCTCCACAATGTGAGCCCGGCCCAGTATTAGGCAGAAGAAAACTGATCTTTTATTTTTACTCTTCTTTTTTCCTTTCTTTTTCTAAGCAAGCGTACACCTCTGTTTCAGAGCCGGTTGGTCGAGTCTTACCCGTATCTGCCATTGCGAGCAAAGAATAGGCGAAGATGTTGATCAATCGTCCAATTTATAGATCCGCGTGAGTTGAGGACACAGTCAAGAGTATGCTCAATCTTTTTGACATCGATAGGCTAGTACTTGGTCTGCGGCACAAAATAGGAAAGATTACTTCGGTAGTAAAATGCGAGTTATCTTTCTTCTTGTGTAATACTATCAAAAAATGAGAGGTGAATGACAGAGAAAATGAGTTTGTAATTTGGCTTTGTTCTTAGCATCTACTATAAAATATATGTGTACTCTGTGTTTCAAACTCTGCCTATTCCAGGTATCATATTTTGGGAGTTCTTCCAGGTCATGCTAAATTTATGGTAAAAAGACAGAGCCAATATGACAGGAGTAACTTCCCTTGAAGAGCATGTGGCCTGTGCTCGTCAGTAGACCATTAGGCGATTAGATAGCCATGGACAGACCTGTGAGTTGTGATTCGATGGAACAAGAAGACGAAACGGTGGTGTGTGCCTCCAGCACCGCATTCACAAGGTGTGATCTAATGGAAGAGACATAGATACAGTAATTAGATTAAATTGTCAGCATGTCCATGTGCTCTGGCCTGTGCCCTCTCTGCTGCTAGTGCTACTGTATTTTAGTTGATACGTTTTAACTTTTATATATTTTTTCTTTTATATCATGTATACTATTACTAGACTAGCACTACTGCTAGTACTGCTCTAGACAGGTAGACTGTCTGACTAAGAGTCTCATTTTCATATACTTGTTTCCAGTTTCAACATTTTGAAGACTCTTGTCACTATGAGTATGACTATGAGTATGACAGTGACACTGTCACTGACCTTACAGAATAACAAATCATCAGATGCAAGTACACTGCATCATGTTAGACTGTAAAAAGCGTAACAGCTTACGTTAGACTGTAACAACTTACATGTATAATTTCTATAAATGTGGATTTGGAAGATCTATATTTAACTTTTTTTAATATACTGGTTCAGTGGTTGTGTTACATTCTTACAATTTGCATTGATGTCAAGTATGTGGGTTATGCTGGACAGGTGTGAGATGTGTGAGAAAGCAGAGGCCAAGTACAGATGTCCCGGGTGCTTGATTCGTACCTGTTCTCTGTCCTGCGTTCAGAAGCACAAGAGTGAACGTCACTGCAATGGGGAACGCATAAAAACTGCCTATGTTTCCATCAAAGAATTTACTGATGCCAACCTGCGGAGTGGTGAGTCAGATAACATGGCACATTAGTGTGTAATTATTGATTGCTTGACAGTTTGTGCCTCCGGTTCCATTACACATTACTCATTAAGCCCAGTTTCCAAATCTGATGTAAAACCAGCAGGGCATTTTAAATTTAACACAAAATCCTTAATGTTTAGTTTTTGTTTTGGTCCTTTGCAAGTTCCACTACTGCACTAGTTTGACAAAACATGTTTTGAGAAGAGAAGACTAGTCCTTGTGGAAGTGTTCAAGTGATAGACTGCAGAGATGGCAAAGTGAAACTCATTGAATGATGTATTGTAATTGTGTTTAGACTCAAATGTCATTGCCATTTTCAGATTTACACTTTCTGGAGGAAGGCAGCCGGAAGGCAGACATGACAAGGAGAGACCTTCACAAATATTACCCCAAAGCTGCAAACTTCAGAGTAAGTATGAAGTAAAACTGACAACGCAGTCAGTAGTGACAAGTATGATTCCAAACCCACTAAATTTACAGAGTATTTTTTTTATTTCCCACTGTTGCCAAGCACAGAGAGTTGTAATAAATATTGAACAAGACAGGTTTATATTATACTTTATAGTGTGGCTCTAACACTAAAACACACACACTTCAGGTTTTGTTTTAACTAAAATTAAAAACTTAACAGGAGAGGTGTGTGATTTGTAACTCGTTCTGACATCAGTGACGAAATATCAATGTGGACAGACATTCCGAATTACTGATAACAGCACAAAGTGCAAGCATTAGGATATTTGTTAATACTGTAAAACTGTTACTATTTTTATTATGAGTAGTTTATTATTAGGTTTTTTATAACTGATATTTGTTTTAAGTCTGTAGATGCATTGCATTAGAAGTAGAATGAAATTATGGCCTCTTTAAAAGTTTAACTAAATTTAAAAAAAAATCCCATTTGATTACAGTCATTATTTCTCATGATGTCACAGAAGATGACTTGCTTTGTTTGGTATCTACTGGTCTTTTGATCTGTTTGTATGCATTAGCTTGTGAGGCAGATATGGTGGTCACCCTCTGGCCTTTTTACGTGGAATATTTATTTGTGACATTCTGATTGACTTAAGCTTCTCATTTGATTGGCTTCCTGGAACCTTTCTGTAAGTGTAACTTTTCCTCGTGGTACTTACACTCGATATCATTATGTTTATGTGTTGCCCAGCTGAGAACGTTTGTGTCTAATGCACGGAACCGAGGTGTGGATCTTCTCCTGATGCCCAGTGGAATGAGTCGACACCTTCAGAACACTTCTATGTATCATTTTCAGTAAGTAGAGACCCCCACATTTCTATGGTTCATTTTCAGTAAGTAGTTAAGTAGATATACCCCCCACCCATTTCTGTTTGCATGTATACATTTATGGCACCTGAAAACCTTGCTTCCTGCAGTCCACAAATGTAGTCTGTATGTGCAGTCCACAAACAAAGTTGACCAAGTAAGAAAGTAAATATATAATTGTTTGAAAAATATTAACAAGCTAAATAAAAATTAAAAGGTCAATAAATAATAATATAAAAACGAAGAGATGAGAAAAAAATAAAAGAAGAATTTAACATTTTTCTTCATTTCTATTTGTTGTGGTTCAGATAACGTCCCTCGAATTGTATTTGTGTGTATTACTGTACGCATTTGTAAATGTGCTTTGATGGCAGTGCCACATGATCTTTTAAAATGACTATTTTGATGGTGACAATGAGTGTAATTACTGCGTTACTGTGCAGACAGGTGTGTGTGTGTGAGTTGATTGCTGGACTGATTGGAGGACGATGCAAATTCCAACGGTGTTTACATTGAATGTGTTTGATGCAGGAGTGAGACAATCCATTGGCGGGTAGAGTGGCGCTTCCCACAGGAGAATCTGACATTTATAGATGCTGGGTCAGTGTTTCACTTTCATGCACATACACACACACAGTGTGTACACGCACACATGCGCAGTACACACACACACACACACACCTAACATAGTTTGAGCTTTTGGAAGGATAGTAATATGCATTGTGTTCTTTTTCAAATTTACAAAAAGGGGTGCAAATCTGAGGCTAGTTTGGCGTCAGTTTGCATATTGTATTATTTTTGTACACAATGCAATAAACATTTTTATTAATATTATTGACCTTATTTTGTGCTGTAGACATTGTTGGACATATTTGCAATAAACATTCTCATTTTTGACATTTGTACAGTTTACATCCTAATATTGTACCTTTGTGCAGTAAACATTGTGATGCACATTCACACTATAGACATTCACATGTTTGACATTATTTTGTGCTTTGAACATTTTCATGTTTGACATTCGTGCAGTCAAAATTCTCAAGTTTGATGTTTGTGCAATAAACAGTTTGTTGCAAATTTGTGCAGTAAACCTTGTGTTTGACATTTCTGTGATACACCTTCTCATGTTTGACATCTCTGCAGTAAACTTTCTCATGTTTGACAGGTCCGCAGTAAACATTCTCATGTCTGGCATTTGGGCTATAAACATTCTCATCCTTGGTATGTGTTGTAAACATTCTTGTGCTGCACAGGTTTTCTGATGCTGGTTTGATCCAGGAGGGAGTGGACAGCCACATCAAACGCCACCTTGAACAAATTTCTCATCATTCCGCAACATGCTTAGCAGAGTCGCAAGCATCACAGCCTCCACCCGCAAATTCCGTGTCATCAGAGTCGAGGGTGTCAGAACCGGTAGTGTCGGAAGATGTCAGCAGGTCACAGCACGCGTCTTCAGAGCATCAGACGCTAAAGTGTGATGGAGAAATGGCAAAGGATGAAGAGGCAATGGCAGCAGCATGCGCAGTGATGCTTCAGTACAGTGCTGAGGGTGGGAGAAAGTATCGCGTCTTTCTCAGGGTGCATGGTCTGGAAGCTGCGGTGCAAAGGTACAGAATCTGTCTTGTAATGTGTGTTGGGGGGGGGGGGGGGGTGTCATGTATGTGTGTGTGTGTGCATATTTATATGTGTGTTTGTAGGTATGTGTTATGAGTTGTTGTTTTTTGCCCTGATGTGACCTACTAGGTTGAATGGGTGTTAAGAAACAGTTACTTGCTCATTTGTTTGATTTTCTTTCCAATGGCAATGATGGTGGAGGATATATATATATAGTAGGTTAGAACTAAAAATTAAAAAATTATGTTCAACTAAGGGGATTAAATTGACAGACATCACAAGTATAACATCGACAAAAAACACAACCATAATTATTGTGTTTCACTTTCATCCTAATGTAGCTTTCACTGTTGACAGCTGTTTTCACCCTGATAAGTAACTGGGTGTAAAGCATCAAGTTACTTACTTACTTACCACTGTTTTGACCCTGATATGACCTTTACTGGTGACTGCTGTTTTGACCCTGGTATGACCTTCACTGTTGACCACTGTTTTCACCCTAATATGACCTTCACTGATGACCACTGCTTTCACCCCAATATGGCCCTCACTGTTGACTGCTGTTTTCACCCTGATATGACCTTCACTGTTGACAGCTGTTTTCACCCTGATATGACCTTCGCTGTTGACGACTCTTGTCACCCCGATATAACCTTCATTGTTGACCGCTGTTTTCACCCTGATATGACCTCTGCTGATGACCGCTGTTTTCACCCTGCTGTCACCTTCCCTGTTGACCGCCTGTTTATGTGACAGGTACTACGAACTGGACAAGACGCTCAGCTTGCAGAAGAACCTTCAAGGGAAGCGAATCATTGAATTCCCAACACTGTACATTGTGTCTGAACAGTGCGCGCACAGCTACACAACCCTGTCTGCTGGTAAATACTCTGATAGTTGCATACGTGCAGCTTTGTCCATTTCTTTTCTTTCGCATGTTTATCCTATTGGTAGGCAGAGTTGCATAGTGTTACTGGTGTACTCTTTACCTTGGTGTGAACATTCCCTGGTATGATACAGAGGCACATCTGCAGCATAACAGTACATTTACTTGATTTGTTTCTGTAAGCTGTAGTGGACAGTGCCAAAAGCTGTGAACTGCTGCTTGAGTTACTTGTATTAATCACGACAGAATCATCTGATATGTTGTTGAAAGCCTGAAAGGAAAATCAGACTTTTGTCAGTGTGTCTGTGTCTGTGTGCTTGTTTGTAGCATGTGTGTGTGTGTGTGTGCATGCATATTTGTAGTGTATGTGTGTACAGATAGTGCAACTTTGATTCCATGACTAGTCTGCATCCTGCCAGAAAAAAAGTGTCTCTGCAGCTGATCATGCATGATATTTGCTGTATCACCAGATGAAGAGAGAGAGCTGACGAAGACATTGCGGTCGACAGGGCGGCCATATCCCAAGGGCCATCAACATCATGGCCGTGGTCGTGGTCGTGGCCGTGGTCGTCGACATCGACCACAGTACCGAGACTCTGATACCTACAATCCCAATTCACAAATCTTTAAGCCTTGAAAATCCTTGCTGAATACTTCAATGTCTTTTTGCTATAAAAACGTGACTTAATACTGGACTGGACAGGCACCAGGTATCTTATCATTTTGATAAGAACAACAATGTACATTTATTATGTGCTCATTGATGCCCAGAGCGTTCACATGATCCGTATTGACCTAAACATGATATTCTGTATGCATGTAGAGCAAAGTCCTATTAATGCAGTTTACATAAAGTATTATTTGAAAGGAAAGAAAGAAGAAGAAAAAGTAAGCGCAATTATTTCAAATCATTTACACACACGATGCACGCATGCTCACACACACACACACACGCGCACACAAGACAACACGCACACAAGACGAGACAACACACACACACACCCACACACATGTGAATGACTGAAGCAAAAACTGGATACTGATATAAGTTGGGGTAGGAGTACTGTAACTGTAAGAAGAGGAAAGTTTTTGGTTTGGTTTTAAAAGATGATAGGGTTGAGCAGTGTCTAAGGTCTTGCAGGAGTGAACTCCAAATGTGAGGACTTGAGAACTGGATAGTCTTTTATATGCTTTAACCTTTCACATCATGCTGCTGCAATCATTTTGACTCAGAAAGTGAGTGTATAGATCAACCTTTCATGCTAATCTTCTGGTGCTGTATGAGATGGTTATTATTTTAACACATGAATTGGCAGTCTTCATGCTTTCCTTGAGTTTTATAGCTCACTGTTTTAGTTTGAGCCTTTTGAGGAAAATAAAGTTGTGTTTACATGAAAGGACTTTTGTCTATGTGGGTTTGAGTGTTATTTGTTGTATAAAGTAGTTACGCAAAAAAAATTCCATTTTAATAATAGTAACGGAAATTTGTAAAGTGCCTACCGCATGGCTCAAAGTGCTGAGCAAACATAACACACATAATATACATCGAGATGGAAAATGTTATCAGCAACTTGATCAAAGCTAACACATAGACATCAACAAGGCATACCTATGTGCAAGATGCACACACACACACACACACACACACACACACACACACACACACACACACAAGATGCACACACAAACACACACACTGTACAGACTGATAGGGGCAAAGGACAATGTTGCTTGGGAACTGAAATATTCTGCGAAATGTCTTGAGTTTGCTTTGGAAGGAAGAGAGAGTAGCCTGATGTCTTGGGGGAGATTGTTCCAGATGTCTTCATGTGTGAGAACACCGAGGAAGGCCTTTATGAAAGCGTACTGCTCATCAGTCTCCTTGAGAAAACCCAAGAAGGCCTTTATGAATAATGAAAGTGTACTGTTTGTCCGTCTCTTTTTCTCTCCTACCAACCACAGGATACACACACACACACCAAGCACTGGTTTTACAACATCCTTCCTTCAACCACTGCTGTATTTAGTTATGCCATAGGGTCCAGAAAACTGTCGGCTAACGAGCAGTTTTTTGTTGGTGCTCAAACAGTAGTAAGTTTGTTACAAACAACTTGAATAAAACAAGGTGTGTCATTTATAGCCGCCGACAAAATTTACATCAGCACAAATAAAACCACAATCATTTGAATCAAGATGGAACTCGTTTTTTTCTTCTTCTTTTTTAACCCCAGGTGGATGCGTCTCATGTCTACTTGTGTGCTTTGGTGCTAGGTTACTTCTAAAGTCATATTAGTACCCGAACCTTTCGGAGGGCACTGACCGCATCGTTGGACAGCTGCACGGAGATAAAGAGTGCCCCTTGAGTGGCAGAGTTTGGAGGAAGGTGCCGGAAAGCGGTGCTCAGAGTGTGACACACACAGAACATGCACATGCACATGTATGCTCACATACATGCACATACACAAACACAAAAATTGTAAAATAAAGAGAAAGGTCTTCCAATAAAATTCATGATGCATAGCTATATAATGATGTGATTTGTAATGTCTATACTGCAAATAAGAGAAACTGAATAGACTGATCCAGCATTATTACATTGTTGACACTGATTCAGTGCTTGCATGTGTGTGCAATATGTGGTATACCTACTGGATTCAGTAAAGCAATAAATGCCCCAATATTTACTATGAGCATTGCTTTCTCATGGGTATGGATCTTGATCTAGATGTGCACTATAAGTGCGATACGCCACCAGGACCTGATCTTGGGTATAGCATCAGTGGACAAGGGGTGAGCACTCAATGTTTAAGGGGCAGTGAGATATTTGTGTCCTAAAACTTTCAGCTGTCTTGCTACCAACTATCTACTGTTCCACTGAGTTGTTCCAGTCAATGATAGTCCTAGGGGGGAAAAAAAGAAGAATATCTGCAGACAGCCATTTTTGTTAAATCTACTCTATAACTCTGTGAGTTGTTTCCTGCATGGTCTATCATGGAGCATGCTGCAAGTTGACAGCCATCACTATGGATCATCATTATCATACTGAGGCTGCAGCTCTGAGGTATTTTGTCCTAAGGTGACCCCGTGTGGTTGACTGGACATTAAAATCATGTTACCCAGTGGTACCTGCATTCTCAGTGAAATAAATGAATCAAAATATATATATAAATAATTAGAAAGAAAGTTGAAAAATGAACAGAGAAAGAAGACTGGAGATTTTTTTTAAAGAAGATTATGAAGTTGTTTTTTTTCCCTCCCTTGCTTGCATGCATTTGGGGAAATTCTGGTAGTAAGACATCCGCTCCGCATCAAAATATCCAAGATGGCAAACCAGACCTGGACCCCACCACTCCCCCCTGGTTGGGAAGCGCGCTGGGACCCCCACCAGAAAGCTTTGTGAGTTGACGTTGTTAGATTTGTGCAGAATGCAACCTCAATGCGTTTTATTCAGTCATGTTCAACAGTCAACTCTGTTACCTTCTTAAAGCGATATTAATTTTTAATTCAGTGAGCGCACTTGCTCGTCCATAGATAATGTATTGCAAAATACCACAGCAAAGCTCTAGGTTGCAACATTCCACAAAGTGCATTCCGTTGTATTAGAACATTATGAAATTGGCTCATGCATGATGTATGTATGTGCTTGAGAAGGAGATAGGACCGATGCAAGAATTGTTGATTTTTTGCCCGGAAAATCACTGAATGCAGAACCGCAGTAGTCGGAAGAAGACGACAGTATTGAATATCCGGAACCATGGCAGCTATGGGGTTTTGTATTGTCCCTTTCATCGTTCATTTCTACTGTCCGTCTTTGACGATCATGGTCCCAGACCCAGTTTCTTGAACTTTCAAGATCAATCACTAAATCAGTGATTGTCTCTTATGCTTACGGTAACACTTAAGTCAGTAAGTGTTACACTACAATTACAGTTACAGCCGTGTAACTGCTGTAAGTGTTTTCAGGTTCTGCATTCCGCCATTAACTGGTGTGTTTTCAATTCCTGCTGACCTACAGTCATAGATTCGCTCACTGATTGTTGTGCATTCAGTTTCAGCCATTCAGTTTCAACATCATCAATTAGTCCTTGATTGACTGCAATACTTCTAAAAAAATTAACATAAACAAAAATGTCTGATCGTAATATCATTGAAATAAATGCTTTTAGTTTGTGTGTGTATGTGTTTCATTCCATTATTAACAACTGTGCTTTCAGTTTCTACATTGACCACAGGACAAAGACCACATCATGGGAGGATCCACGCTGGTCCAACAAGCAGCAGGTACAGTCACCGGGCTGGGGTGAAACTGAACACTGTTTATCCTGTTCAGCACACAGTATTGTAGTTCATACAGGGCCCATGTGGCATATATATGCATGAAGAACAAATAAAGTTAATTGGGTAAGTAACTTGGTGTTTTGCGCCCAGTCAACCACTGCGGTTATATCAGGGTGAAAAGTTAATTGGAGATCACCCTTAATCCTGATTAGCGAAAGACTTTTAAAAGAGTCCATAAATCTGGCTCTCCTCTCCTTGTCTAATATGACCTTGTTGCAAGCAGACATAAAATAAAGCATTGACTGGTTTCACTTGCAACATATGAATAACACCTCTTAATTTCATACCGCCAAATGTCTTGTTTTTTGTTTTTTCCAAACCACTGCAGAATGGTAATGGCGCTCCACTTTACCAGAGGAGATAGTGACAGCATGCTCCTGTGAGACTTTCTGTCCTCTCAGACCTCCCCCCACTGCACTCCCCCACCTACCACACCTTTTCCTGTGTAGTACTCTTTCTTTTACAGTTTTAGTGTTTGTTTAAAGACTTCTTTTTTTATGAAGTTGGCTGGGGTACCAATAACCAAAGAAAGGGAAGAACATGGACCTTCTGTTTTTTGAACTGGCCAAACCTTTTTTGATTGGTCATTGTCATCATTATTGTATTGAATGAATCGCTTGGTCAGCATCATGCGTGACAGCGTGCTCTTCCCTGGCTTTGTCTGTTGCCACGCCTTTTTGAGCTTCTCATCCTCATCATCAATGTCATAATCATAAATCATCATTATCAAACTGAATGAATCTCTTGATCAGCGTCATGCAGAGTTTTTAGGCTGGTGACTGTGCGTTCTTCCCTGGCTTTGTTTATAGCAGCTGGCCACACCTTTTTGAGTTGGTCATCATCATCATAATCATCATTATCAAACTGAATGAATCTCTTGATCAGTAACATGGAGAGGTTTTAGGCAGTGTGACTGCTTTGTTTATATTTAGCAGCTAGACACACCTTTTTGAGCTGGTCATTGTCATCATCATCATTGACATCATCATCATCATCATGAATACATTTTCATCATGAATCAGTCTCATGGTCAGCAGCAGCCCAGTGACCCTGGGTGGTGGAGTGGTGATCTAACCTGGCTTTGCTGCAGCTGGCCACACCTTTTTGAGCTGGTCATCACCATCATTGACATCATCATCGTGAATACATTTTCATCTTGAATCAGTCTCCTGGTCAGCAGCAACCCAGTAACCATGGGTAATGGAGGGGTGGTCTAACCTGGCTTTGTTGCAGCTGGCCACACCGTTTTCGGCCGGTCAGGCATCCAGCCAAGGTCACGGGGAGGCCATCCAGATGCGTGACATGTCCCACTCCCCCCAGCACTCTCCCGCTGCACACCGCCCGCACTCCGCCCGCCACTCCCCTGCAGTAAGTATTGCACACTTGGGCTTTACCAACCTGTTTGGCTGTGCTGTGCTGTTAGTCCAGGGTTGGAATTGTCTCCGCAGAGGTACTGGTTAGGGACTTGGGTCTTGGGTCCCCAGGGGGTGAACTGGGGTGGAATTGTCTCCACAGAGGTACTGGTTAGGGACTCGGGTCCCTAGGGGTGGACTGAGGTGAAATTATTTCCAGTGGTACTGGTTAGAGACTTGGATCCCCAGGGGGTGAACTGGTGTGGAATTGTCTCCACAGAGGTACTACTGGTTAGGGACTTGGGTCCCCAGGGGGTGAACTGGGGTGGAATTGTCTCCACAGAGGTACTGGTTAGGGACTTGGGTACCCAGGGGTTGACTGAGGTGGAATTTTCCAGAGGTACTGGTTAGGGACTTGGGTCCTGGGGGGGGGTGGGGAGGGGTTGGGTGGGTGGGAGGAACTGAGGTGGAATTGTCTCCACAGCGGTACTGGTTAGGGACTTGGTTCCCTAGGGTGGGCCGAGGTGGAATTATTTCCAGTGTACTGGCTAGAGACTTGGGTCCCCAGGGGGTGAACTGGGGTGGAATTGTCTCCACAGAGGTACTGGTTAGGGACTTGGATCCCCAGGGGGTGAACTGGGGTGGAATTGTCTCTACAGAGGTACTGGTTAGGGACTTGGGTCCCCAGGGGGTGAACTGGGGTGGAATTGTCTCTACAGAGGTACTGGTTAGGGACTTGGGTCCCCAGGGGTGGACTGAGGTGGAATTATTTCCAGAGGTACTGGTTAGGGACTTGGGTCCCTGGGGTGGGGGTGGAATTGTCTCCACAGCGGTACTGGTTAGGGGTGGACTGAGGTGGAATTATTTCCAGTGGTACTGGTTAGAGACTTGGGTCCCCAGGGGGGTGAACTGGGGTGGAATTGTCTCCACAGAGGTACTGGTTAGGGAAAGCAATGTTGATGTGTGAGTGGAAAGCACCATGTGACCCGTTCCTGGCATATGTGGTATGGTCTTTGTAGAGGCACGAGACAACTTTCAGTGACCAGGGGGCAGCAGATCTGGAAGCCAAAGTGTCTCGACTGCACACCCTGTTTCCTGATGCTGGCCCAGTTATCAGAGACGTCCTCAACATGTGAGTAATTTAAATTATATCACTTGTTGTTGTTGATCGCTTTTATATAGCGCTATTCTCCACTCTCGAGCAGACTCACTGCGCTCGCACGTGATTCTTCAGCTGTTTCATTGCACCCACTTGTATGGGTCCAGATCTCTGTGACTGTGTACCTATGGTCTAACCTGATTGGGTTCAAATTTCTCTGTGTGCCCTGCAGCCCAGGTTTAGCCTGACTGGGTTGAAGTCTCTGTTCTCAACATGTGGGTAATTTTTATCGCTTCAGCTGTTTCATTGCTCCCAGTTGTATGGGTGTACAGTCTTGAGTGAGTTCAAATTCCTCTGTGTGCCTGCAACCTGTGTATGGTCCAACTTGGTTCAAACCTCTGTGAGTGTGTACCTAATAGTCAGATCTCTGTGACTGTATATATACAGATATAAAATGGTCATATCCCTGGGACTGGGTACCAGTGTGTAACCTAACATGGTTCAAATCCCTGTGGCTGTGAGTGTGTATCCAATTTATGATTGTAGCCTGCTGGGTTCAGATCCCTGTGACTGTGTTCGTAGGTGTAACCTAAGTTCAAATCCCCATGACAGTGTACCTAGGTGCAACATGACTGGGTTCAGATCCCCATGACAGTGTACCTACTACCTAGGTGCAACCTGACTGGGTTCAAATCCCCATGACAAATTACCTAGGTCAGTAGGTGTAACCTGACTAGGTTTAAATCCCCGTGACTGTGTATCTAGGTGTGACCTGACTGGGTTCAGATCCCCATGACTGTGTACCTAGGTGCAACCTGACTGGGTTCAGATCCCCATGACAGTACCTAGGTATAACCTGACTGGGTTCAGATCCCCATGACAGTGTACCTAGGTGTAACCTGACTAGGTTTAAATCCCCATGACTGTGTACCTAGGTGTAACCTGACTAGGTTTAAATCCCCATGACTGTGTACCTAGGTGTAACCTGACTGGGTTCAGATCCCCATGACTGTACCTAGGTGTAACCTGACTGGGTTCAGATCCCCATGACTGTGTACCTAGGTATAACCTGACTGGGTTCAGATCCCCATGACTGTACCTAGGTGTAACCTGACTGGGTTCAGATCCCCATGACTGTGTACCTAGGTATAACCTGACTGGGTTCAGATCCCCATGACTGTACCTAGGTGTAACCTGACTGGGTTCAGATCCCCATGACTGTGTACCTAGGTATAACCTGACTGGGTTCAGATACCCATGACTGTACCTAGGTGTAACCTGACTGGGTTCAGATCCCCATGACTGTGTACCTAGGTGTAACCTGACTGGGTTCAGATCCCCATGACTGTGTACCTAGGTGTAACCTGACTGGGTTCAGATCCTCATGACTGTGTACCTAGGTGTAACCTGACTGGGTTCAGATACCCATGACTGTACCTAGGTGTAGCCAGACTGGGTTCAAATCCCCATGATTGGGTTCCTAGGTTTAACCTGACTGGGTTCAAATCCCTGTGACTGTGTATCTAGGTGTGGAATGGACGAGGACCAGGCTGCTATCCAACTCCAGGATTTGGGTTTCGAGGCAACCCGGGACACTCTTTCGTCACGCCAGCCATCACACCCCTCCTCTTCCCACACCTCCCCTGCTCGCAAGTCG
The DNA here is from genome assembly GCA_018857735.1 of Alviniconcha marisindica. Lineage (NCBI taxonomy): Eukaryota > Metazoa > Mollusca > Gastropoda > Provannidae > Alviniconcha > Alviniconcha marisindica. Next base: position 238,413 of record JABMCL010003257.1, on the reverse strand, counting down.
GCGACCACCACACCCACTCACCGCCCAGGCCGGCAGTCAGGGGGCGCCTCGCCAGCTCGCCAGCAGCAACAAGCGGCGAAGGCATCACCAGCCAGGCCCCAGATCACCGAGGCTGAGAAACGCAAGCGTGAGTGGATTCTTTGCAAGCCGGTGGTAGTCGTTTACAGCAGTCCTGTTGTCGAGGGCAATTCAGTTCAGTAGCCTGGGTTGAAGATACTGAACAGTTCGAGATAATATCGGTGGGAAGTGACAGCCCATGCAGCAGTGCCAAGCCCTCGGTCAGGTGAATTTTTCAGGTAATGAGATTTGCACGGGTAATTACAGGTAAGTCTACTAGTTATTGCCAGCTGCATCATGGTGGGGTTGTGGCTCACATTTGCAATCCATCGAGAAATGGCTTCAGTACTACAAACAGCAGACTTTGGGAATGAACACTAAGCGTTTACTGTAAGTGGTAATCTTTCAGGGCAGGCAATGCTTCCGTCAAAGGATTGTTGATCAGAGAGATTCAGTAGACCGTTGGAATGACGGAGTAGGTTGTAATGCATCAGGGAAGGCAGTGGTCTTTTAGAGCAGGTGGTAGTCGTTTCGAGCAGGTGGTAACCTTTTGGATGAGGTGATAGCATTTTAGAGGAGGTGGTAGCCTTTCAGGACAGGTGATGCCTTTTAGAGCAGATGGTAGCCTTTTAGAGCAGGTGGTAGCCTATTGGAGCAGGTGATAGCCTTTTAGAGCAGGTGGTAGCCTATTGGAGCAGGTGATAGCCTTTTGGAGCAGATGGTAGCCTTTTAGAGCAGGTGGTAGCCTATTGGAGCAGGTGATTGCCTTTTAGAGCAGGTGGTAGCCTATTGGAGCAGGTGATAGCCTTTTAGAGCAGGTGATAGCCTTTTAGAGCAGGTGATTGCCTTTTAGAGCAGGTGGTAACCTATTGGAGCAGGTGATAGCCTTTTAGAGCAGGTGGTAGCCTTTCAGAGCAGGCAGTACTCTTTTAGAGCAGGTGGTAGCCTTTTAGAGCAGGTGATAGCCTTTTAGAGCAGGTGGTAGCCTTTTAGAGCAGGTGATATCCTTTTAGAGCAGGTGGTAGCCTTTTGGAACAGGTGATAGCCTTTTAGAGCAGGTGATAACATTTTAGAGCAGGTGGTAGCCTTTCAGAGCAGGTGATAGCCTTTCAGAGCAGGTGGTAGCCTTTTAGAGCAGCTGGTAACCTTTTAGAGCAGGTGATATCCTTTTAGAGCAGGTGGTAGCCTTTTGGAACAGGTGATAGCCTTTTAGAGCAGGTGATAACCTTTTAGAGCAGGTGGTAGCCTTTTAGAGCAGCTGGTAACCTTTTAGAGCAGGTGGTAGCCTTTTAGAGCAGCTGGTAACCTTTTAGAGCAGGTGGTAGCCTTTTAGAGCAGCTGGTAACCTTTTGGAGCAGGTGGTAGCCTTTTAGAGCAGTTGGTAACCTTTTAGAGCAGCTGGTAACCTTTTGGAGCAGCTGGTAACCTTTTGGAGCAGCTGGTAACCATTTGGAGCAGCTGGTAGCCTTTTAAAGCAGGTGGTAGCCTTTTAGAGCAGGTGATAGCCTTTTGGAGCAGGTGATAGACTTTTAGAGCAGGTGGTTGTGTGTCCAAGTAAAGTAGACGACTTGTACTAGTTTCAGAGCTGACGGTAGTCTTTTGAAACAGGACAGGTGGACGTCTTTCAGGGCAGATGGTAATCTTTTCAAGTAGATGGTAGCCTCTCAGAGTAGATGATAGCGCTTCAGAGCAGGTGGCAGTCCTTCAGAGCAGATGCTAAGTAGTTGTTTTTTTAAAACTAGTTTTAGAGCATATGGCAGTCTTTTACACTAAGGAGGAGGTAAGCAATCTTTCCGAGTGGTCAGCAGACTTCAGGGGGACTCAGAAGACTTCGGAAAAGAGTCAGTGACTGCCCATCTTTAGGAATAATTAGAAGACTCAGGCAGTTAGTAGATTTAGGGGGTAATTAATGAACTGCTGAAGCAGTTGCTGAGTTCTGTGAAAAGGCCTTGCTCTCTCTCCAGTAAGACCAAGATGTGCACTGAGTTCTGTTAAAAAACAAAAACAACGTGTTCTCTCTGCAGTAAGACTGAGATGTGCACCGAGTTCAGTTACAACCCTTGTCTCTGTGCAGGTAAGAACAAACTGTGCGCAGAGTTTAAGGACTTGGAGGCTGCTGTGGTGCAGATGGCGCTGGAATCCTGTCACTACGATGAGGACAAGGTCCGCACCACACTGAGCCATGTCACCTCTCGGTTGCAGTCCTCAAGGTATGATGTCTCCGTGGTTGGCTGGATTGGCATGTGTGTGATGGGTCACAGACCCACATGGTGACTGGTTTTGATGTAACTCCCCTTTGGAAGAAAGTCATTTTGTGTGGGGTCTGGTAAATAGTCATTTTTTACCCCAGTTGTTTCTGTTTATAACTGCAGTTGAGTATAATAGCCAGGTATTTTTGTTTATAACAACAGTATAATAGCCAGGTGTTTTTGTTTATATCAGCAGTATAATAGCCAGGTGTTTTTGTTTATAACAGCAGTATAATAACCAGTTGTTTCTAACAGCAGTATAATAGCCAGGTGTTTTTGTTTATAACAACAGTATGATCGCCAGGTGTTTTTGTTTATAACAGCAGTATGGTAGCCAGGTGTTTTTGTTTATTACAGCAGTATAATAGCCAGGTGTTTTTGTTTATAACAGCAGTATAATAGCCAGGTGTTTTTGTTTATTACAGCAGTATAATAGCCAGGTGTTTTTGTTTATAACAGCAGTATAATAGCCAGGTGTTTTTGTTTATAACAGCAGTATAATAGCCAGGTGTTTCTGTTTATAACAGCAGTATAATAGCCAGGTGTTTCTGTTTATAACAGCAGTATGATAGCCAGGTGTTTTGTTTTTGACAGCAGCAGTGGCAGTCGCCAAACCTCAGCATCCTCGGGCAGAATTGGGTCACAGCGACCTACTTCCCCAGTACCGCCCAAGCCGGGCGATATGGAGCCTGTGACCTTTGGCATCAGCGCTGAGGAGAGGTGACCTATGTGGTGTTTTTGGGGGGGTGGGGGGGGGGTCATTTCGTTTTGTTTTTTATATTTTTATAATCATTGTGATTTGGTTGCTTAACATTTGTGTGTGTGTGTGTATAATTAAAACAATAGCACACATTAGAAAGACTTCCTTCCCGCAGTAGACAGATTGAGGAGCAACATGGATGGTTCTTGAGAAGGGAGAAATGCGGAAAACTGTATTTGAATACTTTCTGCGGCAATGTTGGGGTAACAGATTTGTGAATTTCCATCAAGAACTGATATTTTCACAATCTGATGTCTGCACAAAGCACAGTGCTGCTGGTGTGTTTGCCAACAGCTAAGCACAGAGCTGTAAAAGTCAAGCATTTGCTGGTCAACAGCTAAGCACAGAGCTATAAAAGTCAAGCATTTGCTGGTCAACAGCTAAGCTTGGATGTATAGAAACCATGCATTTGCTGGTCAACAGCTAAGCTTGGATGTATAGAAACCGTGCATTTGCTGGTCAACAGCTAAGCACAGAGCTATAAAAGTCAAGCATTTGCTGGTCAACAGCTAAGCTTGGATGTATAGAAACCATGCATTTGCTGGTCAACAGCTAAGCACAGAGCTATAGAAACCATGCATTTGCTGGTCAACAGCTAAGCACAGAGCTATAGAAACCATGCACTTGCTGGTCAACAGCTAAACACAGAGCTGCAGAAACTGTGCATTTTGCTGACCTTTCCTGGCCCGATTACAGGTTAGCAACATCCTCATCACGACCTTCAAGGACGTCGACGCCAGGCAAAAAGGGGACAGCGAGGAGTTCAGCATTCTCAGGGCAACCCAAGCAGCAGCAGCATCAGCAGCACCGTGCCAAGCAAGTCACCAGGTAAGTAGCTAGCGACCCTGCCCCCCATCCTCTTCCTCTCCAGTTTGTCTTATCTGTGTAATGACACCCTGTCAAAAAAGGGGGGGGGAAGGGAAAAACCTCACCCCTATCAAAGACATGTGGTCCACCTTCTTTTGTTAACATTCCAGGACTGTCCTCAGACACGTAGCTTGATGGCGTTGATGAAGTTGGTTGTCTGCACCAGGTCCTCCTTGGAGCCCCAGAGCTTTTCTGCAAGCATGACTCCTTGGGGCTAATAGATGCTGTTATCTCTGCTTCCCTGTATAGGGGCAGACTGCAGAACATGCTCTGGGCTCTATGGGCCTGCCTCATGTGGGCAGTTGGCTGTGTGACAAGCCACGGTGATACGGAGTGGGCCCACTGTCAGCACAGAACATGCTCTGGGCTTTGTGGGCCTGCCTCATGTGGGCAGTTGGCTGTGTGACGTGCCATGGTGATACGGAGTGGGCCCACCGTCAGTGCAGAACATGCTCTAGGCTTTGTGGGCCTGCCTTACATAGGCAGTTGGCTGTGTGACATGCCACGGTGATACGGAGTGGGCCCACCGTCAGTGTAGAACATGCTCTGGGCTCTGTGGGCCTGCCTTACATAGGCAGTTGGCTGTGTGACGTGCCACGGTGATACGGAGTGGGCCCACTGTCAGTGCAGAACATGCTCTAGGCTTTGTGGGCCTGCCTCAGGTGGGCAGTTGGCTGTGTGACAAGCCACGGTGATACAGAGTGGGCCCACTGTCAGCACAGAACATGCTCTGGGCTTTGTGGGCCTGCCTCAGGTGGGCAGTTGGCTGTGTGACAAGCCACGGTGATACAGAGTGGGCCCACTGTCAGCGCAGAACATGCTCTGGGCTTTGTGGGCCTGCCTCATGTGGGCAGTTGGCTGTGTGACGTGCCACGGTGATACGGAGTGGGCCCACTGTCAGTGCAGAACATGCTCTGGGCTTTGTGGGCCTCCCTTTCATGTGGGCAGTTGGCTGTGTGACGTGCCACGGTGATACGGAGTGGGCCCACCGTCAGTGCAGAACATGCTCTAGGGCTTTGTGGGCCTGCCTTACATAGGCAGTTGGCTGTGTGACGTGCCACGGTGATACGGAGTGGGCCCACTGTCAGTGTAGAACATGCTCTAGGCTTTGTGGGCCTGCCTCATGTGGGCAGTTGGCTGTGTGACGTGCCACGGTGATACGGAGTGGGCCCACTGTCAGTGCAGAACATGCTCTGGGCTTTGTGGGCCTGCCTCATGTGGGCAGTTGGCTGTGTGACAAGCCACGGTGATACGGAGTGGGCCCACTGTCAGTGTAGAACATGCTCAAGGCTTTGTGGGCCTGCCTCATGTGGGCAGTTGGCTGTGTGATGTGCCACGGTGATACGGAGTGGGCCCACTGTCAGTGCAGAACATGCTCTGGGCTTTGTGGGCCTGCCTCATGTGGGCAGTTGGCTGTGTGACAAGCCACGGTGATACGGAGTGGGCCCACCGTCAGTGCAGAACATGCTCTAGGCTTTGTGGGCCTGCCTCATGTGGGCAGTTGGCTGTGTGACAAGCCACGGTGATACGGAGTGGGCCCACTGTCAGTGTAGAACATGCTCAAGGCTTTGTGGGCCTGCCTCATGTGGGCAGTTGGCTGTGTGATGTGCCACGGTGATATGGAGTGGGCCCACCATCAGCGGTGGCTGGTCTGTGGTTGACATTGTCCAGCTCATGGGGATCCTGGTTGTGGGACAGCCACTTGCAGGACAGTTGTCTCTTGCTGGGACTGTTCTGCCTTGGAGCAATCTCTGGCGTTAGAGCTGTTCTCTCCTGGACAGTTTCCATTAGGGCTGTTCTCTTGAGGACAGTTTCCATTAGGGCTGTTCTCTTGAGGACAGTTTCCATTAAGACAGTTTCCATTAGAGTTGTTCTCTTCAGGACAGTTTCCATTAGAGCTGTTCTCTCCAGGACAGTTACCATTAGGGCTGTTCTCTCCAGGACAGTTTCCATTAGGGCTGTTCTCTCCAGGACAGTTTCCATGAGGGCTGTTCTCTCCAGGACAGTTTCCATTAGAGTTGTTCTCTCCAGGACAGTCTCCATTAGGGCTGTTCTCTCCAGGACAGTTTCCATTAGGGCTGTTCTCTCCAGGACAGTTTCCATTAGGGCTGTTTTCTCTAGGACAGTTTCCATTAGGGCTGTTCTCCTGAGGACAGTTTCCATTAGGGCTGTTCTCTCCAGGACAGTTTTCATTAGGGCTGTTCTCTCCAGGACAGTTTCCGTTAGGGCTGTTTTCTCTACAACAGTTTCCATTAGGGCCGTTCTCTCCAGGACAGTCTCCATTAGGGCTGTTCTCTTGAGGCATTAGGGCTGTTCTCTCCAGGACAGTTTCCATTAGGGCTGTTCTCTTGAGGCATTAGGGCTGTTCTCTCCAGGACAGTTTCCATTAGGGCTAGTCAGGACAGTTTCCATTAGGGTTCTCTCGTGGGCAGTTTCCATTATGGCTGTTCTCTCCCAGACAGTTTCCCATGGAACAGTTCACCTAGGATGTTCCTGCATACCACAGTTTCTCTTGCCCTTACATTATGGTACTGTCATGAAATATTTTGACAGTTACTACCTGTGTTGCTCAGACATTCTGTGGTTTCTGGCACAGAGTCTCTCCAGCAGTCCACTAGATTATGAAACATACTGCCTTCGTACTGTCCTCAGAGGGTTTATCTTTTTCCAGACCCTGCCTTGCAGTCCTGCATCAGCCCACTAGATAATTGATATAAATACAGCCTTTTCTTCATGTTTAACAATGCTGTGTGTGTGTGTGTGTGTTGTACTGTAAAACTCAAAGCTTTTTTTGTTTTTGTTTTTGCGTAGCTGTTGTTGTTTCATGTTTTCTCCCTAAGGTCCCTTAAAAGACAGACAAAATGGCCCTTGGAAAATCATGAAGCTTGTCTCCCAAAGCTTGTGTGGACCCAGTGCAGAGAGGGTCTTGTTGCAGTTGTTGTTGTTGTCACTGTAGCGTACCCCAGCTGAACACAGGGGGTCACCCGGTATATATATTCAGTTGTACATTGACAAATACATTCCATTGGGTGAGCGGATTGTGTGTTTGACTGTTGTTTTGTATTACCCCACCGCTTGGGCAGCCGCATGCTGTCTTCAGAGGGTTTACCTCCATTTCTGGAGGGTGGATGCTGTAATTCAAGGAGCTTTTCACATAACTGTGCTGCGCGTAACCTTTTAGTGTAGCCTTGGTGATCTTGCTGGTGTCACTGTGTTGCGACACAGCCCGAAGCCAAGGGAAGTTGTTACACAGCCCAAGGCAAGTTGTTACACAGCCCAAGGCAAGTTGTTACGCAGCCAAAGGCAAGGCAAGTTGTTACACAGCACAAGCCAAGTTGTTACACAGCCCAAGCCAAGGCAAGTTGTTACACAGCCCAAGCCAAGGCAAGTTGTTACACAGCACAAGCCATGGCAAGTTGTTACACAGCACAAGCCAAGGCAAGTTGTTACACAGCCCAAACCAAGGCAAGTTGTTAAACAAGTTGTTACACAGCCCAAGCCAAGGCAAGTTGTTACACAACAAGTTGTTACACAGCCCGCGCCAAGGCAAGTTGTTACACAGCCCAAGGCAAGTTGTTACACAGCCCAAGCCAAGGCGAGTTGTTACACAACAAGTTGTTACACAGCCCAAGGCAGGTTGTTACACAGCCCAAGGCAAGGCAAGTTGTTACACAGCACAAGCCAAGTTGTTACACAGCCCAATCCAAGGCAAGTTGTTACACAGCAGAAGCCATGGCAAGTTGTTACACAGCCCAAGGCAGGTTGTTACACAGCCCAAGGCAAGTTGTTACACAGCCCAAGGCAGGTTGTTACACAGCCCAGGCCAAGGCAAGTTGTTACATAGCCCAAAGCAAGTTTTTACACAGCCCAAGGCAAGTTGTTATACAGCCCAAGCCAAGACAAGTTGTTACACAGCCCAAGCCAAGGCAAGTTGTTACACAGCCCAAGGCAAGATGTTACACAGCCCACGCCAAGGCAAGTTGTTACACAGCCCAAGGCAAGATGTTACACAGCCTAAGGCAAGTTGTTATACAGCCCAAACCAAGGCGAGACAGGGTCTGTCAATGACATGCAGTACAGCCCTTTGTGCCCCCCACCCCCACCCCTGCATCAAGCACCCCCCCACCCCACCCCCCTTCCAACCCCTGTGTTAACTGCCAGTGTGTTTGCTGTGCTACCAGGATGAGCGAACAGCTACTGACCACCACAAATGACTTGCTGAACCACCTGGCCACCTCCGCCGCGTCCTGTTGCCCTGACAACCAGCATTCCCCCCAGCACACGCCCAAACACTCCCCCGCCCCCACCTCCCCCCACCACTCTCCCACCCACTCTCCCTCCCCCTCTCCGTCGCCCTCCCACTCTCCGGCCTCGGACAGGTTGGTTGAATTGGTTCAGCTGATGGCTGTGACCTGCATGGGCGGCTTCATTCCTTGTGATGCATGCTGTGGTCTTCCCCTCCTCCCCCCCCACCGTTTTGGTGTGTTTTCGTTTGTTTGTTTGTTTTTCTGCAGTCAGGACTGGTTGTGTTTGGTTCGTTTTGTTTTTCTGCAGTCAGGACTGGTTGTGTTTGGTTGGTTGGTTTTTCTGCAGTCAGGACCCGTTGTGTTTGTTTTGTTTTGTTTTTCTGTAGTCAGGACACGTTGTGTTTGGTTTGTTTGTTTTTCTGCAGTCAGGACTGGTTGTGTTTGGTTGGTTTGTTCTTCTGCAGTCAGGACTGGTTGTGTTTGGTTGGTTTTGTTTTTCTGCAGTCAGGACCCGTGTTTGGTTTGTTTGTTTTTCTGCTGTTAGGACTGGTTGTGTTTGTTTTTTTGCAGTCAGGACTGGTTGTGTTTGGTTTGTTTTTTTGCAGTCAGGACTGGTTGTGTTTGGTTTGTTTGGTTTTCTGCAGTCAGGACTGGTTGTGTTTTGTTTTGTGTGCTTTTCTGCAGTCAGGACTGGTTGTGTTTGGTTTGTTTTTCTGCAGTCTGGACTGGTTGGGTTTGGTTGGTGTGTTTTTTTGCAGTCAGGACTGGTTTGTTTTTCTGCAGTCAGGACTGGTTGTGTTTGGTTTGTTTTTCTGCAGTCAGGGCTGGTTGTATTTGGTTTGTTTTGTTTTTCTGCAGTCAGGACTAGTTGTGTTTGGTTTGTTTTGTTTTTCTGCAGTCAGGACTAGTTGTGTTTGTTTGTCTGCAGTCAGGACTGGTTGTGTTTGGTTTCTGTTGATAGTGCTGGTCTGGTTGAACAGACCACCTGATGGTGCATGCGTTTCAGCATGGCTAAGAACTGTGCTGATAGTAGTTGTAAAGGTGGCTTCATTCCTCGTGATGCATGCTGTGGTCTTTCCCTTCCCCCTTTTTTTCTGTGTTTTCATTTGTTTTATTTTTTTGCAGTCAGGACTGGTTGCGTTTGATTTCTGTTGATATGGCTGGTCTGGTTAAACAGACCAACTGGTGGTGCATGCGTTTCAGCGCTGGCTAGGAACTGTGCTTCTAGTAGTCGTAAAGGCAGAGTTTTCCTTGTGATGCATGCTGTGGTCTCTCCCCTACCCCCCCCCCCCCCCCCCTTTTTTTCATTTTTTTTTGCAGTAAGGACTGGTTGCGTTTGGTTTCTGCTGATAAGGTCAGTCTGGTTAAACAGACCAACTGGCAGTGCATGTGTTTCAGCACTGGCTAGGAACTGTGCTGCTAGTAGTCATAAAGGCCGAGTTTTCCATGGTCACAGTAGCCGTCAGTGTCGTCATCATTGCTGCCCGTCAGAGTAGTTACAGGTCTGTGACACTGAGTGGTTGTGTGGCCTCCGCCCCCATCCTCCCCCCCACCCCCACCCCCACCCCCACCCCACTCCCACCCACCCTTTCAGAGTAGTTACAGTTTGTGATGCTGAGTCGTTGTGTGTCCCTCCACCATCCTCCCCCCCCCCCCCCCCCACCCCCCACCCCAAACCATCAGAGAGTAGTTACAGTCAGTGATGCTGAGTGAGTCGTTGCTTGTCCAACCTGCAACTGCTAGAGCATTGTAAACTACCTGCAACTGCTAGAGCTTTGTAAACTGCCGTGCATGAAAGTGGTTTTTGACTGTGCCGTCATGTTTTTGCTGCTGCTGTTTTTAATTTCTGTTGTTGACATTTCACATAATGTGTACATTTGTAGACCAAAAGAGGCATGTGCCATGGAGACAAAACTTTTGTCGTGACAAAATTATGTTTGTTGCGACAAACATGTGTTTGTCATGGCAAAACTTTTGTTGCGACAAATATTTGTCACAACAAACATAATTTTGTCGTGACAAGCATACTTTTGTCTCAACAAATACATGTTTATCACGGAAGAACACACCTTTTGTCGCGACAGAATCATGTTTGCCGCGACAGATATTGGTTGTGACAAAAGTTTTGTTGCGACAAAATATTTTTGTGGCGACAAAAGTTTTGTGGCGACAAACATACTTTTATCGCAACAAAAGATGTATTTTGTTGTGACAAACATGTTTGTCACGACAGACGTGCGTTTGTTGCGGCAAAAATTATACTTGTGGCAGCTCCTGCCAATGATAAGCACGGAACCTCTAAAGGAATAATAATAATGATAGTAATCAAATGACAAAGTTTCTTGCACCAACACTGTCCCTGCTAAGAAGGAAGGATTGGTATTGAGATACTGGTGGTGATGTTTTATTATACTAATATCATATCAGGTTCATGATTTTCTGTGATTCTGTGATAAAATCGCTATTAACATAATAATAATAATAAATACAGTAATGTTCATTTCTATAGCGCCTTATCTCACTGACAAGGGTGAGCACACTGTGCATACAAGGTATACAAAAATGTATACATCAAACCTAAAATGTAAAAGTATTAATACAAAAATTGTATTGTAGTTGTCTCAGCTGTTTGTTGTGGGGTTTAGTTTTCTGAGCTGTTTGTTGTGGCGGTTTGGTTGTCTGAGCTGTTTGTTGTGGGTTTAGTTGTCTCAGCTGTATGTTATGGGGGCTTAGTTGTCTTGGCTGTTTGTAGTGTGGGTTTAGTTGTCTCAGCTGTTTGTTGTTGGGGTTTAGTTGTTTTAGCTGTTTGTTGTAGGGGCTTAGTTGTCTTAGCTGTTTGTTGTGGGGGTTTATTGTTTTGTTCTCAGCTGTTTGTGGTGGTTTAGTTGTCTCAGCTGTTTGTTGTGGGGGTTTGGTTGTTTTAGCTGTTTGTTGTAGGGGCTTAGTTGTCTTAGCTGTTTGTTGTGGGGGTTTATTGTTTTGTTCTCAGCTGTTTGTGGTGGTTTAGTTGTCTCAGCTGTTTGTTGTGGGGGTTTGGTTGTTTTAGCTGTTTGTTGTAGGGGCTTAGTTGTCTTAGCTGTTTGTTGTGGGGGTTTATTGTTTTGTTCTCAGCTGTTTGTGGTGGTTTAGTTGTCTCAGCTGTTTGTTGTTGGGGTTTAGTTGTTTTAGCTGTTTGTTGTAGGGGCTTAGTTGTCTTAGCAGTTTGTTGTGGGGGTTTATTGTTTTGTTCTCAGCTGTTTGTAGTGTGGGTTTAGTTGTCTCAACTGTTTGTTGTTGGGGTTTAGTTGTTTTAGCTGTTTGTTGTAGGGGCTTAGTTGTCTTAGCTGTTTGTTGTGGGGGTTTATTGTTTTGTTCTCAGCTGTTTGTGGTGGTTTAGTTGTCTCAGCTGTTTGTTGTGGGGGTTTAGTTGTTTTAGCTGTTTGTTGTAGGGGCTTAGTTGTCTTAGCTGTTTGTTGTGGGGGTTTATTGTTTTGTTCTCAGCTGTTTGTGGTGGTTTAGTTGTCTCAGCTGTTTGTTGTGGGGGTTTGGTTGTCTTAGCTGTTTGTTATGTGGGTTTAGTTGTTTCAGCTGTTTGTTGTGGGGATTTAGCTGTCTTAGCTGTTTGTTGTGGGGGTTTAGTTGTCTCAGCTGTATGTTGTGGGGGTTTAGTTGTTTTAGCTGTTTGTTGTGGGGGTTTAGTTGTCTCAGTTGTTTGTTGTGGGGGTTTATTTGTCTCAGGTGTTTGTTTGTTGTGGGGGTTTGGTTGTCTCAGCTGTTTGTTGTTGGGGTTTAGTTGTTTTGTTCTCAGCTGTTTGTTGTTGGGGTTTGGTTGTCTCAGCTGTTTGTTGTTGGGGTTTAGTTGTTTTGTTCTCAGCTGTTTGTTGTTGGGGTTTGGTTGTCTCAGCTGGTTGTTATCAGGGCTTAGTTGTCTTAGCTGGTTGTTGTGGGGGTTTAGTTGTTTCAGCTGTTTGTTGTGGGGATTTGGTTGTCTTAGCTGGTTGTTGTGGGGGTTTAGTTGTTTCAGCTGTTTGTTGTGGGGTCTTAGCTGTTTTGTAGTGTGGATTTTTTGTTGTTCTGTTTCTCACCTGGTTATTGTCAGGGTGCAGTCATTTTGTTGCAGGACTTTAGTTCCTCAATGGGAACTCAGAGACATTACTGCGTTAGACTTTATAAGTGTAATTGAAAGTCACTAGTTGGATGAAAGAAGTGCTTGTCATCCATCTGTATATTAATTGATCAGCTTGGTTGTGTGTGTGTGTGAGAGAGAGACAGAGAGAGATTAACTATGGGGTGAAGTGAACAGGGTTTTTTGTGGTTGTTGTTGCTGTTTGAATGCTTTTGTGGCAGATGTTTTATGTTTAAGTTACACGTTTACATATTTGTAGTACACATGTATTTTATGCTATATATATATACTGCATAGAGCACCAAGAGATCACGTGAAACAGAACACAGTGTCAATACTCATTATTATTATTTAAATCTTCTTGTGTGTGTGTGTTTGTGCAGTTTTTCTCTCTTCTTCTTCTTGTTCGACATATTGACTGTTGCTGCATTTATCATCAGGGACAGATTTGTATAAAAAAAGAGAAAAAAAGCTGACTTGTGCGTAAATCTTTATCCTTGTGTAATAAAGTAATACCTATCTCATCTTCCTTTTCTCTCTCTCCCTTTTGTAGCTGTCATCATTGTAGCCTACAGCATTAACAGCTATTTTCCTGTGCCGACAGGGCTGGTGGCACGAATGATGCCAGAGGTAGGGTGGTGGTCCAACAGCCGCAAGCTCAGCCAGCAGCTCGCACCACTGTCGCGCACGGAGCCGCCATCCACGTGGGGCCTGCTGGTCTGGCACTGGGGCCGGACCCAGCCATGCGTGTCGGACCTAACCACCTCTTGTGCAATGGGCCTGATTGGTCACTTACCCGGTGAGTTCACTTCACTTCTCATCCATTCACTGGCTGGTTGTCAGGTGCCTGTGTTGGTGCCTCTGATGGTGATGATGGTTATGATTGGAATGATGATGGTTGGTGATGATGGTGACTGCAGTAATGATGACGATGGTGATGACTGTGGTGATGATAATGATTGAAATGATGGTAATTGATGATGATGTTGATGATGACTGCGATAATGATGACGATTGTGATGATGATGACTGCGATAATGATGACGATTGTGGTGATGATGACTGCGATAATGACGATGATTGTGATGATGATGATTGTGAAGATGACGTTGATGACTGTGAGGATAATGATGACTGTGATGACAATGATGATGACAGCTGTGATGATGGTGATAACAACTGTGCTGCTGCTGCTGATTGTGATGATGACAACAACTATGATGATGATGATGATGATGATAACAACTGTGATGTGATGATGATGACTGTGTTGATGATGGTGACAAATGTAGACTTGAAGAGTGCTCAGCATCCCTGTAGAAGTAGTCATGGAGTCTCATGGCACAGTAATGTTGTCAAAGAGACCTCTACATTTCCGCACCAAGATCAGTGACTTTTGATTAAACTTGAAGGACCTGGGGGCATTTGAAATCAGAAATTGATCCGTTTCAGACCCTGTATTACGTACGGACAAGGTGATGTCTGCAGACGTCGGATGGCATTGATTCTTGGTATACTTTGCCTGTTGTCATGTTTATCCTCGTGTTTGTCGTCTCCCACAGTGTCCAGTACCCCTAAGTAGATGTTTCTGGGTGCTGAGCCTCCGGTGCCCTCACAGGGGGGGGGCTGGCCCCCAACTGATGATGATGTTCCCTTGACCTCCACCCCTTGACCTCCACCCCTTGACCCCTACAGGGGTGCTGGCCCCTGACTGATGATAGAGTTCCCTTGACCGCCCCCCCCCTTGACCCCCACCCCTTGACCTCCCCCCTCGACTCCTACAGGGGTGGTGGACCTAGACTGATGATGAAGTTCCCTTGACCCCCACCCCTTGACCTCCCCCCTTGACCCCCACCCCTTGACCTCTCCCCTCGACTCCTACAGGGGTGGTGGACCTAGACTGATGATGAAGTTCCCTTGACCCCCACCCCTTGACCTCCCCCTTGACCCCCACCCCTTGACCTCTCCCCATGACCCCTACAGGGGTGCTGGATCTAGATTAATGATGAAGTTCCCTTGACCCCCACCCCTTGACCCCTACAGGGGTGCTGGATCTAGATTAATGATGAAGTTCCCTTGACCCCCACCCCATGACCCCTACAGGGGTGCTGGATCTAGAATAATGATGAAGTTCCCTTGACCCCCACCCCTTGACCCCTACAGGGGTGCTGGCCTTTGACCGCTGATGAAAGTTACCTGACCCCCACCCCTTGACCCCTACAGGGGTGCTGGCCTTTGACCGCTGATGAAAATCCCCTGACCCCCACCCCTTGACCCCTACAAGGGGGCTGGCCTTTGACCGCTGATGAAAGTCCCCTGACCCCCACCCCTTGACCCCTACAGGGGTGCTGGCCTTTGACCGCTGATGAAAGTCCCCTGACCCCCACCCCTTGACCCCTACAGGGTTGCTGGCTTCTGCTTAAAATCCACAAGGGTGCTAACTGCCAGTAGCCCCCACCCAACCCCACCCCTACCCGCCACACCAGCCCCAACTGAAAGGGCGTTTTTTTGATTTTCAGACTGGTCTGCTCTTTCACCTTTTAAGTAGTCCTGAAGAAGAAGGCAAAAATGGTTCTCAGTAATTAAAGAATTGCTTCTTTTTTCAGCGGTGGTTCCATGGGGGCATTGGGCCCCAACCCAGATTACCACGTTGGCAGCGTGGCCAACCTGGCGATTGGGTCGAGTGGTGCCCGTGGCCCGAATCCTGCTCTGCGCTGCGCCGCTGAAGCCCCCACACCGGTGTCAATGAGACAGACCTACCTGCAGTCTTCTGCCTGAGCACTGCTCACCCCCTCCCTGTCTGATGTCAATGAGACTGAGCACTGTTCACCCCCCCACCCCCCTCCACACCTGATGTCAGTGAGACAGACCATTCTGCAGTCTTCTGTCTGAGCACTGCTCTCAACCCCCCCCCCACCCCCCCCCTCCTTGCCTGATGTTAACGAGACAGACCATTCTGCAGTCTTCTGCTGAGCACTGCTCACCCCCCCCCCCCCCCCTTGCCTGATGTTAATGAGACAGACCATTCTGCAGTCTTGCAGTCACCCCCCCCCCCCCCCCCTCCTCCTACCTGCAGTCTTCTGCCTGAGAACTGCTCACCCCCCACCCCTCCCCCACAGTTCTGTCTGCAGTCCCTTGTCTGAACTTTCCATTCTTTTATTATTCATAAAAACTTGTGTTTTTTAATCATGCAGAGATGTTGTAATTGTATTGATTGCACGTTTTGACTGTCGATAATAATGGGTCATTTGTGTAAAGCACCTGCATGTTTTTATATATAGTTATAATAGGTCATTTGTATAAAGCACCATTTTCTAACCTGAGTTCATTTTAACAAACAGTATTATGCTGTAAAGATATCACCTAGCAAAGAATAACTGTGTATGCTGTATATACATTCATCCATTTACACATGCACGCACGCACACACACACAAACACACATGCACGCACACACACACACGCACACCAACACACACATACAGGCATGCACACACACACACACACACACACACATGCACGCAAACACACACACACACCCCGCACGTACACACACACACACACACACACACACATAAACACACACCTACAGGCGTGCACACCAACCAGTCTCCAAATGCCCACTCAGATATGCATACAATTACCAATACTATCAAAAACAAAGCCCCCCCCCTCCACCCCCGTCCGTCACGTATCTTGCCAGGCTGTCTCCTGCTTCCCCACCCCACGCTGTCTGTCTATCCATATACTTCCTTCCACACTCAAAAAGCTATAGACAAACATGTCACCTGTCATCAGAAAGGGCATTAAATTCCGCTGGAATACTTTGGCAAGCAGGAATGTCTCGATGTGGGATCTGAACTGAGACAGTGTTGGGACATTTCTGAGAGTGGCTGGTAGTGAGTTCCAAACAGCTGGTGCCATGAAACTTGAAGGAACGTTTCCTGACATGTATCAGGGTTCACTTTGGAATTTTGAGCAGCTTTTCGTTTGAAGATTGGAGAGAGCGAGACGGTGCCATGAAACTTGAAGGAACGTTTCCTGACAGGTATCGGGTTTCGCTTTGGAATTTCGAGCAGCTTTTCGTTTGAAGATCGGAGAGAGCGAGATGGTTTGTAAGCGCGGAGAGATGAAGAAAGATAAGGGGTACGGTACCTTCAAAATGGCATTCGGCAAGAGTCATGATCTTGTGTCTTATAGAGACTGTGATTAGCTTTCTCAGAACTTTCTTTCGTGAATATTGTTTGCATGGTAATTGCTACATTGTGCACTGTTTACCGTAGAAGGTATGGTCATGTTGTGCTTTGCGTGCAGCGTTAACCATCATGCAGTTCATGAGTGGTCTGCCATGTTCTGTTGACCTGTAAACTGCGCAGCTGTATTGTTGTGTATGCTGTAAGTACACTCTTGCTCTGTCTGTGTATTATATATATATATGTATGTGTTTATAATGATGTGGGTATGAATGTGCAGTATTGATGTCTACTCAGACTTTGTCTTGTACACAAAGTAAATGCCCTTTTGTTGCATAATGATTTTAATTTTTTTAACTGACATTTTATACATTTTGAAGAGCTCAGATTTAACACTTTCTGTCTGAATGTGATGTGTGTTTTGACATGTAGTAAAATCTTTGTGGTTAATCTTTTGTTTTTGTTTTTTGATAGGCATTTAAAAAATATAAATGTACATCTCTTTCTCTATCTGTATATTGTGTGTGTGTGTGTGTGTGTGTGTGTGTGTGTGTGTGTGTGTGGTGTGTGTGTGTGTATAATTTGGATATGGTTGTGCAGTATCGGTGACTACTTAGACTTTGTCTTGTACACAACGTAAGTGCCCTTTTGTAGTGTAATGAATTGTTGTTTTTATTCACATTTTATACATTTTGATGAACGCAAATGTAACACTTTCTGTGTGAATGTGATGAGTGTTTTTTGATAGGTATTAAATCTTTCTGGTTCATCTTTTTGTGTGTTTTAGACAGGCATTTAAAAAAAAAAAGTATAATTATGGCAGTTAGATTGTGATTTTCTCGGGCATCATTAATGTTAGTGTCAGTCTCTACAGGATGGAAGTGCTTATGCAGCTTTTCATTATTGTCATTAGTGTCAAACTTTGCAAGATGGAAGTGCTGATGCAGCTTTAAATTATTAATGTCATTAGTGTCAAACTTTGCAGGATGCAAATTCTGATGCAGCTTTAAATTATTAATGTCAGTGTCAAACTTTGCAGGATGCAAGTTCTTATGCAGCTTTAAATTATTAATGTCATTAGTGTCAAACTTTGCAGGATGCAAGTTCTGATGCAGCTTTAAATTATTAATGTCATTAGTGTCAAACTTTGCAGGATGCAAGTTCTGATGCAGCTTTACATTACTAATGTCATTAGTGTCAAACTTTGCAGGATGCAAGTTCTGATGCAGCTTTACATTATTAATGTCATTAGTGTCAAACTTTGCAGGCTGCAAGTTCTGATACAGCTTTACATTATTAATGTCATTAGTGTCAAACTTTGCAGGATGCAAGTTCTGATACAGCTTTACATTATTAATGTCATTAGTGTCAAACATTGCAGGATGGAAGTGCTAATGTAGCTTTTTCCCATTCATACCACTCTCAGTGGCTGTAGCATTATTTCAAGTTTACAGAGGCATCATCTGGTTCAGATTTAACTGTATTTCTCATCAAATTGTGGTCAAAATATCCTCCCCGGAAGGGATTTTAATAATGACGTGGAGCAAACGCAAGATGCGACTGATGCAGTAGAACAAGACTAACACACATGCTGCAATGCATGCAGTAAATCAGAAATTTGGTAGGCTGAGAGTTGTTGTTCAAGGTCAGCCCCCTTTAAAAAAACAAAAAACAAAAAACGCCTGTGGAAAGTTCATGGAAAGCATTAAAGCTGTCAGTCAGTTCAAGGGAGAACAGCAAGGCAAGAGTGGACACAGCTTTGAAGCTTGAGTTGTTTAACTTCTTTCTGTATGAGCACTGCACATCATGTGTTGTTTGTTTTTTCTTGTCTTTTTTTTTCTTTTTCTTCTCACGGTAACCTGCTTTGGCGGAAACCTGTGGGCACTGGCCTTACAATCACGAGTATGCCAGTAACATTAAATAACAAAAGTAATCAGGAATTTTAAAAAGTGCCTACCATATGGATCAACGTGCAGAGCAGTTACAATACAGAAGTGTAATTTCTACATGGATCGTCCTGCGGTAAAAGCAAATTTAGAAGGAAGTGTAATGCGGAATGACAAACAAAATGTGGCTGTTAGGTACATTGACACATAATGACAATGACCCAGCGTTGATGACGATGATGAAGTGATGTTAATGTCCTCAGATGTCAGTTGACATATTAGGGACAAGTTGTGACCAATGCCGAAGCACGGTTCAGTAATTCTTTACGTCCACGGAAACCAGAAGGCTCGTTAGGACGGACAGCTCAGGACGGCCACCTCGACTCTCACACACAGCTCCTGAACTATGTGGACCCAGTGTACGGGCACACACACACACACACACACACACTGTATTCTTGAAAGTCCGAACTGCTTTTTTGCCCCAGAAAGATAATGGCATGTTTTTCAATTTGTACTCGGATTTATGTTACTGTGGCTATGTACCTGTTTTGGTCTTCTACAATAAATTTTGATATCTGTGGATTTCTGACTTCTTTGGCTTGAGGGAGAGAGAGTCAACCTGTGTTCTGTCTGTCTGTTTGTCTAGAGAGTCGACCAGTGGTCTATCTGTCCAGGGAGTCAACCAATGGTCTGTACTGAGAGGCAAAGTATGGTCTGTCTTGAGGGAGGGAGAGTCAACCTGTGTTCTGTCTGTCTGTCTAGAGGGTCAACCAGTGGTCTGTCCAGAGAGTCAACCAGTGGTCTGTACTGAGAGGCAAACTATGGTCTGTCTTGAGGGAGAGAGAGAGAGAGAGTCAACCTGTGTTCTGTCTGTCTAGAGAATCAACCAGTGGTTCTGTCTGTCCAGAGAGTCAATCCATGGTCTTTCTATCTAGACGGTGAACCTATGGTCTTTGGTCTGTGTTTCCTGTCTTGATGGAGAGAGAGTCAACCTTGGTTGTCTACATTGAGAGCCGACCTATGGTCTGTCTGTCTAGAGAGTCAACCTATGGTCCTGGTATTGGTCTGTCAAGAGAGAGAGAGAGAGAGGGTCAACCTATGGTCTTGGTCTGTCAAGAGAGAGAGAGAGACGGTCAACCTATGGTCTTGGTCTGTCAAAGAGAGAGAGAGAGAGTCGATCTATGGTCTATCTAGAGAGTCAGCCTATGGTCTGTCTGTCTAGAGAGTCAACTTATGGTCTTGGTCTGTCGAGAGAGAGTCAACCTATGGTCTGTCTAGAGAGTCAACCTATGGTCTTGGTTTGTCAAGAGAGAGTCTACCTATGGTCTATCTAGAGAGTCAGCCTATGGACTGTATGTATAGAGTCAACCTATGGTCTTGGTTTGTCAAGAGAGAGTCAACCTATGGTCTATCTAGAGAGTCAGCGTATGGACTGTCTGTATAGAGAGTCAACCTATGGTCTATCTAGAGAGTCAGCGTATGGACTGTCTGTATAGAGAGTCAACCTATGGTCTTGGTCTGTCAAGAGAGAGTCAACCTATGGTCTATCTAGAGAGTCAACCTATGGTCTTGGTCTGTCAAGAGAGAGTCAACCTATGGTCTATCTAGAGAGTCAGCGTATGGACTGTCTGTATAGAGAGTCAACCTATGGTCTTGGTTTGTCAAGAGAGAGTCAACCTATGGTCTATCTAGAGAGTCAGCGTATGGACTGTCTGTATAGAGAGTCAACCTATGGTCTTGGTTTGTCAAGAGAGAGTCAACCTATGGTCTATCTAGAGAGTCAGCGTATGGACTGTGTATAGAGAGTCAACCTATGGTCTTGGTTTGTCAAGAGAGAGTCAACCTATGGTCTATCTAGAGAGTCAGCCTATGGACTGTATAGAGAGTCAACCTATGGTCTTGGTCTGTCAAGAGAGAGTCAACCTATGGTCTATCTAGAATCAGCCTAGGGTCTGTATAGAGAGTCAACCTATGGTCTTGGTCTGTCAAGAGAGGGAAAGAGAGAAACAGTCTATGGTCTGTCTGTCAAGAGAGTCAACCTATGATCTTGGTCTGTCAAGAGAGAGAAACAATCTATGGTCGGTCTGTCTAGAGAGTCAACCTATGGTCTTGGTCTGTCAAGAGAGAGAGCCAACCCGTGGTCTGTCAAAGAGTCATCTTTGTCGAGAGAGAGTCCACCTTTGGCCTGTGTTGAGAGAGAGAGAAGACCTGTGGTCTGTCCAGAGTCAACTGTCCAGAAAAACATGATGGGAGTAGTTCAGGGCAGTCGTAGTGGGCCGGACTACTTTCGTGTCAAGTCTACACCCTACTTTACAGAGTGCGGTGCCCGACTTCGCCAGGTCGAGCAGCCAAGAGTAAGAAGAAAAATAACTCTTGTAGGTCTAAACAAAAACGCTAGGCTGATGTTGTCTCCCTTGCATCCAGGTCGTTGGCTGAATTCGCCACGATGTCCTTCCTCACGTTTGCAAAGAGCCTGACAGATCGGAGCGAGGAAATCAAAACCACTCAGTTTTGCCCGCTGCTGTTAAACGAAGTCCATGCTTTGCATTCTGTTGCTCCAAAAATGGCTGAACCGTGACGGAGTCATCATCAGCCTGTTTGCATATCAGTGTATAATAAATAATAGTAAAAGCAAGGCACTCTGCCACGGGTCAGTGACTCCTGGGCACCGAACCGTGCAGAAAGGACTAAGAATGGTGTTACCGAAATGACGAGGTAGAGAACGTAGAACAACAGTCCAAGCATGTCCTGGTTCTATTAAAAAAGAAAGAAAAAAAGATAAAGAAAAAAACAAAAAACAACAGAATTTCGCTCATGGGGGCTTTGTCAAAGGCCTGCCGATCGGCTGGATTCCTACGGCCACGCGAGTTTACATTCTCAACTGATATCAGTGTATATACTGATTATGTTTGAACACGGTCTTTTGGACAGTCTTGTTTGGGGGGGGGGGGGGGGGGGGGGGGGGGGGGGGTATCCATTGCGTCAGTGGAGACAAAGACTGTGTTCGAGAGAAAAGACTGTATATATTTGTATTGGAAGCTACCGGTGTGCATGTGCGGTTTATTGAGCCCCACATCCCACCACCACCCCTGTCCACGACGTGACTGACCTTCAACGGTTTTTCAGTTCTCGCTGTTATTTATATTTCTGCCAGCACATGTTGCTGTTGCGGTTTCAGATGATGCTGTGTGTGTCTATAGTGTTACTAACTAGTACTTATTACAGTCTCAGTCAGTGCGTCTGTGTAGCCAAGCAAGGGCAAAACGTAACAATGGCGGATGGGCTGTTGCCGAAAATCCCAACGGCTGTCTGTCTGCCTCTGTCTGTCGGTCTCTCCGTCTCTGTCTCTGTCTCTGTCTCACACACACACACACACACACACACACACACACACACACACACACACACACACACACACACACACACACACACTCATCTATTTATCTGTCTGCCTGTCTCCCTCACACACACACACACACACACACACACACACACACACACACACATCTATCTGTGTGTCGGTCTGTCTCCCTCACACACACACACACACACACACACATCTATCTGTCTGTCGGTCTCTCCCCTCACGCACACACACACACACACATCGCTGTCTGTGGTCTCCCCCCCCACCACCCCACACACACACACACACACTGACGAACGCGTGTCAGTGTGGTCGCCGGTGACCCCTACTCAGTCCGCTGACAATGAGAAACGTGCTGATGACATCGACAGTCAGTCACGTGACCGAGTGATCACGCGCCCCCAGCGGGACCGGACTGAAAAGCTGCTGTGTGTGGCGCGTCATCAGCCTGCCGTGGGGGCCCGGAGTGCAAACAGTTCACAGAGTCACAGTGAGACTCCAGATCAATAACCGCCAGTCGGTTCGGTCGGTCCTCGTCTCCGCTTCCAGCGTCGTCCCCTCAGTCTGCCCATCTCAGTCCCAGCGCGTCTCCGGGATGCCAGTCCCAACCGCCGCAAACATGTTCCCATCCGCAGTTGCGGCTACTGAAATTCCCGGCTTTTTTTTTCATTCTTCTTTTCTTTTTTTTTTTCTTTTTTTTTCTTTTTTTGTTCAGCTGATGAGCAAAAGCAAGCGGCAGCTGACAGGAGCTGTGTCACTGAAAGTCGAGGTGGCCGTCCTGGGCCGCTCCCTGTCCTAAATAGTAATAATAATAATTGATAATGAAAGCATTTATGAAGCGCAAAATCTTGTCCGTATCTATAGATTAACTACTTTAAGCGCGCGCACGCACGCACGCACGCACACACACACACACACACACACACACACACACACACACGCACGCACGCACATACACACACACACACACACACACACACACACACACACAGTCCCTATTGTCTTTAGACGTGAAGCAATACTTGAAGTAGAAGAAGAAGAAGAAGACAGAACAGCTCGGTCGATTTAACGCCGATTTGTCTGGGACCGAGATCCCAGGAGGTGGGGGAAGAGGGAGACTATACCTAACTCTACACTGCCACCACCACAGTGACTCCTGCATTAAGACGAGCAGCGATGAGGGCCATTTTAATGTTCCATTAACTGCGAGGGACAAGGTCACAAGACGGTGTCCACCGACCACAACTGACCTTTGAAGAGAGAGCAGAGCCGAAGCGGAGTTCAGCTCAGTTCAAGATGGTATCCATGCGCTCGGGGAAGCCCATATGCTTGGTTTCGCCACCCCGCCTCTCGGAGGTTTCCCCAAAGTTGCGTTTTAAAACAGTTCCACTGTTCCTCTGACTGACAAAGGTCCTTTCTCGTCCTTTGGAGGAGATTGTCGAGGGACTGAGGGACTGACAAAGGTCCTTTCTCGTCCTTTGGAGGGAGATTGTCGAGGGCTTCCTCTGCCCACGCCTCTCTCCTCCATGTGAAGCGGGATGCTGGGAAGCGAGGCACACAGCACGTGAGACAGAAGGATGTTGGGAACCGAGGTGTACAGCACGTGAGACAGATGGATGTTGGGAACCGAGGTGTACAGCACGTGAGACAGATGGATGTTGGGAACCGAGGTACAGCACGTGAGACAGATGATGTTGGGAACCGAGATGTACAGCACGTGAGACATATATGTTGGGAACCGAGATGTACAGCACGTGAGACAGATGGATGTTGGGAACCGAGATGAACAGCACGTGAGACAGATATATGTTGGGAACCGAGGCACACAGCACGTGATACCGATGGATGTTAACCGAGGCACACAGCACGTGAG
Source organism: Alviniconcha marisindica (assembly GCA_018857735.1). Classification (NCBI taxonomy): domain Eukaryota; kingdom Metazoa; phylum Mollusca; class Gastropoda; family Provannidae; genus Alviniconcha; species Alviniconcha marisindica. The sequence goes on along the minus strand of JABMCL010003257.1, from coordinate 214,807 downwards.
ACAGATGGATGTTGGGAAACGAGGCGCACAGCACGTGAGACAGATGGATGTTGGGAAGCGAGGCGTACAGCACGTGAGACAGATGGATGTTAACCGAGGCACACAGCACGTGAGACAGATGGAGGATGTTGGGAATCGAGGCACACAGCACGTGAGACAGATGGATGTCATGTTGGGAAGCGAGGCGTACAGCACGTGAGACAGAGGATGTTGGGAACGAGGCGTACAGCACGTGAGACAGAGGATCGTTGGGAAGCGAGGTGTACAGCACGTGAGACAGATGGATGTTGGGAACCGAGGCACTACAGCACGTGAGACAGATGGATGTTGGGAAGCGAGGTGTACAGCACGTGAGACAGATGGATGTTGGGAAGCTAGGCGTACAGCACGTGAGACAGACGGATGTTGGGAAGCGAGGCGTACAGCACGTGAGACAGATGGATGTTGGGAAGCGAGGCGTACAGCACGTGAGACAGATGGATGTTGGGAAGCGAGGCGTACAGCACGTGAGACAGATGGATGTTGGGAAGCGAGGCGTACAGCACGTGAGACAGATGGATGTTGGGAAGCGAGGTGTACAGCACGTGAGACAGATGGATTTCATGTTGGGAACCGAGGCGTACAGCACGTGAGACAGACGGATGTTGGGAAGCGAGGCGTACAGCACGTGAGACGGAAGGATGCAGCTTGATTTTCGCAGCTGGACAAGACACGCTAGTCACTGACATCCTCTGTGACAATTGTAACTGTTTTAGCTACACTATTCTCTGTCTGTCTGTCTGTCTGTCTGTCTGTCTGTCTCTGTCTGTTTGTCAGTCTGTCTGTTTGTCAGTCTGTCTGTCTGTCTCTGTCCTCTCTCTCTTTCACACACGCACGCACGCACGCACGCACGCACGCACGCACACACACACACACACGGACACACCTCCCCACATACCCCCCTCCCCCTCCCACCCACCTACCCACACACACAACTCGCGCACAAACCTATACACACACACACACACACACACACACACACACACACACACACACACACATCCCCACCCACCTACCCACACACACAACTCGCGCACACACCTACACACACACACACACACACACACACACACACACACACACACCAAATCGCGGGACGAAATTAAGAGCTGGTGCACCTGAATACCAGATAAAAAACAGGGACAATGAAATACTCAAGAGACACACACATCAGCCTGATGACCGATATCGGAATCTCTCCTTCTGCTACCTCTAGACCTATATGTCGATCGTCTGGGTGCGGCCTGGCTTGTTGATGGATGTTGTTCCTGTCGCTGTTGGCAGTGGTGGAGGGATCGACAGGGTAGTAGCGGTGGTGTGTGAGAGAGGAGTGGTGGTAAGGGGGGTGGGGGCGTGGGGGTCACTGAACTGGGTATGTGGAAAGAGGATGGTTGAGTCTGAAGACTGGGGTCTTCATCAGCCTGCCTACATTTATTGATTGGAGAGCTGCACGGTGCTGGCGCCACTGGGGGGGGGGGGGGGGAATGCTCCGTTTGTCACGTGCTTTTCCCTGCAGCCCCTGCATCCTGGCTGTCTCTCTGCACGGCCCTCTGACCCTGTACGTCCTGGGGTGACCCTGTACGTCCTGGGGTGACCCTGTACGTCCTGGGGTGACCCTGTGTCCCTGTACGTCCTGGGGTGACCCTGTACGTCCTGGGGTGACCCTGTGACCCTGTACGTCCTGGGGTGACCCTGTGTCCCTGTACGTCCTGTGGTGACCCTGTGACCCTGTACGTCCTGGGGTGACCCTGTGTCCCTGTACGTCCTGGGGTGACCCTGAGTCCCGAAGACCCCGGGTCCCCTTTATCGCCTGGGGGTACCATGTATGATTGGGAGTGCACGGTGCTGTACGCCTGGGGTGATGTGTCCTGGGGGAGGGGGGGGGGAGGAACTGTCTTGTGCTTTCCCTGGCCCCGACCCTGTTCGTCCTGCGGCCCGGTGACCCTGTACGTCCTGGGGTGACCCTGTACGTCCTGGGGTGACCCTGTACGTCCTGGGGTGACCCTGGGGGACCCTGTACGTCCTGGGGTGACCCTGCACGTCCTGGGGTGACCCTGTGTCCTGTACGTCCTGGGGTGACCCTGTACGTCCTGTCCTGTGTTACCCGGGGGGACCCTGTACGTCCTGGGGTGACCCTGTGTCCCTGTACGTCCTGGGGTGACCCTGTACGTCCTGGGGTGACCCTATGACGCTGTACGTCCTGGGGTGACCCTGCGACTGTCTTGGAGTTACCCGGTGACCCTGTTCGTCCTGGGGTGACCCGGTGACCCTGTACGTCCTGGGGTGACCCTGTACGTCCTGGGGTGACCCGGTGACCCTGTATGTCCTGGGGCGACCCTGTACTCCCTGGGGTGACCCTGTACGTCCTGGTGTGACCCTCTGACCCTGCACGTCCTGGGGTGACCCTGTGTCCCTGTACGTCCTGGGGTGACCCTGTACATCCTGGGGTGTCCCTGTGTCCCTGTGACCCTGTACGTCCTGGGGTGACCCTGTAACCCTGTACATCCTGCGGTGTCCCTGTGACCATATGCAGCTGACGGGACGTTGCAATCCGAGATTTAACTGACGCTGATCCCGTGCAGGCGGAGAGAGAGAAGGTACAGACTGCAGGGACAGGTGTAAAGTACAGAGTAGAGGGACAGGTGTGAAGTACAGAGTACAAGGACAGTTGTGAAGTACAGACTGCAGAGACAGGTATAAAGTACAGACTGCAGGGACAGGTGTGAAGTACAGACTGCAGGGACAGGTGTAAAGTACAGACTGCAGGGACAGGTGTGAAGTACAGACTGCAGGGACAGGTGTGAAGTACAGAGTACAGGGACAGGTGTAAAGTACAGACTGCAGGGACAGGTGTAAAGTACAGACTGCAGGGACAGGTGTGAAGTACAGAGTACAGGGACAGGTGTGAAGTACAGACTGCAGGGACAGGTGTGAAGTACAGACTGCAGAGACAGGTGTAAAGTACAGACTGCAGAGACAGGTGTGAAGTACAGACTGCAGGGACAGGTGTAAAGTACAGACTGCAGGGACAGGTGTAAGGTACAGACTGCAGGGACAGGTGTAAAGTACAGACTGCAGGGACAGGTGTAAAGTACAGACTGCAGGGACAGGTGTAAAGTACAGATGCAGGGACAGGTGTGAAGTACAGACTGCAGGGACAGGTGTGAAGTACAGACTACAAGGACAGGTGTGAAGTACAGACTGCAGGGACAGGTGTGAAAGTACAGACTGCAGGGACAGGTGTAAAGTACAGATTGCAGGGACAGGTGTAAAGTACAGACTGCAGGGACAGGTGTAAAGTACAGACTGCAGGGACAGGTGTAAAGTACAGATTGCAGGGACAGGTGTGAAATGCAGAATGCAGGGACCGGTGTGAAGTACAGACTGCACAGGGACAGGTGTGAAATACAGACTGCACAGGGACAGGTGTGAAGTACAGAGTACAAGGACAGGTGTGAAGTACAGACTGCAGGGACAGGTGTGAAATACAGACCGCACAGGGACAGATGTGAAGTACAGACTGCACAGGGACAGGTGTGAAATACAGACTGCAGGGACAAGTGTGAAATACAGACTGCACAGGGACAGGTGTGAAATACAGACTGCACAGGGACAGGTGTGAAATACAGACTGCACAGGGACAGGTGTGACGTACAGACTGCACAGGGACAGATGTGAAATACAGAGTGCACAGGGACAGGTGTGAAATACAGACTGCAGGGACCGGTGTGAAGTACAGACTGCAGGGACAGGTGTGAGGTACAGACTGCAGGGACAGGTGTGAAATACAGACTGCAGGGACAGGTGTGAAGTCTCCTCCATCTCACTTCCTCTTTCTCCTTCCTCTCTACGTGGTCTATGCCCTATGGGAGGGGGAGAGAGAGAGAGAGAGAGAGAGAGAGAGAGAGAGAGAGAGAGAGAGAGAGAGAGGCGCAATGAACACACAAACAGAGCTACGACCGCACGAAGACCTCAGAATAGCCAAGCCAGCCAACGTGCTGCATCTTCGAGAGGGACTGCATGGGATGAAGGATGTCCGATACCATTACGTTGCGGCCATTAGCAGCTACCTAAACACTACAAGTCTACCTGGGTCGATGTACATCGTCAGCTAACGGTCATTTAGCAGCGTGAGAGAGGAACGAGTCGATCGTTCGTGATCTGTCGACACGTATTGTGACGTCAACTCACCGGACTCGGTAACCGATAATTATATATATATTATTGACTGACAGCGCGTGCTGATAGGATTCTCATTGGGACTGTTGAGCTATTTGCGTAGTGTGGTGACGAAACAAAGTGCTTTTATTGACTTCCACACTGATACTCTTCTTCTTCTTTTTCCTTTGATGCTTTTCTCTCTCTGTCTCTGTCTCTGTCTCTCTCTCTCTCCCTCTCTCTCTCTCTCTCTCCCTCCCCCCTCTCTCTCCCTCCCTCTCTCTCTCTCCCTCTCTCTCCCTCTGTCTCTCTCTCTCCCTCCCCCCTCTCTCTCCCTCCCTCTCTCTCTCTCCCTCTCTCTCCCTCTGTCTCTCTCTCTCCCTCCCTCTCTCTCTCTCTCTCCCTCTCTCTCTCTCTCTCCCTCTCCCCCTCTCTTCCTCCTTCCTGGATCGGCCTGATATAACCAGTAATGGTTGACTGATTGGGCGTAAAACACGAAGTTACTGACTTCTTCCTGGTCCTGTTCCGTCTTCAACGTTTTTTCTTTTCTTTTCCTTTCTTTTACTTTTTGCTTTTCTTTTTCTCCGTCTTTTCTTCCCATTTCTGCTCAGTCTTGTTCTTGTTTTTCCATTTCTTTCTTTCTTTCTTTCTCCTTTCCTTCCTTTTTCTTCTTATTTCTTCTTCTGCCTTTTTCTCTTCTTTTTCTTCTTTGTTTCTTTCTCTTCTTCATCTTTTTTCTTCTTTTTTTGTGTGTGTTCTTCTTCGTTCTTTTTCTTTCTCTTCGTCTTGTTTTTCTTTATTTTTGTTGTTGTTGTTGTTCTTCATCATCATCATCAACATCATCATCAACATCATCATCATCATCATCTTCTGTTACTCTTCTCTTCCTTCTTCTTTTCTTCTTCTTCTAACAAGACGTGTCCGTCCCACTCGCAAGAACTGTACACCCCAAATGATCATCTGCAAACTGTACACCACCCGACCACACCCAATGATACTCTGTACACTGTACTCCCCATGCTCTGCAACTGTACACTCCCAATGATCTCTACTGCTAACTGTACACACCCAATGATCAGTCTCTGAAACCTGTACACCCCAATGTCATCCTGCAAACCTGTACACCCCAAGTCTCCTCAAACTTACACCCCAAAAGTCTCCTGCAAATTATACACCCCAAAGGTCTCCTGCAAATTATACACCCCAAAGGTCTCCTGCAAATTATACACCCCAAAGGTCTCCTGCAAATTATACACTCCAAAGGTCTCCTGCAAATTATACACCCCAAAGGTCTCCTGCAAGTTATACACCTCAAAGTCCTGCAAATTATACACTCCAAAGGTCTCCTGCAAATTATACACCCCAAAGGTCTGCAAATTATACACCCCAAAGTCCTGCAAATTATACACTCCAAAGGTCTCCTGCAAATTATACACCCCAAAGGTCTCCTGCAAATTATACACCCCAAAAGGTCTCCTGCAAACTGCACACCCCAAAAGTCTCTTGCAAATTATACACCCCAAAAGTCTCCTGCAAACTGCACACCCCAAAAGTCTCTTGCAAATTATACACCCCAAAGGTCTCCTGCAAATTATACACCCCAAAGGTCTCCTGCAAGTTATACACCCCAAAGGTCTCCTCCAAGTTATACACCCCAAAGTCCTGCAAATTATACACTCCAAAGGTCTCCTGCAAATTATACACCCCAAAGGTCTCCTGCAAATTATACACCCCAAAGGCATCCTACAAATTATACACCCCAAAGGTCTCCTGCAGATTATACACCCCAAAAGTCTCCTGCAAACTGCATACCCCAAAAGTCTCTTGCAAATTATACACCCCAAAGGTCTCCTGTAAATTATACACCCCAAAGGTCTCCTGCAAATTATACACCCCAAAAGTCTCCTGCAAACTGCACACCCCAAAGGTCTCATGCAAATTATACACCCTAAATGTCCTCTGCTAAATGCACACCTGCAAGCGACAATGTCGACTGTGCCTCTACAGTTAATGAAACGGAATAACGTTGTTGTTTCTTTTTTCTTTTTTCTTTCTTCTTCTTCTTCTTCTTCTTCTTCAGTGTTGCCTTACGTCCACAGAGACCCTTACGTCCACAGAGACCGTACTGACTATTAGGGACGGGAGAGTCCAGAACGTCCACCTCGTCTTTCACACAGCTCCTGTGCTCTAAACAGAATATCGTCTCACTCCACTACCAACCAAGCACAAGCTGGTCGTGACAATGTAACGTGACAGGAGCAGCACCCCCACCCACCCACCCACCCATCCCCCATCTAGGTCCCCCCCCACTCCCCCCCCCCCCCTCCCCCCCCACTCCCCCCCCTCCCCCCCCCCCCCCCCCCCCCATACACACACCTGCAATATCCCCAACCCTGTTCCGTGTCGAATTTCGGTCAGAGTCCGGTTAGTGCGACAATGGAGCAGGACGTTAGAATGCATGATGTAACTCTGAAACAGATCCTTAATTGTTTTGTAGGGCACTGGCCCACATTCTGCCTGTTTGATGTATGAGGTAGCTGCCGTGTGTGTTGTGCGTGTGCATCGTGTGTGTGTGTGTGTGTGTGTGTGTGGTGTGTGGTGTGTGTGTCGTGCGTGCGTGCGTGGTGCGTGTGCGTGTGTGCGTGTCTGTGTGTGTGTGTGCGTGTGGTGTGTGCGTCGTGCGTGCGTGTAGTGCGTGTGTGTGTGTGTGTGGTGGGTGCGTGGTGGTGCGTGGTTGCTGGTTTTGTGGTGTGTGTGTAGATGAGGGGGGGAGAGTGAGAGAGAGAGAGAGAGAGAGAGAGACGAGAGAGAGCGAGAGAGAGAGAGACAGACAGACAGACAGAAGAGACGAGCGACAGCGTGTGTGTGGTGGTGGTGCGTGGTGGTGTGGTGGTGGTGTGTGTGTGACATTGTGAGAGTGGTGTGTGAGACATGGGGGGTGTGTGTGTGTGGTGTGTGAGTGTGTGAGGCGCTGTCGAGAGTGTGTGTGTGTGTGTGTGTTTGTGTGTGTGTGTGTGGTGTGTGTGACATTGTTTGTGTGACATTGTGTGTATGTGTGTGTCATCCCTGTGTGTGTCCGCGTGTGCCGGTGTGAGCGTGTGTGTCTTCTTCACACTGAGGGCTCACGATCAAATTGCTGATCATTATGGCGCCTGGATGATTCGGTTCGCCCTAGACCTCCGTTTGTATGTTCACTGTCAGTTCAGCGGGGCGGATGTGGGTGCGACCGTTTGAGTCACGTCATTCAGGAGAAGGTGGAGGTCGGGTTTGGGGGAGAGGGAGGGAGAGTTGCGAGGGTTTGTGTGTGTGTGTGTGTGTGTGTGTGTGTGTGTGTGTGTGTGTGTGTGTGTGTGTGTGTGTGTGTGTGTGTGTGTGTGTGTGTGTGAGAGAGAGAATGTGTGTGCGTGCGTGCGTGCGTGCGTGCGTGCGTGTGTGTGTGTGTGTGTGTGTGTGTGTGTGTGTGTGTGTGTGTGTGTGTGTGTGTGTGTGTTTGTATGTGCCTCTGTGTGTCTGTGTAAACAATCGCATGACACGACTGTCGTTACGCAAGGAAGCAAGGTAAAAATGTTGCTTAACGTCCACAGAAACCACAAGGCTTATTAGGGACGGGGAGAAGGGTGGGGGGAGGAGGTATGGAGGTGGGGGAGGAGGGGGGGAAAGGAATGCTGACGCTGCTTTAGTCGACTTCCGACCTTGCGGATTTTCCCCCCCACTAGTGGCTGTGACGTCAGCCGTCCCGGGAAATCAGGTTCGTCACGAGGGTTAAAAATAGAACAGGCCAGCACAACAACTAAGGTGCAGGTCGAAAACAACACTTACGTCGTCCTACTGCGAAGAGCGTGACCCTAGCGAGGTTAGAAGTCCAGCCAATCAGAGAGCAGATCTCAGCGAACCCCACCCCCTTCTCCTTGTTACATGGCCGCCCTCTTTCGCTGATAACTTCACCGAAGTTCTCGCGAAAGAACTAGAATAGTCTTCGTAAAAACACAGACACTGTGCTATTTGCGACTCGGCCTCTCAGAACTGATCGAATTCTCATTCCAGGAGACGAGGCTGTCCACCGTATATCGCTATAATAAGTAACAAATAAAGTCAGAACACAATACATGATTACACTGAGGGGGTTGCCACTGATTCGTGTTTGTGTTTGTGTGGTTGTGTGTGTGTTGTTGTGTGTGTTTTGTGTGGTGCTTTCGTGCGTGCGTGCGGGGCGTGCGTGCGGTGGCTGTGTGTGTGGGTGTGTGTGGTGTGTGTGTGTGTGTGTGTGTGTGTGTGGTGTGTAAATGTGTGTGTGCGCGCGCTTAGAATAGATTCTAGGGACAAGATTTGCGCTTTAAAAATGATTTTTTATTATATTGTTCGGTTGATCTTTGAGTGACCCACACGTGTTATATACCCCCACACCACCACCACACAACGACGCACCATACACAGCGCGCAACGGAAACGCACGCAGCACGCAACACACACACACCCCACCACACACCCACACACACACACACACACCACACCCCCAGGGCACGGCACACACACACGGCACACACCACCACACACCCACACACACACCCCACACACACCACACCCACACACACAAAAACCCTCGAAACCTCTCCCTCCCTCTCCCCCAAACCCGCCCTTTCCACCTAAATTCCCCCCCACCCCCACCCCCCTGAACTGACAGTGAACATACAAACGGAGGTCTAGGGCGAACCGAATCATCCAGGCGCCATAATGATCACAATTCGATCGTGGCCCTCAGTTGAAGAGACAACCCTCACCCCGGCAACCGACACAAGTGAGGGCACACACATACCACACACCACACCAATGTCACCACCCCACACACACACACAAAACACACACCACACACACCACACCACAAAATGTCTCACACACACACCCCATGTCACACACACACACACACAACACACACACCCCCACACACACACACACCACACACACACAAGCTCAACACACACACAATGCACACACACACACACACAACACACAACCCCACACACACACCACACAACAGTCACCCAAACACACACAACACAAACACAACCCACACACAACACAACAACACCACACAAAACAACAAGAGAAGGTTAAACACACATAATTTGTAACACACCACCAATGTCACAACCACCACACACCCCACACAACACACACACACAAAAACACAATGTCACACACACACAATGTCACACACACACACACACACACACGCAACAGTGCACTAGTGCATTAGACACCACACCCACCACGTGACACAACAGCGAATCGCACGAGGCGTCCCTGAACGTGACATGGCCCACATTGCGACATATGATTATTATGTTCACGTACAGCGCGTTAGTGTGTGAGTGAGCCGGTTTGGCCCGGCGGTAAGGGGTTAGGCTGGTAAGCATAAAGGCCTCGGCTCGATTCCGCTTCGGCTCTCCTTTCTCTTCAACTAAAGGGCGAGAGAGTGAAGGCAGCTCGAACGCGGATACCGCCCGAAAAAGACCGGAGAGACCGTGGACCGCCGCCAGAACAATGGAAGTGTTAGGGCGGTGTCCCCCTCGCCGCGACTAGTGCACTGCGCTGTTTCAACTGCCGTGCTTGGGGCAGAGTCACAAGGACAATGTCCGTTGAAATGAGAGGCCAGGCCCACCCACCCCACCCCTGTCCACACAGCTCCTGATCTATGCTTCTTCTATCAGTCGTGGTGCTTTACGGCCATAGAAACCGCAAGGCTTATTAGGGACTGGGGAACGAAAGCCCAGGCCCACCTTCACGCGGCTGATGATGAAGTGATGCTTGAATGTCCTCGGATGTCGGCTGACATATTAGGGACAAGCTGAGACCAGTGCCGAAGCGTGGTTCAATAAATCTTTACGTCCACGGAAGCCAGAAGGCTCGTTAGGGCGGACAGCTCAGGACGGCCACCTCGACTCTCACACAGCTCCTGAACTATGAGACTTCACACAGCTCCTGAGCTACGCTACTTTGCGTCCCCAGTTATATTATAGTTTAGTACCCAAACGGAGGGCCGCGGACAGCGTCGGTGGACATATGCACGGAGAGAAGGAACGCCCTTTCAATGGCCAAACCAATTATGGCAGAGTTTGGAGGACGTTAAAAAAAGTAAGTAAACATGGTGCTTAACGTCCACAGAAACCATAAGGCTTATTAAGGGGGGGGGGGGAGAAGGGTTTGGGGGAAGGGGGTATGGAGGTGGGGGGGAGAGGGGAGGTTATATAATATCGCTACGCTGTCCACCACCGAATGATTCCTGCATTAAGGGGGAAACATAGCCATTTTAATGTTTCGTTATTGTGAGGAAAGTCACAAGACAGTGTCCACAAACCACAACCTTTTGAAGAGAAGGGAGAGCCGAAGCGGTATCGCCCGAGGTCCCGGGTTCCGCTTACCGGCCTACGCCTTACCCGCTATGCCCAAACCGGTTTTTCTTTAAGGGACGGTGGGGAAGTGATGCCTTAATGTCCTCAGATGTTAGTTTTGACATATTAGGGAAAAAGTTGTGACCAATGCGAAGCACGGCGCAATAAATCTTTACGTCCACGGAAACCAGAAGGCTCGTTAGGACGGACAGTCCAGGACGGCCACCTCGACTCTCACACAGCTCCTGAACCATGTGGAGGACGGGAAGGGCATGGAAATATGTAAGTCCATGGGGACGGTCACACTAGGAGCCAAACTCCAAGCACTGGTTTACGACATCCTTCCTCGGAGTGTGACTAGGAGCATCGTTTTCCGGCACCTTCCTCCAAACTCCGCCAGATTTGGTTGCGCCACCGACGCAGCTGTCCACCGACGCGGTCAGCGCCCTCCGAAAGGTTTGAGTACTGACGGAGGAGACTGTGAAAGCAACCTTAGTAGCGCCCAAGCACGCACATAAACACGAGACGCATCCACCTCATGTTTGGCCAGTCACCAGGCCAAACCGGCTCACATTCTGCGTCAATAATATATAGTTTAGTACCCAAACGGAGAGCGTGGACAGCGTCGGTGAGAAGGAACGCACTTTCAATGGCAGAGTTTGGAGGACGCTGTTGCTGTTGTGTTGCTTAATGTCCTCGGATGTCGCCGGTTGACATATTAGGGACAAGCTGAGACCACTGCGTGAATGAGCATGGTTCAATATTGCTTTACGTCCACGGAAACCATAAAGCTCGTTAGGACGGAAAGCCCCGCTAGGACGGCCACCTCGACTCTCACACAGCTCCTGTCGAGCTCTGATTTGGAGGACGGGAAAGGCATGGAACTGTATAGGTCCATGGGGAGGGGGTGTGTGTGTGGGGGGGGGGGGAGGGGGTCATGTGGGGGTTGGGGGGGTGGTGGAAGGGGGGGTGGGGTGCAGGGGGGGAAATCGAGGCTGGGAGGCGGCCGGTGTGGCGCTGGCCTGGCGTTTGTCAGTTGTTGACAAAGAAAACTGGGGGTCTCCACGCACATCGAACACACACCGACAGGGGTCAGGGAGGGTAAGACAGCCTATGGCGACCTCTTTGTCCCCGCACACAGCCAAACTGTGGGCCTTGTTGCTGGATAAGCCAGAGTGCAACGACAAGGCGCTTGAGGGACAGCCTGCGAGGCAAATAAAGGGGGGCTAGGGCTTGCTTGAACCGCGGCGCACCGCTTGCTTTGCACTGACGGGCGAGGGCTTGACAGTCTGGTCTGGGTTGGGCTGTAATGTTATGAAGGGCATTTTACTACGGCGGTTTGTTCAGTTCTGTGGTAGTGGGCATGGCCGATTTTCTCACACAGAAGGCGTGGGGGGGGGGGGGGCGGGGTGGCGGGGTGGCGTGAGTCTGAAGGTTGAGGTGTTGGCATGGTTAAGCTGATGTGCGAGTTATGCTGTGTGTGTGTCAGTGTGTGTGTGTGTGTGTGTGTATGTGTGTGTGTGTGGTGTGTGTGTCCACGCGCGTGTGTGAGTGTGTGTGTGTGTGGAGTGAGTGAGTGAGAGAGAGGAGAGAGGAGAGAGAGAGAGAGAGAATGTATTGTTGTGTGTGTGTGTGTGACTGTGTGTCAGTATGTGTGTGAGGGTGGGGTCGTGTAAATGAGTGTGTGGGTGGTAGGGGCCGGGATGGATAGTGGATTGTGTGTGGTGGTTGTGTAGTCATGTGTGGGTGGTTGTGTATGTAGTGTTGTGTGTGTGTGTGTGTGTGACTGTGTGTTGGGGGTCAGAGGCGTGTAAGAGTGTATGGTGGTAGGAGGCCGGATGGATAGTGATTTGTGTGGGTAGTTGTGTATGTCAGTGTGTGTGTGTGGTTGTGTATGTGTGTGAAAGAGAGAGAGAGAGAGAGAGAGAGAGAGAGAGAGAGAGAGAGAGAGAGAGAGAGAGAGAGAGAGATCAGACAGACAGAAGACAGCAGAGAGAGGGGAGAGAGAGAGAGAGGAGGGAGAGAGGAGAGAGAGAGAGAGAGAGAGAGAGAGAGAGAGAGAGAGAGAGAGAGAGAGAGCACCGCCCGTCCTCCCTAAAAACAACATACCCCCAAAACAGGCAAACAAAAACAAACAAAATAAAACAACACCACCAACAACAAACGCAATCTGACAAACTATACATTCGGTCGATCACAAACCTGACTGAGTCAGTCTCAACAGAGAAACTACAGCTAGTAGTGTAGTGTAATGTAGTGTAGCGTAGCGTAGTGTAGCGTCTCTGGTCTGAGTCCACACAAAGCCGCTATGCCGGTACACAGTTTGTGCAAACCACTTCCGGTGTGGCCGGAAGCCGGGGGTGTGAATGAATCAGAGAGTGCAGCCGCGAGTCGAGCGAATGACTGAGTGTCGAGGTGACTGGTCACTGGCCTGTGACTTGTAGTACGTACACACTAAGCTGGACAGGGTCACGCGTACGCGTCTCTCAGTGCACGCAAGACTGGACCCGCACAGGCCGTGAAATGAATGAGTCGTAGCATAGACTGTACACTGACTAACAAGCTGTACTCTAGCCGGCCATATATGGTCACTGCCACACCAGTCAATTTCCTACTTTGCCTTCGTAGAAATTGTGATACTTCTATCGGCTGAAGTTCATGGTTCAGGAGCTGTGTGAGAGTCGAGGTGGCCGTCCTGAGCTGTCCGTCCTAACGAGCCTTCTGGTTTCCGTGGACGTAAAGAATTATTGAACCGTGCTTCGGCATTGGTCACAACTTGTCCCTAATACGTCAACTGACATCTGAGGACATTAAGCAACACTTCACCACCGGCTGAAGTTAGGTGAAAAGTAACAATTGAGAAGTGTATTGACTGTTCTTGACTTGGTTGCGCTTTCTGTTGACTCAGTGTGGGTTGTGTCCAGACATTCCGCTTCTGACTTGTGATTTGTGACTTGCTGCTGCCGGATCGCTTTTATGTAGCGCTATTCTCCGCTCTCGAACAGACTCGCTGCACTCTTGTCGCATGTGATTTTAACTTCAGTTCGAGTTCGATGTACTCTACGTCCACAGAGACCGTACGTACTATTGGGGACGGGGACGGAAACCAGAAGGTTTCGTTAGGACGGACACCCAGACGTCCGCCTCGACTCTCACACAGCTCCTGAACCATGTGACTTGCTGCTGCCGGATCGCTTTTATGTAGCGCTATTCTCCGCTCTCGAACAGACTCGCTGCACTCTTTGTCGCATGTGATTTTAACTTCAGTTCGACTTCGATGTACTCTACGTCCACAGAGACCGTACGTACTATTAGGGACGGGGAGCCCAGGACGGTCACCTCAGCCTGGTCCATTAAAGTTACGGATCAGTACCAGGGTCAGGGTGCCGGGTCGTCTTGGCAATAATGGGTTAGGAGCGCTTTTGTTTTGAGTGTTGCTTTACGTCCACAGAAACCGTAGGATTATTAGCGACGGGAGCCCAGGACGTCCGCCTCGACTTTCACACAGCTCCTGAGCTCTGTCGGAGCACGCACGGGACAAGCTATTCATATGCAACCCCCCCCCCCCCCCCCCCCAACCCCCCCAACCCCCGCCCCATCTTGGTTGTAATGGAGCGCATGGAACGAGCTATTCATATGTACCGCCCTAACCCCCCCCCCCCCCCCCCACCCCACCCCCCGCCCCATCCGTCACCCTCCACGCCCTTCCGGGCTAAACCGCACGTGGTTTCTGCTCAACATTCCTTCCCCCATCTAGCTGACACTTTCCGAACACGATGATGATGAAGTGATGCTTAATGTCCTCAGATGTCAGTTGACATATTAGGGACAAGTTGTGACCAACGCCGAAGCACGGTTCATTAATTCTTTACGTCCACGGAAACCAGAAGGCTCGTTAGGACGGACAGCCCAGGACGGCCACCTCGACTCTCACACAGCTCCTGAACTATGAACTGTAATGGAGTGCTTGGAACGAGCTATTCATATGTACCGCCCTAACCCCCCCCTCACCCCCCCGCCCCATCCGCCTCCCACCACGCCCTTCCGGGCTAAACCGCACGTGGTTTCTGCTCAACATTCCTTCCCCCATCTACCTGACACTTTCCGAACACGTAGGTAGGTAGGTAGGTAGTGTTGCTTAATGTCCTCAGATGTCAGTTGACATATTAGGGACAAGCTGTGACCAATGCCGAAGCATGGTTCAATATAGCTCTACGTCCACGGAAACCAGAAGGCTCGTTAGGACGGACAGCTCAGGACGGCCACCTCGACTCTCACTGACACAGCTCCTGAACTATGACACTTTCCGAACACGGTAAGCTGTCGGTCCTAAGTACCTTGTCAGCGAACCTTTGCGGGAGGCCTCTTTGCCGTCCGCGTATCAGCAATAAAGCCACGGTAAACCAGGGCCCCTCTGTATGGGGAGCAAATAGCCCCTTAATCGGCCTGTGTGGAGCGCAGTTCGGCCTAAACATGTCTGGAGTGGTAGTGTCATTTCTCTCGAGTATGTGTGGTGTTGTGTATCACTCTGTGTGTGTGTGTGTGTGTGTGTGTGTGTGTTTCAGTAGGAAGTGATGGACAAAGTCACACAACAGTGTCCACACGAACGAGAACGAACGTTCAATAAAGTGTTGTAGCGTATTTGTTACTGTAATTGTGTGTGTGTGTGGGTTGTATGGGTGCGCGCGTGCGTGTGCGTGTATGTGTGTTTGTGTTGTGTGGTGTGTGTGTGTTGTGTGTGTGTGTGGTGTTTGTTGGGTGCGAGCGAACGTTCAATAAAGTGTTGTAGCGTATTTTACTGTACTGTGTGTGTGTGTGTGGTGTTTGTATGGGTGCGCGCGCGCGCGCGTGTGTGTGTGTGTGTGTGTGTGTGTGTGTGTGTGTGTGTGTGTGTGTGTGTTGTGTTGGGAGTGATGAGAAAGAACGTCCAATAAAGTGTTGTAGCGTATTTGTTACTGTAACTAACACAGTTTCTTTGTTCACTTAACTGTCTACATTCCTGTCGACCTTACTGCTTTGCGTCACTCACCCGGGGCTCTCTCTTTTTCTTTCAAGGTGCTTTACGTCCACAGAAACCATAGGGCTTATTGGGGACAGGATGGGGCTAACTAAGTAAGTAAACATGGTGTTCACGTCCACAGAAACCGTAAGGCTTATTAGGGACGGGGAGAAGGGGGTGGGTGGGGTGGAGAGGGGGTACGGAGGTGGGGGGAGAGGGAGATTGTATATATCTATCGCTACACTGTCACCACCAGAATGATTCCTGCATTAAGATGGGCAGCGATGAGAGCCATTTCAATTTTTCATTAATTGTGAGGGACAAAGTCACAAGACGGTGTCCACAGACCACAACTTTTGAAGAGAAAGGAGAGCCGAAGCAGATTGGAACCGAGGTCCTTCTGCTTACAAACCTAACGCCTTACCGCTAGGCCACACCGGCTCACGTAAATGTAGGTAGTGTTGCTTAATGTCCTCAGATGTCAGTTGACATATTAGGGACAAGCTGAGACCAATGCCGAAGCATGGTTCAATATAGCTTTTGTCCACGGGCAGAAGTGGTCGTTGGACGGACAGCCAGGACGGCCAACCTGGACTCTCACAAGCTCCTGAACTAATCTCACGTTAAGGTCAGAAGTGACTTCCTTGGACTTAATGTTCTAATAGTCCGTACCGGCCTCCGTTCAGTCACGTAAAAGCAACACTGGACGGAAGGCTAACTAAGTAGTAAAATGCTCAAGAGCTCCTGATGAAGGTCGAGGTGGTGTGAGTGTGAAGTGATGCTTAATGTCCTCAGATGTCAGTTGGCATATTAGGGACAAGTTTGTGACCAATGCCGAAGCAGGTGCAATAATTCTTTACGTCCACGGAAACCAGAAGGCATCGTTAGGACGGCCAGCTCAGCCGAAATCTGGACTCTCTTCTCCTTCACACTTCAGCCCCCAGAACCAAGCTTTGGAAGCTCGTAGTACTGTAGGTAGGTAGTGTTGCTTAATGTCCTCAGATGTCAGCTGACATATTAGGGACAAGCTGAGACCAATGCCGAAGCATGGTTCAATAGCTTTACGTCCACGGAAACCAGAAGGCTCGTTAGGACGGACAATCCAGGACGGCCACCTCGACTCTCACGCTGCTCCTGAACTATGTGGACATTAAGCAACCTCACCTCTGATGGACGTCCTAAGTAAGTACTGAAGTAAACATGGTGCTTAACGTCCACAGAAACCGTACGGCTTATTAGGGACTGGGAGAAGGGGGCCGGGGGGGGGGGGGGGGGGGGGGGGTATGGAGTTGGGGGGAGAGGGAGATTATATATACCTATCGCTACACTGTCACCACCAGAATGACTTCTGCATTAAGATGGGCAGCGATGAGAGCCATTTTAATGTTTCAGTAGGAAGTGATGGACAAAGTCACAACGACAGTGTCCACAAACCACAACCTTTTCGAAGAGAAAGGAGAGCCGAAGCGGTATCGAACCGAGGTCCTTCCGCTTACCAGCCTAACGCCTTACCGCTGGGCCACACCGGCTCACAATGGACGTCCTGGGCTCCCTGTCCCCAATAGTCCGCACGGCGTCTGTGGACGTAAAGCAACACTGAGGCAAAACCCTTCGAGATTACGTTACATTTCTTCCGCGAAATCAGTCGAGCGAGGAAATGTGAAGCAACTTCGTGACTCGGCACAACACCGCTGAACTCGATCAACCAGGGCTAGATATGGCAACGCCCAGGCATCCAGACACATAGTTCAGGAGCTGTGTGAGAGTCGAGGTGGCCGTCCTGAGCTGTCCGTCCTAACGAGCCTTCTGGTTTTTGTGGACGTAAAGAATTATTGAACCGTGCTTCGGCATTGGTCACAGCTTGTCCCTAATATGTCAACTGACATCTGAGGACATTAAGCATCACTTCATCATCATCCAGACACAGCATGTAAACGTAAACGTGGTGCTTAAAGTCCACAGAAACCATAAGGCTTATCAGGGACGGGAAGAAGGGGGTATGGAGGTGGTAAGTAAGTAAACATGATGCTTAACGTCCACAGAAACCATAAGGCTTATTAGGGACGGGAAGAAAGGGGTATGGAGGTGGTAAGTAAGTAAACATGATGCTTAACGTCCACAGAAACCATAAGGCTTATTAGGGACGGGAAGAAGGGGGTATGGAGGTGGTAAGTAAGTAAACAGGATGCTTAACGTCCACAGAAACCATAAGGCTTATTAGGGACGGGAAGAAGGGGGTATGGAGGTGGTAAGTAAGTAAACATGATGCTTAACGTCCACAGAAACCATAAGGCTTATTAGGGACGGGGAGAAGAGAGGGTATGGAGGTAGAGGGAAGAGGGAGATTATATACCTATCGCTACAATGTCACCACCAGAATAACTCCTGCATTAAGATGGGCAGCGATGGAAGCCATTTTAATCTTTCATTAACTGTGAGGGACAAAGTCACAAGACAGTGTCCACAGACCACAATTTTTGAAGAGAGAGGTTAGCCGAAGCGGAATCAAACCGCGGAGGTCCTTCTGCTTACCAGCCTAACGCAAGCTACCTCAGGCCAAACCGACCCACAAACACAGCACGTACACAAGCCGTGATTTAACGCACGACTGTGTCTCGGACTATACAACAATAACGACCTTCGGTGTTGGCTAGGCGTCAGTATATGGATCGTGCCTCTGCCTCTGGTCTAGTGTGAGCCGGTTTGGCCTAGCGGTAAGGCGTTAGGCTGGTAAGCGGAAGGACCTCGGTTCGATACCGCTTCGGCTCTCCTTTCTCTTCAGAAAGGTTGTGGTTTGTGGACACTGTCTTGTGACTTTGTCCATCACTTACTACTGAAACATTAAAATGGCTCTCATCGCTGCCCATCTTAATGCACAAGTCATTCTGGTGGTGACAGTGTAGCGATAGGTATATAATCTCCTCTCCCCCCACCTCCATACTCCCTTCCCCCCATTCTCCCCGTCCCTAATAAGCCGTACGGTTTCTGTGGACGTTAAGCACCATGTTACTTACTTCTGGTCTCGTCACACTCACTCCAAAACAACGGCTGGTTTGGGCGAGGGTCACTGTTTCACAACGCTCGCGTGTGTGTGTGCGTCATTCTCTGACAGGGTTTCCGCTTCGTCACCCTTCGTCCCTGCGTTCAGTCAAGCGTGTCGGCCAAGAGTCATTGCACTTCAAGGTCGAGTAACCTTGCCACGCGTTTTGTCAATGGCAGATCTCGAACCACAGGCGTTTAAAGTGTTTTGCTCAGTAATAACATAACGGATCTCTTGACCACGGGTACTTGACAGTTTGTGTAATATTGACTAACGGCGCTGGGCGGGTTTTGTCAGTGACAGATCTGTTGACCTGCAGGCTATCGAGGTAGTAATCTGTCAATCACGGATCTCTTGCCCACAGGCGCTTGATGCGCCGTGTCGATGGCAGCTAACTACAGGCACTTGACGTGTGTTGTCAGTGACGGATCTCTTGCCCACAGGCGCTTGATGCGCCGTGTCTTCGGAGACAACTCGGCGTTAAACAAGTTTAACTAAACCAAACACACACTACACACACTACACACACGCACAGACACACACACACACGCACGCACAGACACACACACACACACACGCGCACGCACAAACACATTCACACACATCACACGCGCACACACACACGCACGCACAAACACATTCACACACAATCACGCGCGCGCGCGCGCACACACACACACACACACACACACACACACACACACACACACACTCGGCATTAAACAAGTTTAACTAAACCAAACACACACGCAAACACGCACGCACACACGCGCAAACACATACACACACACACACGCACAAAACACACACACACACACACACACACACCACGCACGCACGCACACACACACACACACACACACACACACACACACAACTTTATTCATTAACAGGCACGCGTACTCACCCCAGCAAACATATAGTAAGTTTTAAAGAGCCACGCAGTTTATTAGCTGAGCGCTTCACAGCGAAACAAAGAACAAGCGTGTCTCTCCCGTCGACAAGCGTCAGATTGGAATGTGATGAATTTCCCCCCATGGCAGCAACCACACACACAGGCAGGTGTGGTTGACATTCAGCGAGAGAAAGACGACAGGCTTTTGTCGCTACAGTCAGGTGTGGCTGACAGGTAGGGGCAGGTATGTCAGTCGATCAGTCGTCAGGTGTACAGGTATTTCCTGTACTGGTTGACAGTGGGGTCGGGTGGGTGTATGTGTAGGGGTTGGGGTTGGGGTGGGGAGCAGGTTTAGTTGGTTGTTTTGGGTGAACTTGTTTTCAGAGTTCAGGAGCTGTGTGAAAGTCGAGGCGGCCGTCCTGGGTTCCCCGTCCCCAATAAGCCTGATGGTTTCTGTGGACGTAAAGCAACACTGAAACGAAAACGAACTTGTTTAATACGACCGAATTGTCTCCGACTGAAGATGTACTGGCGGTGACCGAAAAATTGTAAACATAAGAACCGAGACCCTTGCAGACATAAAAACCGATCGGTTCCGCTCCGCTTCGCCTCTCCTTTCTTGTCAAACGTCGATAAGTCGTCAGGTGTACAGGTATTTCCTGTACTGGTTGACAGTGGGGTCGGGTGGGTGTATGTGTAGGGGTAGGGGTCTTGTCAAACGTTTTGGTGCATGAACACTTCTCATCGCTGCCCATCTTCATGCAGGAGTTATTCTGGTGGTGACAGTGTAGCGGTAGGTACAGTCTCCCTCTCCCCCCCACCTCCTGGGATCTCGGTCCCCACTGGTACCTCTTCGGAGACAACTCAGTGATTTATCGTCTGCTTTTACCACAGCCTAAGACAGGTAGGTAGTGTTGCTTAATGTCCTGAGATGTCAGTTGACATATCAGGGACAAGCTGTGACCAATGCCGAAGCATGGTTCAGTATAGCTTTACGTCCACAGAAACCAGAAGGCTCGTTAGGAAGGACAGCCCAGGACGGCCACCTCGACTCTCACACAGCTCCTGAACTATGAGCCTAGAACAGCATGTTAAATTATAATACCCCGCCGTTTACTGAAACTTGACTTTTGTGGTCAGAAGTCTGTTTTCACTACGGCCTAAAATAACATGTTACATAATACGCCGTTGTTCACTGAAACCGCTGTTGCGGCGCAAACAGGACTATTCGGTCGGCCTAAACGCGTTTAAAATTATAGACTCGCCTCTCCACCTGGAACAAGAACAGGACTTTCGCACTTTCTCTCGCTAATTTGGATCCCACTGTTTGGAATTCACTTCCAGAAGACACTTAGACACCGCTCAACCTTGTCATCTTTTAAAACCAGACTGAAAACTGTGCTCTTCCGGCTCACAACACTTTTTGCCGCAGTCATCGTGTGTGTGTGTGTGTGTATGTGTGTGTGTGTGTGAGCGTGTGCGTGTGTGTGTGTGCGCGCACGCGCGCGTGTGTGTGTGTGAGCGTGCGTATGTGTGTGTGTGTGTGTGTGAGCGTGCGTGTGTGGTGTGTGTGTGTGTGTGTGTGTGTGTGTGTGTGTGTGTGTGTGTGTGTGTGTAAATGGTTTTAGTTTATCGCGCTTACTTTTACGGTGGTTTTGTTTGGCCTCAGATAATACTTTATGTAAATGCATTAGTAAGACATTGCTCTACACGTGTACATAATATTGTTTAGGTTAACCTAAACAATATTAGGTTAACCTAAACAATATTATGTACATGTGTAGAGCAATGTCTTAATGCAGGAGTCATGTTAGCGCTCAGTTGGTTAACCTAAACAATATTATGTACACGTGTAGAGCAATGTCTTAATGCGGGAGTCATGTTAGCGCTCAGTTGGTTAACCTAAGCAATATTATGTACACGTGTAGAGCAATGTCCTAATGCGGGAGTCATGTTAGCGCTCAGTTGGTTAACCTAAACAATATTATGTACACGTGTAGAGCAATGTCTTAATGCGGGAGTCATGTTAGCGCTCAGTTGGTTAACCTAAACAATACTGATTATGTACACGTGTAGAGCAATGTCTTAATGCAGGAGTCATGTGAGCGTTCAGGTCGTCGATGAGCTCATGATAAATGTCCATTATTATTATTATCATTATTATTATTAGTAGTAGTAGTAGTGACAGTTATGGATGCTTTAGCAAATCGGGAACAGCGGCTACCCGCCTTTAACTTTATTTGCTCTTCATGCATACGGGCCCAGATAGCAGTCACCGTGTTGAGGCTGTGGCCACAGTCACAATGTGTTTGACGGTAAAATAAGTAAACAGGGTGCTTAAAGTCCACAGAAACCATAAGGCTTATTAGGGACGGGGAGAAGGGGGGAAGGGGGTACGGAGGTGGGGGGAAAGGGAGATTGTATACCTATCGCTACACTGTCACCACCAGAATGATTCCTGCATTAAGATGGGCAAGCGATGAGCGCCATTTCAATGTTTCATTAATTGTGAGGGACAAAGTCACAAGACAGTGTGCACGGACCACAACCTTTTTTTGAAGAGAAAGGAGAGCCGACGCGGTATCGAACCGAGGTCCTTCCGCTTACCAACCTAACGCCTTACCGCTAGGCCAAACCGGTTCTCTATTTGACGGATGAGAGTTGCACAGGTATTTCCTGTACGCGTCCCCGCGTGACGCGGGTAGCGCCCTCTGTTCGTCAATTTCCCGTCAGCCAAGCGGAACTGAACGTCATGAAAAACGGCCCCCGACGCCACTACACTTGCACTCTTACTGCGTTCGCTACAACACTGAACGACTCGGTAGCGGTGTTTGTGTTGGGGGACGGCCAGGACATCTGCTGGTGGTGGGGTCCGCGGTAGCGTCGCTGAATGATGCAGTCCAGTGTGCTTCACTGAAGCCTCGTACACATGCAAACACACTGCCACTGGCTTGGAAGTAAACATGGTGCTTAACGTCCACAGAAACCATAGGGATTATTAGGGACGGGCGGGGGGGGGGGGGGGGGGGGGAGTGGGGGGGGGGGGAGGGGGGGTTGGAAGGTGGGGGGAGAGGGAGATTTATATATATATATATATATATATATATATATATATATATATATATATATATATATATATATACCTATCGCTACACTGTCACCACCAGAATCAGTGATTGCTGCATTAAGATGGGCAAGCGATGAGAGCCATTTTAATGTCACAGTTTCAGTAGGAAAAGTGATGGGCAAAGTCACAAGACAGTGTCCACGGACCACAACCTTTTTTGAAGCCGAAGCGGTATCGAACCGAGGTCCTTCCGCTTACCGGCCTACCGCCTTACCGCTGGGCCAAACCGGCTCACACGAGAGTAAACATTGTTGTTGTGTCAGTTTTTGCTTAATGTCCTCAGATGCTAAAAGCATATTAGGGAAAGAGAGTAAACAATGTGTCTGCCCCTTTTTAGCTGGTGCATTCTTTGCCCCAGGGTAAGCTTTTGGGTGAAGGGGGGGAGGGGGGGGGGAGGGGTTAATTGTTTGACAGACGAGTGTACTGATGCCGGGATTTCTGGATGCCGCAAAGCTAGCTAATGAATCAGCCAAATAAGTAAGTTAATTGGTGTTTCATTACGCCCAGTCGGCAACCAGTGCAGTTATATCAGGGCGATTGAATCAGCCAAGGCTCCTCAGTTACTACTACACAATGACAAAATAATGTGTCGTTAGTAATAGTAGCGGTTCTCTGCACATTTTTAAAAAAACATTTTTTGTGTGTGTGGGCGTGCGTGCGTGCGGGGGTGTTTGTGTGGGGGGGGGAGAGAAAAGGGTGGGTGAGTGTGTGTGTTGTGTGTGTGTGTGTGTGTGGGGGGGGGGGGGGGGGGGGGAGAGAGAAAAAAGAGAGGGAGCGTGTGTGCGTGCGCGCCGCGGGGCCCCCGGGTATGTGTATGTGTAACTGATCTAGTGTATGCAGTGTGTGTTTGTGGGGAAGAGAAGAGAGGGGGAGGGGGCGGGGTGTGGGGGGGGGTTGGGGGGGGGGGGGGAGAAGAAACAGAAAAACAAAAACAGAGAAGGGAAAACCGGGGAAAAGAGAGGGGCCTTTGACCCAAAGCTGACGAAAAACAGTGGGGGAAAGAAATGGGTGACAAGGGAAAAAGAGGGGAGACAGTTATGGAGAGAGAGAGAGAGAGAAAAGAGAGAGAAGGGGAGAAGGAGAGGGGAGAGAGAGGAGAAGAGAGGAAAGGGGCCCAAAGAAAAAAGAAAAGACAGAAATGACAGACAGACGGAAAAAAACCCGGAAAAAGAAAAGAGAGGGGGGGGGGGGGGGGGGGAAAAGGGGGGGGGGGGGGGGGGGGGGGGGGGGGGGGGGGGGGGGGGGGGGGGGGGGGGGGGCGGGTGGGGGGGGTGGGGGGGGGGGGGGGGGGGGGGGGGGGGGGGGGGCGGGGGGGGGGGGGGGGGGGGGGGGGGGGGGGGGGGGGGGGGGGGGGGGGGGGGGGGGGGGGGGGGAGAAAAGGAGAGAGGAGGAGTGGGGGGGAGGAGGAGAGAGAAAAGGGGAGAGGGGGAGAGGGGGAAGAGAGAGAGAGAGGGGAGGGGAGAGAAGAAAAGAGAGAAGACATAAACAAACACCACCACACCACACACACACACAAAACACCAAACACAAGCAGCCCAAAAAAGGACGTACAGAGAAAACAGAGAGACAGAAAGGGGGAAAGGAAAGTTTTAGGAAAAAAAGAACGGGGGGGAAAAGGGGGCAAAAAGAAACAGACTTGAAAAAAAGAGACAAAAAGCCCGGGGACGATACGAAAAAACAGAGCAAAAAGGAGAGAAGCCCCCCGCCCCCCCCCAACCCCCCCCCCCCCCCCCCCCCCAAACCGCCCCACCCCCCCCCCCCACCCCCTCCCCCCCCCTCTCTCTTTTTTCCCGATGCCCCGGGTGTCCCTTTTATTGCGGGACCAACAGCGGCACAGAGGCGGAGAAACCCATAAAAAGGGGGTTTTGGGGGGGCCCCCGGGGGGCCCCCCCTTTTTTCCCCCCTTTTTTAAAAATTTTTCCCCCAAAAACCCCCCCCCCCCCCCCCCCCCCCCCCCCCCCCCGGCCCCCCTTTCCCCCCCCCGGGGGGCCCCCCCCCAAAAAAAATTTTTCCCCCCCCCCCCCCTTTTTTACCCCCCCTTTCCCCCCCCCCCCCCCTTCCAAACCCCCCCCCCCCCCCCCCCCCCCCCGGTTTTTTTCCCCCCCCCCCCCCCCCCCCCCCCCCCCCCCCCCCCCCCCCCCCAACCCCCTTTTAAAAAGGGGTTTTTCCCCCCCCCCCCCCCCCCCCCCCCCCCCCCAACCCCCCCCCCCCCCCCCCCTTTTTTTCCCCCCCCCCCCCCCCCCCCCCCTTTTAAAAAAAACCCCCCCCCCCCCCCCCCCCCCGGAAAAAATTTTTTTTTTCCCCCCCCCCCCCCCCCCCCCAACCCCCCCCCCCCCCCCCCCCCTTTCCCCCCCCCCCCCCCCCCCCCCCAAAAAGGTTTCCCCCCCCCCCCCCCCCCCCCTTTTTTTTCCCCCCCCCCCCCCCCCCCCCCCGTAATCATCTTAAAAAAAGGCCCAAGGGTCCCCCCCCCCCTTTCCCTCCCCCCCCACCCCCCCTCCGCTTCCATTCCCAGGAAAAAGGTTCCCCCCCCCCCCCCCCCTCCCCCCCCCCCCCCGGCCTAGTCTAACTTATAAACCACTTTCATCACCCCCCCTTTCAGATGACTGCATGATCTAGCAAGCCACCAAACAGATGTCACACTGCATGCCACCAAACAGATGATCTAGCATGCCACCAAACACATGATCTAGCATGCCACCAGACAGATGATCTAGCATGCCACCAAACATATGTCATGCTGCATGCCACCAAACATATGTCATGCCGCATGCTACCAAACAGATGATCTAGCAAGCCACCAAACCGATGATCTAGCATGCCACCAGACAGATGATCTAGCATGCCACCAAACAGATGTCATACTGCATGCCACCAGACAGATGATCTAGCATGCCACCAAACATATGTCATGCCGCATGCTACCAAACAGATGATCTAGCATGCCACCAAACACATGATCTAGCATGACACCAAACAGATGTCATACTGCATGCCACCAGACAGATGATCTAGCATGCCACTAAACACATGATTTAGCATGCCACCAAACAGATGATCTAGCATGCCACCAAACAGATGATATAGCACGCAACCAAACATGATCTAGCATGCCACCAAACATATGTCATGCTGTATGCCACCAAACATATGTCATGCCGCATGCTACCAAACAGATGATCTAGCACGCCACTAAACACATGATATAGTATGCCACCAAACAGATGATCTAGCATGCCACCAAACAGATGATATAGCACGCCACCAAACATGATCTAGCATGTCACCAAACATGATCTAGCATACCACCAAACACATGATCTAGCATGCCACCAAACACGTGGCATGATCTAACATGCCACCAAACACGTGACATGATCTAGCATGTCACCAAACACGTGACATGATCTAGCATGTCACCAAACACGTGACATGCAGCATACTGTGCCACAAGGTCGTGCCGCATTGACTGACGGAAAGGCGAATGTGGGTAACTGCCGCCCCACACTCCGATCACCGCTTTCCGGCACCTTCCTCCAAACTCTGCCAGATTTAGTTACACCACTGGAGGGGCACTCTTTATCTCCGCGCAGCTGTCCACCGACGCGGTCAGCGCCCTCCGAAAGGTTCGGGCCGTACTGATAAGACTGTAGTGGAAGCAACCTAGCGCCAAAGGACGCACGTAAACGTGAGACGCATCCACCCCGGATAAAAAAGAAAAAAAAGAAAAAAAGAGTTCCGTCTCGATTCAAACGATTTGGGTTTTATTTGAGCTGCCGTAAGCAACATAGTCAGTTATAAAACAAACGTCTGATATAATCTGAGTTGTTTGTAACAAACGTATTACTGTTTGAGCACCAACAAAAAAACAAAAAACAAAACAAAAAAACAAAAACCTGCTCGTTAGCTGACAGTTTTCTGGGACCTATGGCGGGTAACTAAATACGGCAGTGGTTGAAGGAAGGATGTCGTAAACCAGTGCTTGGAGTTTCGGCTGTCGCTCTTCAGTGAATATCCAACGACGAAGAAAGCGCAGCGTTGTTAGTACTACTGATTATCACCCTGTTGGAGCTAGAACTGACGAAAGAACTGCAACTGCTGCATCACCATTCGTGAGATGATAATGACACCAATCGCACGAGGAAATGACTGACTCAGATAAAAATGCGCTTTTTAATTAACACACAAGGGAGTTAATTAGCTCTCGAAATACGTAACACAATACTACAACAACAAAGCCCTAGGTCGCCTACGGCGGGCCATTCACCGGACGGCGTGCGTGTAAATACAACTTGAGGTACACAAACTCCACCGGAGGTACACTGATTTGCTTTTTAATGACTCGAATTTATTTAGTTGCTTTCGAAGTGTAGTCTCGGTCTGTTGGAGAACATAATTACATAGCGGTAGTAGACTCGGCTCACCACCACTACTGCCTATCATCAATCACACGAAACGCGATTTTTAAAGGTTATTGACGGCTTGTAGTGTCGGATCAGTCATAGTCGTGTCAGAATCCAGTCCGATGAGACTCAGTCACGGTAATAGAACAAGTTTGAAACCTACACTAGTGACGCAATCAGACGCTCGACCGTGACATCACGACCCGGCTGTGGTTTCCCATAGCCGCAACTGATCGAACTTCATGCACATGCTCAAGATC